>JAJTUE010000005.1:2625669-2970939 GCA_036971405.1 Orbilia quercus
CCCCCCCCCCTTCAAACAAAGCTCCGCAAGCTCAATCCGTGTTCTCACATTAGAGCTACACAGGTTTCCGGCCGAGATATGTTATCTCAAAAACATTTTACCGCCAGATCGGCTCGTTCGCACGGGAAGGAAACCGTTCATGTGGGCCTTCTCATTAGAAGTGCCCAGACGCAGATGGCCAACCGCCTTTGCTCGTTACCCCACAGTCATCATGTTGGAGCTAAATTGCAGCTTGCATGAGCTGTTGTCGGAGCTAAGGCGTTTCTCTGCGGCGTAGAGAAGTGGACTTAGTCCGATTGGCGTGCTAACGGACTTTTGACTCGCAAAATAGACGGCTGGTCTTTCGATTGGCTATCTATTAATCTACTTCGGTGGTCTTTTCCTATGAATGACAGCAGATTAAGATATTAATTCTAATATGCTGTATGCAATGTCGAAACCGCAGGGTGGTATCAGAAGATCTTTTGCCGCCGTTCAAATGCTGGTTCGTTCAATGTCGACTATCCCTGCTGCAGACCAGCAACCCCGGTCAAAAAGCCAACTGGGCAAGCCAGCTGGGGCAAGCGAGGTGGTGGAGAATCGAGTAGCTACTAGTACGCTACCGGCTACCTAAAGCTAACCTTCAACTTACGGAAGCCGATGGCGTATCAACTAATTAACCTGGCCCAAATACCGAACCGAGGAACAAGGAAGCTTTAATTGAAGTGGCACAACCTTTATATGTCCACCGCTCGCGCGCAACCTGCGACACCCGCAAACACATTTTTTTTTAAAAAAATCTCGCCATCTTCCTCTTCTACGCTAAGTTTCCTCCGGCCGGACGTTCGTTGTACAGACAGGCAAGTATCACGGATTCATTGATCAAATTGCTCAGTAGCCTATCTGCATTGCAGGCCTGCAGTTACCCTGAATGCTGTCAACGGGCACCCCGTGTTGGTTTTCCAACGGACGACTCGCTTGGTCATATCTGGTATTCCTGTACTGCAGCGTTGAGAAGCGCCTTAGGCCTGGACATGTATAAAGTTGGGTTTAGCTTTAGAACCACATAGCGATGTTGCTAATTCGAGAAAACAAAACGACAGGGCCTCTCCGTCCGATACAAAGAACACGTCTGAATCGAAATTAACATTCCTCCTTCCCACATCATCATTTCTTGCATATGTCCAATTGACTCCTGCAAAGCTTTAACCTCGATCGCCACTTCAACTTCCGTGTGCTTGTTGTTCGATAATAATTATCCTTAGGAACCCGACTTCGAAATTCCGACCAAACACCCCATTCAATCCACCGGGTCATTTTACCAATTTATAGAAATCGAATTTTCCCTTCTAGACATCAAACTACCGATTAACTCCCAATGATTGTCCATGAGGCACCGGAATGGGTACCAAAGCTACCACCTCGGCCCGACCATATCCCAGTCGGCGAGTTTCTTCTCAATCCTGCCTACGGACGCGCAGACCCTGCAAAATCAAATCCGCCCTACGTTTGTGGCATTACAGGGAAGAGCTACTCGGTTAGTGAGGTTGCGTCACGAGCTGATTATGCAGCTCGGGCCATCAAATGTATCTTAAAAATCGATGACATCAACACTGGCGGCGCCCAAGCTGGCTTCTCAGAATGGGAAAAGGTTTTTGGCGTATTGAGCACCAATTGCGTGAGAATCCTACCACCACCTTCAATCGATCAGTTTTTCATTTCTTCCATCCAGGCTAATCTCATAAATTCTAGATCGATTATCTGACGTTAAGCTTCGCTGTCCACAGGGTCAACGGCATCATAAGCCCTGCAAACGCTGCCTATTCAGCTGGAGAATTTGCCTACCAGTTGAAAGATTCGAAAGCAAGGGCGATATTTACTTGCGCTCCTCTCCTTGATGTCGCTCTTGAAGCCGCGAATCAGGCTGGCATTTCGAAAGAAAATGTCTTCCTACTGCCGGTTCCAGATGCGGTCACAACAGAGGAGATGCGAAGAAAGGCCAAAGGTTTCCGAGATTTCAACGATCTAGTGGAAGAAGGACGGAGCCTGCGAGAACTTGAGCCTTTGCGCTGGGAGAAGGGGCTTTCGAGAAAGAAGGTGGCCTTCGTAACTTACTCTTCTGGAACGAGTGGTCTTCCGGTATGCTCCCATCTACGTGAGAGTGTATTTTGTCTTGGCGGCTCTTGTGCGCACCGCTAACTTATTGCAAAGAAAGGAGTCTTGATTTCCCATTTCAATATGATCACCAATGTGACCCAGATAATCACATTTTCCAAGAAATTCCGCGACTTCTCGAAACCGACCAATGTTTTGGCACTCCTACCGCAGTCTCACATCTACGCCTTGGTAGTCGCCAATCAAGCAGAACCATATGTCGGTAACTCGGCTGTCATTCTGCCAAAATTCGAACTTGGTCAGTTTCTCGAATGCATACAAAAGTTCAAGCTTAGTTTCTTGTTCTTGGTGCCACCATTGATGATTGCACTGGCCAAAAATAAAGCTATCGTTGATAAATATGATGTTTCGTCCGTCAAGTATATCATGACGGGTGCCGCACCAATGACCGAAGAGTTGAGTTTAAAGATGGAGAAGCTTTATCCCCGCATGAAGGTTCTTCAAGCATATGGTTAGTCTTATCTTGAATCATCCTCCAAATTGTCATTTCGACGAGCTAGAATTCACCTCGGCTGACTATACGCTACGTTATCCGAAAAAGGCATGACCGAATCCTCAACCGTCGTTAGTTTAACTTCAGAAAATGATATATGGCACGGTTCATCGGGATGTATTCTCCCAGGTATCAAATGCCGCGTCGTGAACCCCGAAGGCCAGGATGTACCTGAAGGCGAACTCGGCGAGCTCCTCATAAATGCCGACAACGTCGTCATTGGCTACCTAAACAACAAAAAGGCCAATGATGAAACCTTCATCACAGAACACGGCGACAGGTGGCTCCGTACAGGAGATGAAACCGTCGTGAGAAGTTCGAAGGCCGGGAACAAGCATCTGTTCATCGTGGACAGACTCAAAGAACTCATCAAAATTAGTGGATTCCAAGTCGCCCCCGCGGAACTCGAAGGCCACCTGTTAAATCACCCCAAGGTGGCTGACTGTGCGGTCATCCCTGTTCCTAACGAGAAGACCGGGGAACTACCCAAGGCGTTTGTGGTGCTCAATACAGGGGTTGAAGCAAGTGAGGAGACCGAGTTGGAGATTATGCAGTGGGTGGCTGATCATAAGTCGAGACATAAGAGGTTGGGTGGCGGAGTTGAGTTTATTAATGCTATTCCTAAAAGCCCGAGTGGGAAAATTCTTAGACGGTTGTTGAGAGATAAGGAAAGGGAGAAGAGGAGGCTACAGGGACCTAAGTTGTGATTTGGAGCTTGGTGTCTCGATTTAACCTTTTTTTGTTTCAGTATAGCGCTCCAAGTTAGCAGGAATTGTGAAAGATAACGAATTGTATTTGCGGAAAGTGCACAGTCGGTATTTTGATATTAATGTTTTCTATAATGCTTAGATTAGTTTGATATGTTCAGTTCCAAATGCACCGGTAATAGATTGAGGCTTTGCTCATAAATCAGATTACTCAGTTCCGGCAGTCAACATATATAAATATATCAGTACCTCGTCTAGTTCGAGATCTGTGCATAGTTGTTCGTTGTTTACGGCAAAGTTAGGCCTTAATGTTTAACATCGATTTATATATAACGGCCAAGATCTCCCTAGCCCTGTTCGTCAGGGATTTACCAGCATTTAATGTTTAATATCCTTGAGGACAAGCATTCAGAGAAATATTTCGATCGAGTCCCACATAGACTGCCACATGTATCTCCTTTTCTTTCCCGCACATATATAAGTTTTTTTGCGCTCCTTGAAATCCAACAACCAACAAAACTTATCGATTTTACTCGAGAATTCCCCGCTACGCGAAAAAGGTGTAAAGCTGAGTTTAAGCAGATTCGCAAAGCACAGATCAACCCAATCCAACCAACTGTGTCTCTAAATTGCACAGTACAGCAAGTTTTATAACTGCCTGCGTGCCTGATAAATTATTCTCTCATGCATAGCCCCCGGCGAACTCGTTGTAAGAATTATATTAAGTTCTTCAGCGAAAACTTTAGGACTGAAACACCGTTTAGTTGGGAAGCTTTGGTTTAATTATCTAACTTCCCAGATTTCTAAATCTTGATCGAGGCTGACTTGCGATACTAAGGATGTAGTTCTGCAACTGGTCCACGAGACTGGGCTAGGGAGGCGCAATTGCAACCCGTGCCTGAGACTAACCCGTACGTACCTAGGTCGGTTGCCCCATTATATATAACTAAGTATAAAATAAAATGTTGGCATATGCTTAATCAAGCTGGTCTGGGAACTTCTGTTTCTGTGTGGCAACGACTCCCAACGATAGTCCTAGTTGCGGTCATAGATACAGAAACGGTTCTATTTAGGACAGACAAAGACGCCATCCGTGTAAATGAAGATGATTCAATATCACATACATGATAAACACATTTGCAAGATACATTAAGAGTGAACTCTCTTCGATCGAATTCTATTCCCCAAATTCCTCCACATTTCCTTTGATATATAGCGTTAGCTGCGCGTGACATATAGCAACTGGTCTCAAAGCTTATATCGATCTACCTGTCGTAATAAATATTCTTATTTTATTCTCTTTGATCATGTTGCTAGGCTATTGCAACAGGCTTTCTCAAGCCCTCCTCCTCCTCATTTTCTTGGGGTGCGCTCAGGCACTGACTGTTCCTCCCGCACTCATGAAACGCGATGGCGATGCGCAGGCTATGCCGCAGAATAATAGTATCTTTGATTTGCCATACAGGCCGATCAATGCGGCACCGGCTACCGAGCAGTACCCTTATGTATGGTCGGGGATGCTAGGTAAGTTCGATTCCTGCAAATGTTTGCTCGTAAGCATATGCTGCTTCTAAAGCTAATGGCTTTTATCGCGAATTTGAGAACTGGGACCATCGAATTATGGTGCTTGTCTCCACCACATACATAACGACGACGAGAGCAAGGTCGTTGTTGGTGAGTGCATGTGTACCACGGGTAATTGCCCTGCGAATGACAATATCAATTCCCCAAAACCCGATTACCGATGGAATTTCATTGGTGATGTCTACCTCTTTCACCAGAATCTCTATACTCCATCTCATTTTAGAGGCAAGATCCAAAATGCGGGCTCTGGAAAGTGTCTTTCTCATGTGCCCCCAAATACGAGACTACCGGATCTAAATCCTGAGAAGAAACTTGGAGATATCGTAATGGTGGACTGCCATAACTCAAATCTAGACCAGGATTTCGCTGTGCTTTTATATAACGGAAAGCCGACTACTCAGTATGTACCCCCAATATGGCAACCAAAGTTCAAATCCTGTCGCAAAAGCGCTGTTTTTTGGGAGGGATTTTCGGTTATTGGAGAAAAAAGACTATTAACCTCACCTCTCGCTTAGAATTATGCCGCTTTATAAAGCCAACGCTGCATCGGCTTGCAGGGCGGGTGACAATCGGCCTTATTACTGGCGTGGTCTCGTTTCGCAGGGGCGTGATATTCCAATATTTTATGGCTGCCAGGAAGAATCGCAAGTTTTCTGGAACCTACATCCTTGGATGTACGAATTAGAACAGGAACAGGCGTGGGTTCCTAATGAAGCCGATCTTATCGACCAAGCCAATACCATCACGGACTTTATGCCATTCCTAGGGCCCCTCCCGAAAAAGTAAAGACGCCGATAGACCTTAGTTTTGGGGGATTTTATCTTTAATTTCCTCGTCTTTAACATATTTGTCTGCGGCCGGGTTCATTTGATACTTCGTTGTCCTTATGCACGAGATTATTCTTATATAAAAACTTCACCACTAAGACGGAGGAAGTGTTGTTCCACGACACCGTAGCCATGGGGACCTTTATTTAGTATATCATCGTTCCCTTGTAACAGGATCTAGCCTATCCAACATATTATTGTATCTTGTCTGCTTTAAGTTAATTAAATCGCATATATTCTTATACTATAGTTGATCTAGAATCGTCCTGCGCTCAAAATTTTCACCCAATCCCTTGTCTCTGAAAAATTGCTTCACCTCTTCCATCCACTTTCCTTTGATCTCTAGGTGGTTCGCCGGCGGTTTTATCGTGATAGCCTTCAACGGGATCTTGAGATACTTGCTCAGATCCAGCGCCAGCGCTTGAGGATCCCCCCTGACTTTCCGGACGTAGGTTGCCCTTATTATGCCGCCTTTCTGGTGCTTCTCGTAGATGGGGAGCAGTCCGTTTTTCGACTTTTCAATCTGGTAGGGCAGATGTTCCGCAGTGGAGTAGGGAGTGGTTTTCGCTGGTGATGCCTCCGCCGATGTTGTCGTCTTTGTGGAAAGGAGACGAGATTTATTTCTTCTATTTTGCGGTATCAATTTCTCCGCCCCCAGAATGGCCAATGGCGAGGACCTGGTTACACTGTGGACGGGTCCTGCATGAACGTTGAATATTAGCATCGTGATAACGAATTCAAGGAACAGGATAGGTTCGTACCATAGTAAAGACGGGCGATTGGAGACGCCCAGGATCGAGAGAGGCGTTGAACGTTCATTTGTAGGAATGAACTTGCCTTCTGGGGGTTGAGGCTTTCGTCGATGCGGGTGCCGATGGCATCACAGGTTGTAGAAGGGTGTTGGTTTTCCAGTCATCGAAGAATTTTGACTGGTGATGTTGAAATAGTATTTTTGCCCCTTTAGGAAGGCTTGTTCCAACAAATTCAACACAACTTGAAGCCAGGAACTATCCTCGATTCTCGGCTTCGATGGCGCTGGCACTGGAGGATAGAACAATCTCTTGGACATCCCACAAGTAAGAAAATTATCTGTGTTTTAAAAATTCGGGATCTCTAAAATTTGGTGTTCTGCAAACTTCTTCGTACAGCAGATAGTCACCGTAATAAGCCATACTACAGTACATTATTGACTATACAGATAGCTCTAGAACCTTTTTCTTCTACAAAATTTGGCTTTAGCCGACAGTCTCGACTTTGTTTCGGATTTCGCCCGCCTGAATAAGCCAAGAGAGAATGCCTTTCCAAGAGATAACATTTTGCCATGAGAGAATCGCCAACCACGGTTCAGTCGTCCCGGTTGGCGAATCATGGGGATAAAGATTGGCATCTATACTCAGGAGAACGGATCCTAGGCTCGCGGCGCCCGGTTTTGACACGTTTCGGGCAACGCCCTACGGTGGGATTCAGACCGGTAATTGACGGCTTCGACTTTGCAATAATCACTGGATTCAGAATGATGAACACGAGCTGAAAGCGATTTTCTTGTCCGTCCGTCGGTTGCCAAGCTGCGAAATATACCAATGCCAAGATTCTGGTTGACCTTTTGTATTTCGGGGCGTCACGGTCCGAGGCCAGGAACAAGCTTGATTCACGGGAAGAATTGACAACATCCGTGAAAAAGTACCTTAAACCTTTACTTATAACATGGGATGCCACCAGAATCGCTAGAGAATACAGAATACACAGGCGTTAGCGAGCGGGTGCATCGGTTGTGTCGAATGAAAACGCAACCGATTGGCCACCCGGGTTTGAAGACGATTTGCATCCATGGGTTCAGTTCAAGCGGCATCGACGGCGTTCTGACATTAGTCCTTTGGCAATCCATCAACTAAAACTTAATAATATACACAAATTACTCCAGATAGAACTAGAGAAAGATATGCCTATCTGATTCTTCCAGTCTTATGGACCGCGAAGTTTAATCCAAATCATCTCGGAATAGTCTCTCCGAATTGATTAATGAGGATCCAAGCGGAAACCACGCATGCTACTTTTCGCAAATATCCGTCCGGGATGAGTGATGCACGTGTTTCTTTACCTCATATTATAACGGCTTAGAATTCGCGATTTATATATCATTGAATCCACTTTTGAGCCCCATTCCTAGCTTTCGGTTACACAAGCTTCTCGAACCGTATATCAAATACCTTAGATATATTTTTTTTTAAAGATTTGACTACATCGTCATGCATATCAGTCGCCTTCTTCAGGGCGGTGCTGCCGTTACTCTGGGACTTGCTACTCTCGCCGCCGCTATGTCGCAGAAGCTTGTTCCAAGACAGTCTACCTGGAACCCGTATGTCTTCAACGTAACGACAATACATAAACGTAATTAGGAGTCCGGCGTTAACGTGAAAATTATAGACCATCAAGTTTAGTTCTTCCGCTGTCTCAAGTCTGGGATCACGAGATTTCGACCTACAGCAATGCTCTTGGCTTCAAAAATTACGGCTACGACCAAGTCATAGCCAATGGAGGATATCTAAACTACTGCGTTCGGTGGGATTCCGCGGGTACATTAACAGAGGCTCAGCGCGCTCAGATTCTTACTGCACTTCAGCGCAGCATGAAGAAATGGATCGATTGGTTTATTGGATTCGACGGCTTCCCGTATAGCAGTGTACCTGTCAAGATCGTCGGTTATGCGGTTAAGAGCACAAGTCAGCTCCAGGGTTCCACTAGCGGTTATGACGTCTACACGAATAAGGACAGTGGTAAGACTATTCACTTATCGATTTCTTTTAATGTTGCTAGAATGCGAGTGACGAAAGGCTAAATCCATGAACACAGGCGGTATTCCCGAGTGTGATCCACGCTGTGGGCGTTTCTTCCACCAAGATGCAAACTACGGCTCGTGCCCCGGTGGCGCTTCCCGACATTATGATCTAAGCTTGTGGCTCACAGACGGCTTCCAAGGAGGTGCTGGTGGTGATTGGTAAGGCCCTACAGAAAAGAATATACATTGCGGACATGACAGAGGTTAACAGCAACTCCATATCTGCAGGGGCCAGCGCATTGCTCAGGAATATTTCATGTCCAATCTGAATACCGACAATATTCACATCCTGCTCCACGAGATGGGGCATACATTTGCCCTGGATGGTATGTGATTGTTCCAAATTATTCCGACTCTTTCCATATCGCAAGTCTTAAGTCTGACTGTACGGTTCAATAAAATTCAGATTTCTACGATTGGACTCCCACTGGTGTCGCAAATTTCGTCATGTTGGCTGGTTCTTCTACCGTTATCACCGATTTTGACGGATGGATGGCAAGAGACTGGTGGAGACATCTCAAGTCCCGCTACGGAATCACCGGAGGCACGACTACCACATCTACTAAATCTACAACGACGGTGTCGAAAACTACCACCACCTCGTCGAAAACGACCACACCTTGGACAAAAACCACGACTACTTCTTCGAAAACGAATACTACACCTGTAAAAACAACTACAACGGGGTAAGCAGCCTAATTTCATGAAACAAGTGGTTTTTCTAGAAAGTATTTGGAAACTAATTTGATTGTAAACATTAGTGGCTCTTCTGGTGGTTCGCCTCTATACGGCCAGTGCGGTGGTGCTAACTGGACTGGCCCTACCACTTGTGCACAAGGCACATGCACGTACTCCAATCCTTACTATTCTCAATGCTTGTAAATCGCTGCTAGCCTTAGCTTGCATAGTAGAAATTACAAACTAAGCGGGATTACAGGGCAACAAACCTTTGAAGGGTTCCTCGTAAGAATCAAATGGCTTGTATAGCTGTGTCATTGTGAAGCATATACCTAGATTTCTTCATACGAAGGTAACTTAAGAGCCGCGGTTGAACATCTCTTTGCCCATCTTTGTACATATTCCAAATTTCTCCGCATGAAAATTCTTTTTGTATATATTATACAGTCCATTGCGGAGTATATATTTGAATTACGAATTTAGGTCTCAATGCCTTGTAAAATTCATGTAAAGGTCTATAGCTAGCATAATAAAGCCAATTAGACATGCGATATCACATCAAAACTAGTGAAATAGATTCAAATTAACTTACACATTATCGCAATGTCTTAAAGTTTGTCACTTAAATAGAAACCTTCGCCTCGTATATCAAACTTTAAATAACAATTCATTGACCGCCAATTATATTTGGCGATACTAGCAAATAACAAGATGCGGGGAACCCCGCGGCCCGTTGGTTTAGAGTTTTATTCCCGAAATCGGATAACTTTCTAGAACTTTTTGTTCGACGGCCAGACCAGACCGCAAAATTATTAATAGTATACCACGGGAATGCATGCTTGATTTCCACTACATTGCTATATTCTTAAACCAGTGCTACCTGCCGCCAGATATCGGCAGATATACGTCGCAGAATGACTTCAAGGGGCCTAGACAAGGGATGGTAGTACCAATATTTATTTATATTCAATCGGTTGAGAAACAATTACCAATTAATCGTTATCCTCGTCTATTTCATCAAAATGGCTGATCCACCCACACCTGCGCCTGCACCACCTGCGCTCCCTCCAGTTAAAAAACCAGCGGACTTGACACCCGAGCTAGCGGTCTGGTGGAGTCTCACAATTGCGGTCGCCATCGGCCGATAGTACGTCGTACTTTTTGCAACCGTACGTTATAAGGACTATTTACCAATATACCATTCGCCAAACGATTTAGTGTTATACGAGCAAGACGGAAAGGCCTGCAATTCGAGGCAACGGATTGGCTCATGATTGTTGTCGTGGTATGTACGTGTTGGGTTCCACAAGAACTTTGATAGCTCGATGGGCATCCATCGACCAGCGCTGCAGCCCGCCGGCGTCTGGGAGAACTGCGCTACATATACATACATGTGCGTAAAGTTAAATGAGTGTCTCATGTCTTGCTAACTCGATTTTTTCATAGCTCCTGTACACGGCGACTTTGTCTCTCATGAACATAAGTCATCGTGGCTGGGCGTCATTGCCCGGCCAAAGTCGCAACCTAGACACGAGTATGGCGATGGACCATGCAGACAAACGCCTCTGGCGGTCATATTCAATTATTGCTCTTTCTGGAGAGTTATGCAATATTACAACCCAATATCTGGTTAAGATTTGCTTGCTATTAGTATATCATAATATGACGTGTGTACAAAATATCACTACTAGTGCTATACATTTCATAGATTGGCAAATTTGTACTTGCCGTACTGATACTTATGATAGGAGAACACGAAGAACTCACTTTTTTAATAAAATAGCTATCGGATACACGATACTAGGCTACTTCTTGATTATAATACTATTTCTGACAGCTTGGTGCCGTCCGATCGAGGGCTACTGGAGAATGTCGATACAAAAAGGTAAGCGTCAGTGCACTGGAACTCGGTTAAGATCGGTTCACAAGCGAACGGAACTAATCTCCTTGTAGACCATCCCTCCTGTTTTACAATGATCCCTCACAATATAACAGTTCTCACGGTAAACAGCACCTCGGACTTGATCATCTTCATCATTCCGATCCCCATGATCTGGAAAGTCAAGGTCTCATACTTCCGAAGAGCCTTCATCATAGCTACCTTCGGGACCGGAATCTTCAGCTTGATTGCTTGTATATTTTCTCGGGTATCATTGATCCTGTGGGAGTACAAATACAACCCGAACGGAAACAAGTTCAATACAGGCTACACGGTCTGGCTAGCGAGGGAGGTTAGTGCGGCGGTGATTGTGGGGAATCTCTATTACTACGCGCCGCTTGTCAAAGCAGTGGAGAGACGGGTGTCCAGATTCAGGGCGAAGAGAGCAGCCTATCAGCAAGCCGAGAGCCCGGACGTGGAGCAAACATCATCGCTAGTAGCGCGAGATTCCGAGTCTCAGCACGAGCAGGTTTTGAAAGCCCGAAATCACGCGGAGACGGAATTGAAACAGACTGTCCGGCGAACGTAAGATTTGCTCATCCAATTGACAATAGATAAGTGTGTCGACGCGACTCCAAGGGCGCGCTCAGCTCGGGGTCCTGAAGTCTTGGCGATGTCGTTCGCCAATCGATGCGATCTTGCAGCCTTGATAGGATTCGATTTCAGTCCCTCCGAGCTGGGATCGATCGAAATCGAAGATTCTGGCCACAACGCACATCGACCCAAGGCTGCAGGTAGGCTGGCACGGTTGCAAGCCAGATGCGGTGGAACGAGAGCCATTCGCCTTTGTTCCCGTTTCTGGTGTTCTATGATGGTGAGGCTTTCGAATTCCCGTCCTGCTGGCACCCCTTGCATCAGTGGGGGAGCGAATTGGAGACGATTCGGGATCCACCCTGGGCTCTGATTTTGTCTTAGATTGGGTCAGGCAAGGCAACAATGGTTCCAAGATTGACAAGGCCCCTGTTTCTAGAAAAAAAAAGGCACCAAAGACCGCTTCTAGACGTAGAAGAGGTGAGATTGAGAGTGAAAGAGACGCAGGATGTTAATTTGAAATTATCACATTTCGTTGTGAACTGACTGTGTCGACGCGGAGAGACATTGGCCAGGGATACTTTCGAAATTTCATAGAGCCATGTGCATTTGGGTATATTGTATATAATAATATATTTATTTGTTTATGGATTTAGCGTCGCAATTAAGCTACCTGAATTAATTAAGTTATAGATATATGAAAGCCATTTACGCTATAAACATAACTGTGTAGAAATTCTAATATATTAGCAGCCTATCGATGCTCTCCGTATTTTGAAACCCGAAAACCGGCAGATACCAGTATCATGCTGGGAGACGGGACGCGGATGGCGGGTAATCGTCTGGCATGCCACTTCGGTAGATATCAGCTGATAGCTAAATATCTTCAGGGATAATTCTAGTCTGATGGATCCCGGATCCCTCTTGAAACTGACTCGAAAAGCACAAACCTCGTATGCTCGTCTAAAGGCCGAGTTAATCCGAGAGCTCAGATATCATCTTGCAGGTCTAAAGGAATGGAATTATGTGCAAACATCGAGCAAACCAAGTTTATAGGCATGCGGTGTACCCACATCTAAAACAAAAGAGACAGCCCTCAAGCATGATTAACATAATCTCCTCTCGTAAGAACATTTTAATCCGACGTATCATTTTTTGAAACGTCCACCAAATTTTGTGCTTTTTCCCCGGACCTGTGCGTTGTGGGTCTAGACCCAATTGATAACAGGGGTCGTATGTGGTGGCCGTCCTTGTCGCCATTGCATCGGCCTTCCAATATAAATCAGTTGACCCTGCCGAAGCTACGTACATTACATGTTCCCGATCTCTGCTGCAGAAGATTTGTAGATCCCATCGTCAACTTGGAAAAGAATCTCCCTTTCAGAGAGAGGAGAGAGAGAGATCTCACGGGACGGCCCTAAGCGCCATTTCGCCTCAGCGGATAAGGCTTCGAGAGCACTGCAAGTTGTATCGTTCCTGTGTCTACTGCATACGTACATGTACATGCCAATCCATGAATTGATCCACTTTACAAACTGCGCCGGAAGCCTGTAAGGGGAAAGAAAGAGAAATATCAAGACTCAAATCAGAGTTAATCCGACATAATGATACATTCCAAGCCCAGGTATCCCCTGTGGTCCCTCCTGGGATGTCCGAGTTTAAATTTCACCCAAATCCCCGGACTTGGGCCTGTTCTTAAGATCTTCTGCATGCACATCTTCGACTTCCGGCCTATGTTCCAATATTCTCAATTCATTCAAGTTCTCATATTGGTTATAATTTAACTAGTGTTACCCAGCTTCAAACTCGGTGTAAACATCTTAATCAAAATCAATCCAAGCGCGACATCTACATACATTTTCACAGTATTGCTACATGCTATATAGCTACTTTATAACACTCTATATATTGTCAGACAACGTTCGCAATAATGAGTTCCACAAACCTTCGACCTAGCCTTGACGAGCTCGAACGCACAATTTTCATACGGGCGTTAACGCAGCAACGACAAGACGAACTGGCTGAGGAAGTTTCTTACTTTGAGCGCTTTCTGAAAAACGAGACAGCCGGCGATATTCGAGAATATCTCTGCATCCCCTATTCTGAGTTATGGCACCGGACAAAAGTAAGTTCGATAAACAAGTGCTTATTATTAAAGTGGAGCCTCGCTTCGAGGCTCGAGCTAAAACATTTGAGGCGCTCTCCTTTCTGTGTTGGTCATACTACATTACTAGTGCTAACTCTTTTAACTTTTGAAACTTTTAGAAAGTCGTATCCATGATTTGTACACATTATACAGCCTACCACGGTCTTGACAGGTTCAAAAAATCTTCGTTCATTGAAGAAACTCATCTTTCCCGTCTGATAGATGCCATTGCATCTCAAGATGATATAAGAAGTATCATTCAAGAACGACAGTACCTCAAAAGCTACATCAGATGGCTCATTATGAACCACACCCGCGGCAACCACGCCCTGGTGAACAAGATGAACCGAACAGCCGCTGAGAAGCGAGGTTTGTCTCTGGATTTGGATTGCGCCGGGAGCCTACCCCAGATATCAACCTCAAGGCCAAGTTCGAGGAGACAATCGGTCTACTCTCCGGACGAAGGCTACATCACGAGCCCGCGTCACAGTAGGAGAAATTCTGCATATTTCTCTGACCACCCGGACTCCTTTGCGGCTTATAGAATGGGAGACCATCCGTATCCTGAAGGCTATCATTACGATCCATCTATCCACCATCCTGCTTCGTCGTCTTCTCGGTCATCTTTCGACGGAACAATGTCACCAAGACGGCAGAGCATCATGAAAATCACTGATATTCTGAACACAGAAGGGCTTCAGGAATATTAGAAAAGAATGCGAGAAGCCACTGGGGTTTAAAACAGACAATCCACGATACACTTTATTATTTCTGCATATATTTCCCAGGGCTGCATTTACTGGGTGATATAATTTTTAATCAACGACAATATTCCATGGATTAGCATATTGCTTTTTTGGCATACATATTCTTTCAACCGGCGTACTGGCTCATAGACGACTACATTATTAATGGGGGGGATTACAAGGGGAGGGGTTCATACATATGCAATAATACCAACTGATACCTTGCAGATAAAATATAACCACTTGGCTGTTAGTCATTCTAAAAACAATATATATCTTTCTGTATGTAGGTGAACGCTACTAAAGTAGAGTTCGGATTTATGTACACTTTCACGATAAGACTATTCGATCCATGGCTGAAGTTCTTCTAGAAACAACAACCGCTATATACAAAAATCGTAAAAAAGAAAAAAAGAAAAAGAAAAAGAAATAGAACACATGCACGCCCAAAGCGTTCACCATTCTAATCCCATCTCTCTTAAGAGCAGTTGGTGGTGAGGTTGGTTACAAAGCAGCTAACACCATCAGCGCCAGATCCGAGCTTGGTGGAAGATCCGTTACCCTTGACGACACCCTGGTATCTGTCGCAGCTCTTTCCTTCAGCCTGACAAGAGTCGGTGATTCTGCAGGTATCTCCGTAGTTGCTGTTGATACCGCAAAGTGGGCCACCGTCAACGGCCTTTACGTTGTTGATAACGAAGTTCCTTGGACCACCGTTACCAGTGCAGTCACCGCAAGAACGAGAAACCTTGCCGTAGTCTTTAGCGTAGAATCCGCTGATGGTGACTGTTCCACGTCCGTTGAACTGGAAGATCTTGTCAGCAGCGTGGAAAGCACCACCGCCAATGACATAGGAGTTTCCGGAAGATTGCTTGAAAGTAGCAGCATCCTCGCAGACATCCTCCCACCAGACGTTCTCGATGGTGCAGGGACCACGGCAGTGGATACCCTCACCCTGGTTGGGTCCAATGATGACGTTCCTGACGGTACCGCCGGCCTCAATGATAAACATGGCGGCGGCTTCATCGGTTTCGGTTTGACCCTCGCACGAAGATGGGTTTCGGTCATACTTCTTCAATCCACCGTCATACACGCCACTGACGACGATTGGAGTTGGGAAGGTGGTAGAGCCAGCAGATGCTGGAATGCCGGATCCCGGGATGACGGAAGCAGAAGTCTTGGTTGTCTTCGTTGTTGTTGTCTTAGTGGTAGAAGTCTTGGTTGTGGTTGTCTTTCCAGTTCCAGTCGTAGTAGTCTTGGTCGTGGTTGTCTTCGTGGTTGTCTTGGTAGTAGCAGCGGTTGTGGCTCCGCTGGATTGGATGCACTGGGAGTACCCTGTAAATGAAAGTTAAAATTAGAATTTTCTTTTCTATAATATAATTTCTTAAAACAGTTGTGCAGATGCTGCTTACATTCATTGCTGTAGGCACAAGTCCATCCTGAGACGCAAGAGGTTGGACCAGTCCATCCGGTACCACCACATTGGCCCCATGGTTGTTGCTGGGCGCTGACAGTGCCTGCAGCGGCGAGCGCAAGAAGAGCGACAGAAACCTGTTTCATTTTGAGGTTTCGATAAAGATACTTTGCAATAATAATGTTATATCAATCTTCTGCCGGATGTCGAAGTCTACTGCCTGAGTTGAATCAATGAGGGGTGTCAACGGGTTTATATTTATAAAGATCGTGGTCCAGGTGTATAACGGCGACGAGAGCCCCTTAGTGCTTCTCATCTCAACAGTCGTGATCCCTCATAGGTGGATTTTTGAGGATTGCGCGTGCGCAGGTTAATTTTCTCGGAGAGATGTTTATATATCGTCCGTCTTGGTGTCATATAGTATAGACATAGCTATATAGTGTTTACTATAAGCCCTATTATAGAATTTCGTTCAGGGATTGTCTCTCGTTTCGGTATTATAAAAACCGGGAGGTTCAAAAAAAATTTGATAGGATCGTATATATCTGACCATAAAGGGTGGCGAAGCGACAATATAATCTGGGCAAGTAGGTGCCATAGATGAACAGTAGCAGGACCATGGAACATATCGATGTAACAATTGCCTTGGGATATATCTTATAACTCCACATTCCATGCTCTGATTGGTGGCAGACACCGTCTCCGTCTCCGTTAATTTCAGGCGCGGGGAAGTCAAAACAAGTAATAGAAATATTATGTCTATAGTGTTCGGGTCTGACCGCGGTAACGTCCCCGAAATTAAACGAAGAAATGGAAGTTCCATACAATTGATCGATCAGTGGCGTCGCGGCTGGAAAGCAGGTCGGATCTCATGCATTCGGTTCCGGACGTCAAGAGCTGGCAATCTTGATCTTATTTGGACTTCTGCGGCCTGCGAGCCAATCGATACTTCAAAAATACGAAACATTAACTGCAAAGATCCGCTTTTTGCTGAGAAGAAATGAAGAAAAGATCGGATTGACAGCCCGTTGTGCGTTATAAAATATCTTGGCCGGTGCTACCAAGAATATTCCAAGGAGCAAGCATCGGCTCGTTCTCATATCGGGGTTCCGCCTTGTGCAAGCTTGGCCGACTGGTTGAGAGCAAGGATAATTTTCCGGTCGCTACGCCAGTCCATATATATATGCACATTGTCACCAATATTATATTATATCGGACGGAAACAAACGTGAACGAGGAAGAAACATTTATCTTAACTTTCTGGCGAGATAGCTACCCGACGGTACCGAAAAATAATCTCAGGGCTAAAAACTGTCTCTTTCCAATTCGTATTTGAATTAAATATCTGGAACAATGCAGAATCACTAACCTTGAATTAATCATGAGAGAAGCGAGGTTGAACATATTCGGGACAGGTTCAACACAACGCGGGCATAAAATGCAACAGCAGATGCTATTCAAACTGGGTTGCAGTCCCTAGCAGCTGTACCAGACACCTTTTTGCACGGTCTGATTTGGAGGTCGGGATGTTGCCTCGAGAATTGCAGGTGCCTAAGCTAGCTCTAGAGAGGAGTAGATGACCAAAGATTCGGAATTTCGTAATCAATTGAGAGGAAACCCCATGAAACCCATCTCGAGTCGAGATTTGTCCAATTTATTATACATCCTGATAACAGTACACCTATGCTTTGAAAGACCAATATAAATATAACTCCATTCTCTGACATAACTTACTTTAGCTTCATTCTGTCAGTTTCAAACACCAGCTCTTGGTATTTGTATTATCAACCTACGAAGAAACTCTCTACCTTTCGCCCAAAAAAACATTTCCCCGAGTTGCAGGAAACATACCCTTTGTTTACTTCCCCTCTCTGATATTTCTGATAAGTGCAGTCACAGAACCGTAGTAGCCTCTGATCTCCCTTCTTCGCCATCTCCAGCCTCCCCTGTACAACTTGCATAGCACCTGGCAGCTTGTCGAATAGTTTGTACCATGGCTCATCGGATGCACGATAATCCGGCCCGCTACGCTTAAGCATCGCTGTCCAAAAGTGAAACTTGTCCCCACCAATCAGTACAAATAGCCGGTTTATGTGCTGATCAAGAATTTCTCTGAGATCATCAAAATCTTCCCGGTCAAGGGTTCGTAAAGCACTATCTCTCCTGAAAACCTCTGTAGACGGTATTTGATCCCGTATCAGATCGAAAATCTCTTCGTTCTTCTGTATTATTGGTAGTCCTTTAAGTATCTTGACGCTTTCGAGGTCTCTCATATCCTGTAGTAACATAATCTTGATGAAAGTCATGCTAAGGCAGTAGTACTCGTTCGGGGTCTTTTTACGAATGAAGTCGAGAGGCTCGAAGGGATCCTGCACGGTTTCCCAAATATCGGCGTCCAATTTCCCGTTTACGAGTCTGAACGGGATGATATTTTCCAGGTCTTTTCTGTTATGGTGTGTAGTGGCTCTGGCGTAGATATGGCGGCCCTCGTCATCCATAAACAGCCATTTGCTAAAGTCGTACGCATCCTGGTCCATCCCAAGCATGATCATAAAAAGCGGTGTTTGATTTCGTAGCCAGACTGATGCGCCATTCCAACACAGCCTGTGCATCTCCAAGCCGTGCTCGACGCAGGCCTCCAGCGCCTCTTTAGTACCAGCCTTCAGCAGTCCTTCGACAAACACGCGCTTGGTATCTCTATACCCCCGGGTCTCCTGGAATTCTGTAAACCGTCCGACGGCATTGTCAAATGGTCGAGGAGGGCACTTCTTGTTTCCTGAGAACCGCCTAAGTTTGCGATATTCGGCGTGGTGCTGCGAAGCTGCTGCCGTGAGCTCCGTGCAGAGCTTTTTGTGCTGTGATAAGTGTGCTCGTTTGTGTTCGTAAGAACAATAAAAAACATATTGGCAGTAATCGCATGCTTCCAGGGTTTCTAAGCGATCACACCCTTGAAACTCGCATCTGGAACGAAGTTGGGAGGACATGGCCAGCAAAAGACGAGGCGAGCTGTTGCAGATAATCCTAGCAATTGTGCAGGTAGGTGCCTGAGTCAGCAAAAGTTTTGCTAGTTCATCTGTCCAACATGTCACAGGGTACTCAGGGCGTGTTGTACCTTGCGGATTTATGGTTCAGAATAACTTTGCCGGCTTTTTTATATTAATATCTATATCGAACTTCCTCTAACAATTGACGTCGATAACGATTATATTAACGAGCTTCTCTGTAGATCCTTCCAAAACTTGAAAATAGAGTAGAGCAAGCACCAAAGGCAACAAATTTGGCCATTCGGTATTATGTTAAATTAATAAATAAACATGCTTAAATAAGTACCTATTGCAACATAACAAGATCCCCCATACTTTGTTGTTGATAGAGCAAAAGACCTGCTGGCTAGCATAGCCCCCGCTTAACAAGAACTATTCAGATGCACTCACACCTTCTACCATAGACGAAACTCACAGATCTACTGTCTGTCAGTCAGAAATAGACTCCAAATTACCAGATCAGGCGAATATATTTTCTCAAAAACCTCCGCCACCAAACGGAGCCCGAAGAGTTTTGTCACCAACAGGCAGACTGCAAATCCCAACCACATTACTACAATCCATAGCGATAGAGCCTTTCTATGCTACGAGATAGTCATTTATGTCTCGGTGTGCCCGTAGAATCTTCAAGTGACAGCTGAATGTCGACTTTTGATCCGTCGAGGTGCATAGCCCTAAATGTATATAAAAGTTTACCAAGAATCGAACTACCCTTTATGGATTTTTAGGGCTGGTTGGCCGGCTTTGCTCGCTAATAATGCGGAGATGTGCATGTGCGTGACCACCCAGAATCCGGCGAGTATGCACGATGATGTCGATAAGAGTATCCTGTATAACTCTCCCATTTGTAGATTGGGGTATAGTATTTGATACTCAGATCCTTGATTGATACTGAGAATGATTGGAGTTATTTGTACTACACAAGTAGAACGGCGAATTCAGTTTCCTGGTATACATTTGAAGAAATTTTGACTACTCCCGTAAGGACACGGCTTGATTGCACACTTGCTTATGCAACAAAAGTGTCGAGCTTTTGGTTTACGAGACAATATATTGCAATAATGAATGGTATACTATATTCCTAATCTGATTCTTGTTTCATATATTGGTTCCGTTTTGCTTAACCGTAGAACTAAAACTACTAGTATTATACCAGTTTAGAAGACACGATATGGACTTCTCAATTCGGCTATTTGGAAAAGACATTTCGTCCTTCGCCAGATGTTCTGATTAATTGCAACAGATACCTGGATAATTATAGTATAGCCTAATGTATATAATTCCGTATTGGAAACCTCAGAAGACAGACTCATTTTCTTCCTATGATAGAACAGTAAAATTTTGACTCCTCAACCTCACCCAAAACTCGAGGTTTCAAGATGCAAAATACGCACACTAGCAACTAGGGCCCGTTCGGTCCATGAGACAGCTCTAAATCTGCAGTATATGTAGGTCTACCCCACCAACAAAACTCATGTCCTATTCTAAACGACACGATTGTTGCATTTATTCGTGCATAGACCTGCACAATCTCGTAACCAGAGACCTGCATACCAAGATGTCACATTGCATATCTGTTCGCTTCTAAGGAACAAATCCGAGCTTTTGGGTGGCCATCTCTAAGACAATAGAAAACAGCCAAGCCGCTCATCTTCAATTTGCTATTCTAGTCCTCACTGGTGCACCTATGGCCGCACGGCGAAACTCTCAACGGTAACTAACCATTACAAGAAACCGTGCCTAGGTTTCACGCAGAGAGCTCTTCCGTGGTAAATTCCGAAACATTTCCGATATACTAATCCCTTCGGATTTCGAGCTGTGATCCCTAGAATATAAACCGTGATACCACCATTAAGAATCTCTCAAGTTGAGCTGCTTAAGCTTGGCGGGGAAACATACCGATTGGTCCAGCGCAGAGAAACGTTCAGCCTCGTACTAGATACTCCGCAGTAGATTTCGTCTCGAATACCGCGAACGATTACGATGAGAAGAGTTCGCCACAAAAAGCAAAAATTTATACCTGTATTCGATAATACAACAAGGGTATCGATTCATTTGTTCGAACTCGAGAATTATTCTTCAAATGGAAGGCAAATTTGGCAGTTATAAGTTTGATCTAGTGCGTGTCTTGGAACGAGGTCAGATCTGACGCGACGAGGGAATTAAATTATTTATAGCATAATATCCGAATGTAATTCGCATGGGAAATCTGAGTCGACAAGTCTATTAGGCTAAAAGATTCGAAATGAAACAACAACAAGCGGCGAAAACCCTGCTCATAATTGATTAGTTGTGGGTACCCAGTTTGACTTGAATGTCACAATTTAAATTGGTGTGTAGACTTTAAATTTTTGATTATTCTCCGGTAATACAATAAACAGCCAGAAGAGAGTCGAAGGGGACGGAAGGTCTAAAGTGCAATTGCTGGTAAACGGGTGCAACTACTGCGGTTTGCAGCTCGCTTCGAGAAATTGCTAGCTGGCTTGCCGATTTGAACAATAAACAGTTACACAGAATTGGAAAGACGACTCTCGACGTCGGTTATCCCTTATTCCACGACATGCAGAGTGGATCCTCATGTACACATCTGCATATTGGGCCCGAAAATATAATGCTTGTGTCAACCACATGGTACACATCAAACGTTGTGTTTGACGAATTTATAGCGTTCATAGATTTTTGTAAATTTTGTTCGTTCGTGCAACCTGCGTCTCTAATATCTAGAAGACGAGCATAAGAAAATATTAAAACAGTAGAAAAGAAACAACCCCACCGAAATCGCTTGTATATACACCAAGTTAACGAAACTCAAAAAAAGAAGAGACCTACAAGGTCGCAGGTCATTGTTAAAAAAAATTGACAGTTACCAAATGGAAAAAATGCAAAAAAAAAAAATTACAGGGTATATATATACAATCCACACGTTCCCTCCTTTTGCATCAAACCCCCAAGTTAGTCTATCTGATCATACCCATCGCTCCTCTGTTTGTGTAAAAAGTGCGAAAAATGTATTCGGAACCCGCTACCGCCTGGATTTCTGCCAAAGAAACCGGGGGAGGTGGGACCTCTGTTCTCCTTATCCCGTCCGACGGTGAGCGTGGTCGTTGTGGTATTGGAATCGTCCTGCTTTACAGGATATCCGCCACCGAATATCGGTCCAGCTCTAGTCGGTACGTTTGGCATTTGTTCTTTTGACAGGCGGACTTCGGATCCTGGGAGGGTTTTGCCGCGTGGTCGGATCTTCGGTGGGACGTAAGATAGCGACGGTTGCGATTTTTGCGGCGTTAGTGGTTTCCTCTCTGAGGTATCCACTGGGGATAGATGAGTAGATGCTTGTGGGATGTTAGTCTGGATTGGGGGAAGCGTCGATTCGGTCATTGAAGGCTTGACGTAGTCGTGGAGCAGCCGGAAGGGGTTGTGATGGCCGTTTGCGGCGGTATGTTTGGACTTGGCGGCAACCGTTGCTGCCTCGATTGGTGATTTTGAGATCTCAGCCTTGCTTGGTGACGGCTTTTCCGTTACAGGTGATTTTTCTCGCTTGGGAGGTTTCTCAGGAAGCGATTTTGCTGACTTTGGAGTCTTTTCTGGTTTTGCCGATGAAGGTTCCTCCTCGACTGCGCTAGCGTGCGGGACATCGATAGCCGAGGGCTTGACGTATTCCTTCATGGCTTTGGTGACTCCGCGCTTCTTAGGGTCGGCCTTTCGAGGCTCTTCCTTGGTAACGACGGTACTTAGTGGCTCAGGCGTGAATCTATCGACATAAGGCGGCTTCATATATCCCTTGACCGCATGACCCAGTCTCTTAGAAACGCTGCGTTTCATATCGTCTGCCGCCGCCCTCTCTTCTTCTTCAGAACTACCTTTATGAAGAAATTCTGGTAAGGCCTCCACGTAGGTGGTCCCATCCTTTCGTTTCGAAGATTTGACTTTCAGCGCCTCTGCTGCCGGTTTTACCTTCTCCGCCGATGTAGTCGGAGTGAGTTCCGTAGAACTCGCCTCTTTCCGTGCGGGCGAAGCGTGCAATTCGGCCGCTGAAGCCGCAGCAGGGCTAACGAGGTCGTGCGGGCGTATATACCCAGCAACAACATGCTGCATATTGACAACCAGCTTTTTAACCCCCTTACGATTCTTCTCCGATTCCTCCCCGCTGCCACCATCAGTCGACTTTCTCTCCTTATCGGCAGATCTCCGCTCAACAGGTACAGGTCTCTCCTCTTCGACATTCTTCAATTTGGACACCTTGACTTCCTCCTGCTCCGGTTCTACCTCTACGGCAGCTTCTTCTCTAACCTTCTTCCCATACTTCGCAACAGATGCGACCTTTTCCGGCGCCGGTCTCCTCGGCGGTACGTACTTTGACGTCGGCGTCTTCTCAAATCTCACACCGGACGGATTTCTCCTATGCGCCTTCGCTACCCTCCCGAGCGGCGTCCTGCTCCCCGATTTGGAAGGCGTTCTCCCATGGCTTCGAACGGGCACGGTTCCATCCCTCTTCGTCTGCGGTCTTCGTTGCGTGGAAGCACCGACGGCGTGGGTGAACGATTTCGAGTACGCGGTCGACTGCACTAGTATAGCGCAAGATTTCTGCAAGTCGACCTCAGTGGCAGGCGTTAACGGTGGTCGGATCTCCTCCTGGCCGGCTTCCAGAACCTTGAATGACAGAGCTCCGGGCTTCGAAATAGCCAGCTTCATGGTAAGTATATTGTATATATGAGATAATAATAAAAGTTTCTTTGAATGAAATATGTGTGCGGAAGGCAAGCTATCAAAAGTGAAGCTGGGGGAGGACAAAATAGCAAAAGAGTAGGTTGGAAAGAATCGAGGCTCTTTCTCCGTAATGGGAACCTCAGCTATTAAGAATGAAATGTAGGTGTTATAATAAGACGCAGCTTTCTAAGCCTTCAAGGCCTTGCCTGCTGTTTTTTCTGCGAGAAAAGAAAAGAAGCAAAACAGGTATTTCCGGGTATTTAAAATCTAGTCCTGGCAAGTAGTTTAAAGAGAAACGTGTTGCCGACAAGGTAGTACACAATACTATCTTGAGCGAAAGAACAACGGAAAGGGACGACACGACGACAGTCGGTAAAAGAGACAAGAAAGAGACAAGAGAAAACAGCCCCAGAGCGAACAGGAAGGTGGAACAAAGTAAGGATAATATAGAAACACAGAGCCGGAAAGTAAAGTAGATTGTTCGGAGAACAACAAGCTTCCGGGGGCAGGCTGCTGGATTCCTTGCGACGAGGGGGATGCCGGTTTGTGCATGCAAATTGTAATTGGGCCGAAATATGCCATAAAACGTTCCAACAGGAAACCAGACTTACCTCAGAACTCTGATCATTTCCACGGGTGGAAGATAGCCGGGAAGCAGCTTGCAAGCGCAGGGTGCTCGTCATATCGTTAGATCGTAAGCAATACGAGCGGGTGGAGTAATAGAATAATAGGAAAATATAAATCGAGAAAGAACAAAAACAAAGGCCCCGCGAGTATCGTTTAATGTTATCGGTATCGTGAATCGTTTTTCGTGAGATCGATCCCGGGGCAACCAATAGATTTCGCGAGAAAAAGCTTGTGAGAGCGAGTTGGAAACAGCCGTTTGTGTGGTGTGTCTACCCCGTGTGCAATTTCCAAGTCGCACAAAGCTGGGGAAAGAGAGTCTTTTTTTCACGATCCTTGCGAACTTTCTTTGAACCCCGCGCCTTCTGTCCGTTCTGTCGTTATGTGCGACCCGAAAGACGGAGAAAGATGGTTTGAAGAGAGAGAAAAAGCGGAGTGCGAGTTGAGTGATTTCTTTAGCAACTGCAGCTATGTTGGGACAGTCGGTCTGGGTTCTTTCTGTCGGTTGCTGAGCGAGAGATTTGGAAGCTGGGGAATACACGAATGGGGAAAAAACCGGTTCGGAGTACCCCAAGAAGGTGGGCGATCCTGTGACTGGTTCGGAGAGCGTTACTGCTGCGTCAAAAGTTGCGGGGATTGAGGATCGGTTCCATGATCCCATTCCAAGCTTGTTTAATCTGGTGGACGAGGGTTGTGAAACGAGAAGTGCGAACGCTCGAGTGCCAACTTTTCTCCAGCGAACAGAAAGACAAGAGGGATTGTGATGAAATGAATCTCACGAACTCAAGGGTCAAGCAAGCATCTTATGAAAATCTTTTCCGAGATGGCAAACAGATTAAAAAGCTTAACTTGTTTTTTCCTCTTGTCATTTATGAAATAAACAATCGCCAAATCGTTCCCCTATTTTTCGTTTTTTCGTTATTGGAATTCCGGGCTGAATGGAAAGTCGAATGCATGCCCTTGTCGGCCAGTGCGGTTGGAGGACGAGCCAATTAAAAACTGACAGTATTATTGCGAAAGAGAGCGCGAGCAAGCCGATTCGACTCGGTCATCCGTTGGCAGGAACCCGCGACGAAGGCGCACTGCAAGCTGCAAGATTCCACTCGGCCAGGATATCGAAAGGTACCAGAAATAACTTGTATGCGTGCATGCATGCATCCAGAGGTGATCTTCTCGAGCGAGCAAGCAGAAGCTTAGTCAAATGCATGCCTTACAGCCTCTAGCTTTAGCCATTTCTTGGATTCACTTTTTCGATGTTGCCTTGAAAACAAGACACACACTCTCTCTCTTTCTCTCTCTCTCTCTCTGAGCATGCATCGAGAGTGCAATGGGATTCCAGAACCTGTTCCCGGGCGTATGTCTAAAATGTCAGTGCTATGCTGTTTATTTGTCAGGCAGGGTTCAGTTGGCATCTCACCGCTTGGCGTGGTTTTGTTAATTTCTTTTTTAATTTGCTCGTTGCTACGGGGCGCCACAGTCAGCAGTTCCCAAGGGACGAGAGAGACACCGTAGGCCAGCTTGGCCCTAGCTTCTGTCGGTACGGTTTTATCGAGACGAAGTTTTGGTCGGCATTTCGCGCAATGATACCAGATCGATCGAGTGTTTTTGGATGGCTTGTCTTTGCATGCATATGAGTGCTTTCAGATGCGACATTGAAGTTCGAGGCTAGAAGGTGGAGATGCGGTTGTTACCTCGTGCTCAAAAACAATGATACATAGATAAGTAGTCTGTCGCTTCGAGTTTCACGAGCGACATGTCCAGCTTGCAATTACGAGAATCGAATACGAGATGCATTGGTCCGCATGGCGGGGGTATTGAAGAGTCCATTGGGAGCGCGTTGTCTTGGTCGTGATACAAAGCCAGGGACCGGGCTGCACCCCGAGCTTGGTCTTTCTCGGTCCAATCGCCAAACACAGATTCAAACGAAATTAAAACCTCATTTCGGCGCGCGCGCCGGAATCTGCCTAAACTGTTCGACGGAGACACTAAGATTCATAAAACCGTGATATCGGTTTACACTCACCAGATTCAATTCTCATCTGCATCGGCAATAAGACGACTATTATAGCTCAATGCAATACGCTCGCTCCCTAGGCCTCAAAACGACATTTCGCCAGCGCCATCGGCAGCCCAGACGCAACCATAGCTGTCGAGTCCTCTCACTCTCATGCCACGACGGTGCGCAATTCGCTGCTAGCGAGATTAATGAGCAGGTGGCGGCGGTCCGGCTTAAACTGTGGCGCCCATGAAACTCGAAGGATCCAGAATCGAACACTTTTATGTCCGGGAAAGTCTTTGCAATTTATTGGAGCTCCCTTTCGTTGGCAAAGGACTTGCTTGCGCAAACGGGGCAGCGGATATCATGATTGGCGACTCCAGTTTGACTCTATAAAACGGAAGATTTATAATACAAGTTCGTAACATATTACCACGGTTGGTTTATTGATAATTCAGATGGACCCTGGAATTTGGCCTCGGGACAAAGTCGAGGTGATAATACAAACAAACTATTTAAAATCTAGCCGCAGTGCCTAGGCTCCTTCTTTGACAGACCACATACACACCCGAATTGCGGTTGGCTGCCGTCTATGGTTCGTAGACGGCATTGATCAATTATCATGGGTTGCGTCCTGAGATATGAGATCGGTAGGACATTCTGCACTGCATAAAAATACACCCTAGGAAGTTTATTTCAGGCTCTTTGTATGGTTAACTGTATTGAAATACTTTCGGTTAGCATCGACCGAGTCCAGTCACGAACGCGAACTGCATGTGGATATAAACGCCATGGCTTAAACCGCTACACAATTACAAAACAAAAGCAACCCACTGAGCATGAGCATTTTGACAGCTGTCTTCTCATCGAGTCCGTCCCGCTACGGCATGGGCTTTTCTGCCTTAAAATGTTAAAATATTGTCAGATCCACGATATCCTGCAAAGCCGTTTAATAGTCACCGAAATCGTGCGGAGAAAAAATGACAGAACGCCCCCTGGCGAGCCAGACAGACGGTTACATTTACATATTCAACTGGGCCTTGCTAAAGTCCATTTCCGGATGCTGCTTCTTAAAATTCTCAAACATGTCCAGTTTCTTCTGCTCGTCGCTGGTGGGTAAGCCCATCTCCTTCTGCCGCTGATCGAACATCATCTTCTCCACCATCCCTCTCGTCTCGCCGTCCAGATCGCTCAGCTTAGAATTCTCGGGCTGAATCTTGGTAACGTCGATTTTGGGATGGTGCGTGAGCACGTGGGGCCACCATTCCTTCTTGTTGACTTTTTCAAAGTGTATCTCGACGGTCTTTCGGTCTGCGATGGACCATGTCGCATCGTCGAGCTGGATGCCCGCGAAAAGTTTTCCCTAAAATATACAAATAACTGTTAGATGTTTCGACTTATAGATGAGAATGGTGACAAACCTCTAAGATGGGCTCCTGTCCCTTCAACCCGACTTTCAGACTGTTAAGCTTGATTTCGACGTTCAGATCCTTCCCTCGCGTACCTTCCGGGACCGGAACCGCGACATCGACTTCCTCGAGCGTTTGCGTCCATTTGTAGGGGAGGGCGCTTTGTTCCGCTTCTTCCTTCGCTCGAAGAGCCTTGAGTTCATCTGCTGTTGGCTCTGGTGGGGCAGTGATGGTCGACATGGCGGGGCAGTGTTTGCTGATCAAATCTCAGGTGGTGAACGATGAGAACTGTGAATGTGAATGTATATTCCGGCAACCAATGCAAGATATCGACGACACGATATGAGCGATCCGGTAAAGATGTCGCAGGATCGTAAAACCGTCAAAAGAATCTGTCGTGCCGCTGGGTCGAAGGTTCCAGATGTTCTCGTCAACTGCGACTTCGCTTAATTCACGCTTGACCAGACCACGCGACAACACATTTTCTACCCCACAGTCAACATCCGACGGCAGACGAGACTCAACCACTCCGGGTGCTATATATGCCGAGGTCGAGTTCTCTATCCTCATTAGCCTTATTTCCACGTCGGCAATGCTATTTTATACATAAACATCTCCATTCTGTATAATATTGTAAACTTTTTTTAACTTATCCTCGATATACATCTCATTTAGTATCTGCCAAAATGACAGACGCCTCGAATACCCGCTTCAATTCCGAAGCTGAAACCTGGGATTTGAACCCGGACGTCCAGTTCGCTACCAAGTCCGCCTTAGCATGTCTCCTCGAACGGGTGCCTTCGTTATCGCCCGATAATGCGAACAGTACGTTCCTTCGTTATGTCATATATAGTTGTTTTGCGATCTCAAAATGACACCATCCATTGGATGGATATATAGCCTCCTTTCGATACGTCTTTTGATATACATATACTCAAAGTTTTATTTAAATCCAAAAATGAATGCACATACCTACGAACTATCGAGAATATGAATATTAAATCCAGCATCTAACCCATTTAAAAATATATAGAACCCAAAATCCTCGACCTAGGCGCCGGCACCGGCCTCCTCTCCCTCGCCCTCTCTCCGCACGCCTCACAAATCCTCTCCGTCGACCCATCAACAGGCATGATATCCGCCCTCAAACAAAAACTTACCCATCCAGACGCTCCCCAAAACATAACCCCGCTCTGCGCCCTCCTTTCCACCGCCGACGACCCAATCCTCCCGGACTCCTCGGAACCGAATAACCCAGCTGGCAAACAGCATTATGACCTCATAGTCTCCAACCTAGTGATGCACCATATCCCCGATCTCCCCGCGTTTATAAAACTAGCGTACGATTTACTCGCCGAGGGGGGAATGATCGCGCTTACGGATTTTGAAAACGAGGGTCCGGAGTCGCGGAAGTTTCATCCGGAGGATAAAATGGAGGGTGTGGAGCGGCACGGCGTGGGGAGGGCGGAAATGCAGAAGTTGGTGAGGGAGGTCGGGTTCTTGGATGCGAAGGTTGATGTTGCGTGGGTTATGCGGAAGGAGGTGGAGAGGTTTCCGGGGGAGTGGAGTGGTGGGAAGCCGGTGGAGGTCGTGCTGGCGAAGGAGGAGGATAAGAATATGATGAATTTTAATTTCTTGGTGGTTATGGGGAGAAAGTAGGGTTTTTTATTGCGTATTACTAGTTACCTGGTAGCTTAATGTCTCGTTGTAGAGTATGAGATGTCTTGAGTATATTACACGCAGTAAATAATACGGTTGAGATGTAGGATCCGAGTATCTGGATCTGATCACTTAGATATCATTAATTCTTGCAGGATAACGGGAAGAAACGGATATTCGATTGAGATCTAGGAAAAAGGATATCGATGCTAAAAGCCACCCGCCTGAGGATGATGATATCTACTAAGCTAGACAGGATAGTCGCCACCAGAATCTCAGGAAGATAAAGCCTACGAACAAAAGATGACAATGCATCACAAAATATGAACTCGGGGTTACATAAAATAATAAACAAGCATCCGCGTGTGGGTGCATAGTGCCTCCATATAATTTGAGGCTAAAGTAAAGTAAAAAAAAGAAAGCAGTCTATGCATTTGTTGATTAATTGACAAAGAGAAGAAGAAAAGAAATGAATATGCAAGAGTAGTATATCTTTGAGACCGTCAACAAAGGATTTATATGAGGGTAAGAAACAATAAACATTAACAGAGATAACTATAAAAATGAATGTAAGTAGTAAGGATACCAGCCTGGAGAAAGGCGAAGAAGGTAGAAAAGAAGTATATAGGAAATCAAACAAAGCAGTAATATAATGAGTGTTTACAAATGAAAAGTTTGAAAGAAAAAGAAGAATGGGAAAAAAGGTAATATGTGCCAATTCGTCTGATCTACGAGACCAACCTTGCCCGGCTCAGACAAGGACCGTTGTGCATACTATACCGCATGCATATAGCGAGAAAGAAGAATAAAAGACGAAAGGGAACTGGCGCGAGCAATCTTGTGAACTGAACGCTGTTTTAAAAAGGGTATAAGGAAAAGGCTGGTAAAAAAAAAAAAAAATCCCAGAGAACGCCAAGTGATAAATGATAAATTGGGGGTCGTAAACGACGTTAAAGGTAAGAGTGGGGGAAAGTATCTAAAAGAAAGAAAAAATGCACCAAAGTGTGGCGTTTTACGGGCTATCGCGACAAGGTAGCTCCGGCTCCTAAGCTGCAGCCTTACCATTGGCATCGGTAGCCTCTGTCTTGACACTCTCGGCGTCATCGCCGGCGTCCTGTTCTGCTCTTCGAGCTCGCGCACCTTCCTTGAGTTTCTCCCATCGGTCGCGGTATTTTCCAACAACAGTCTTGAGTTTATCGTTCTCCTTGAGGATTTTGGTTTCGTGTTGCCGTAATCTAGCGACTTCGGCTTGTAGTTCCTCTGTTGTTGGGTTATCCGACAGAACCGAAGGGGCGGGCGATAGCGCTCTGGGTTTCGATGCCGATGGAAAGGGGGATAGTCCTCGAGATTTACCGGAGGGATTAGGTGAGGTAGCACGGTTGGACTTGGTCGGTTTCTCGTCATCGAAATCTTTGGGGAATCCGCTACCAAAACGTGGGGTCTTCGGTGGCTCGTACTCATCAACAGCGCCTCTTCCGGGAAGCGTAAGTGTTCTCGAAGCCAATCTGGGTGTCGAAGGCATACCGAGATCCGATGCTCGGTCCGGTAACGTCAATACCTGGGTTTCGGTTTTCCCACCCAGTTTTAGCGGTAGATCCCTTGATCGTCCGAAGCCTCTAGCTTTTCCAAAGCCACGATCGGAATCGGGTGCGTCTATCGCGGGACTGTCGCGACTTGTCTCTTTCAAGACCTGTAGACTCTCTCTCATTTTCGCGGCGTTGACTTTCGCGCTGGTTTCCCAAGTGTGGAGTTTGTGTGCCATGATATCAGTAAGTTGCCTGAGCTGGATGTTTTCAAGTTCCAGCTCTTCTCGGGTTTTCGAGTTGACAGTCGGCTTATCGGCGGGTGCTGGCCCAGCGGCAGGTGTGGGGGCACGTGCGGCTTCTCCCTTTTCGATTGCTGGCTGCTGGTTCCGTGTCAGAATACCGGCATACGACATAGTCCCACCGGTCGTCGGTACGACATAGAAGCTCTCAGCGGCGCCCTTGTCGGCTACAGCCTTCCTTAAGGCCGGATCCATGCTAGACAGATCTCCATCCAGGGGCAAACCGGCGAATGCCAGTGGGTTTCCCACAGCTTCTATGTATTCTTCAAACTGACTGTAGAATTTTGTGAACGCCTCATCCGTCTTTGGGGGTGGGTTTGGGCTGGCACTCCGAACTATGGTGGAGTCGTATTCCTGCACAGCGGGTCTGATGGGTCCTTCGCCAGCGGGCTTGCCGTCGTTGAAAGCATCGAACGGTAAAGCTTCTCTGGGTCCGACAACCGGGCTGGTGGCGGATGCTGACTTTCTCCGTTCCTTCTTCGGTGGTGCGCCTAGCAATACCGGGCTGGTCCCTCTCACCGTTCCTCCCGCGCTGGCAGCACGTGCGCCAGGCTCCGGTTCACGAACTTGCAGGAAATTCCTATCATTGCCTGCAGCTGGACTTCGGCCTCTAACCGGAGAACGGATGCCTCTGGCATTGGCAAGTTCGGTCGCCAAAGCGAAGGGATTCGGGGAAGGGATTACAGGACCATCTCGCATTGGAGTATACGTGAGCGTCTGGGTGGTTATGGCGGTGGGGGATGGTAACGGCATCGGTGGCGGTGCTACTTTTCTTGTGCCGGACGGATGACTTGGGTTATCGGATGTGCTCGGTGTCGTTGGAGTGGAAGGTTGGAAAAACATCTTTGGCCTCTCGAGACCTGGAGATTCCGGTTTGTTACTCTCGGGGCCGAAGAGAGGCGGAGGCCGGTGCTTCGGCGATGTGGGCGGGGAGAATGTGGTCGCTGTGGTTGTTACGGGCTTCGCCATGGTGGACTCTTTGGTTGAAAACGAGGTTTGGGTTGGAGGAGGGGTAGGTGGAGTCTGAACTGTCGAAGCCAGCAGTCTTGACGACAAATCTCGGTGATGCTGTTGTAACAAAGCGAGTGTTCGAAGAGCCTGTGGGTTTCGAAGAAAAGGACAATGACGAGTTAGCGTGTTTCAAGTTTGAAGCCTCAAATGTCATTTAAATGAAATTACTGTGCTGACCAGCTTGTGAACGCCCTCGCCAAAAGATACAAAATTGCTCAAAGATATCGGATAAGGGGTAGAAGAAAACTATACGAAGATGATCAGATTTTTTTAGATTTATTTCCCTAGGTTGGGTTTTCTAGGGAGAACAAATGCAGCTTTTGATATAAGAACAAAGAAGATTACGAGGAGCTAGCAGGAATTGGTCAAGTGGTTCGAAGGTGAGGTGTGTGGAGGTTTTATGAGCGGGTCCGAGATCTTGGAACTCGGCACCATTCAAGCCACGGCCAGCACCAGACGAGCAGGGGGGTTTCCGCTGCCAGGCAAGATTTGAGAATGCCAAAAAACCAGGTAGACACGGTGCAATGTGAAACAAAAGAAATATGCGAAATGGGAAACTAACCTCAGGGTCCTCGGTTTCCTTTTCAGCCTTTCCGAATTCTTCGGCGGCGTCCTGGTGTTCCTGCGAGGCGAGCTTGAAGTTGTGGAGGGTTTGCTGGTGAGTTGCTTTCGAAGCGTGTGCGTGAGCCTATGATATCGTCGTCAATAATGGTTTTTTTGTCAGTCACTGCAGGCTAAGTTTATAATTCATTATCTCTCGAGAAGCACATGTTCCGCAGTAACTCCGGAACCGAGCAGGTGATAGAGAAGATGATGCAGAAGACGAAGGAATGTAGCATACCCTGGTGAGAGGTGCGGCTTCCATGATCGACTTTTGATTTTACTGTTTGAAATAAAAATTCGACTAATGGGAGGAAGCGTCTGGTATCTCGAATTGGAAATTCCTTCCTCCTTAATACATGTCTCGCCGAGAGGTCTGATGTTCGAATAATCTTCTACCGGGGAGGAAGTATTGGGAATCGGGCCCGGCTCTTAGGTTGAGAATGTATGGGTATTCTGTCGGACCAGTAATTTGAAGAGGATACCGAAGAGAGTACCGAGGAGAGGTTTCGATGTATGAAGAGGGTATGCTGTGCCGCAGAAGGGTTCGTAAAAGAAGGGCAGTTAGCTCGAGCCTGCGAGCCTGTGAACTTTTGAGTTAGTCAAATGGATTATTCGTATCGCCTCCTTTCTCTTCGATATGATCTCTCGTATCTTCTTCAGACGGTGACTCTTTGGGAGGTTTGGGCAACGTGTCGGAGGATGGATCGGGTTTCTTTCTCTCGTCTGTTGATAAGTCAGGTGGTGCTCGGATGGACTGGGAGGAAGTTTTGCCTCTTTTAACCTTGACCAGAAGAGGAGAAATACCCTTGAAGAGAGAAGCCAGTTCCCTTGTCGAGGTTGAGCGATAAATTTATAAAACAGAACGATCGAGCGCTTGTTTGTGCGGTGGGGAAGAGGAAGAAAGCAAAGCAAAGCAACACAGTGCAAACGAGAACGGAAGTCAAGATCCGAAAACGATCGTTCGGCATAAGCTCCAAAGCGGTCAACGGACAGAGAGAGCACGAACTTTTGAGGATTTATAAATTTACCGGAAACAAAGAGCGGCGCGGAAGAACGGAGGCGCTTGAAAATAGTAGCGACGAGCTTGAGATCGAGAGGCACAGATAGGAAAGAGCCCTGAGGAGTTGAACAAAAAGTACAAAGGTTTGGAGGGGTCAACTTGTGAATTGACAAGAGCGGAGAGATGATGCAGTGTAGGCACAAATAATATATATAGACGATGTGCCAGCCTTTTAGGGGGAAGCCCAGGTCGGGGCCGAACCGTCGGGCGCCTCGAAGGCCAGAACGATCGCTTCTGACTGGTCGCCGCCGTTGGCCAGCTGGGCTGACACAATCGGTCGAACCCACGTTGATTCGGCAGGCCCGACTTGCATGCAAACAATAACCCAACCGGTCAGCAACAAAGGAGACCCGCGCGAGTCACGGGAAAAGCAGTTGCTTCTAACTTTTTCTTCTCTTCTTCTCACCTTTAGATCAAGAAATGATTTCTTTGCAACAGGTTTGTCTTCGAACGATCTGGAACCGGATGTATCGCTTCTAGTAGTTTTCGAGTGTTGAGACTTTGGGGTTTGATCGCACAAGCCAACCCGATGCGGCACTGTCTTGTCGCAGAAGTATCTTAGACCGGCGGGTTTCGATAAAGCGTCTCCCTTTTTTTTTCCCCCGCTGTTGTCGTCGCAAGGGACAGTTGTGATGTATGTAACTAACAAAGTTAAGTTGCAAGTTGTCCAAAGGTTGGAATTCGAAAGGTCGGCAGAAGTACGAAGTCTGAAAGAACTCCTCTGCCAAAGGTATATTTAAAATACATCTTTGCAGCAGCCAGGCGGCGGATCAGGCAGCTGCGCATGTCTGGTAGCTCATCAAATCCTGAAATTGGCACCAGCAGATTCTAAGCGCCTGGCTCAGCGAGCTATACCAGATCCCAAAGAACATCAAACTAACAGTCCCTCAGGATTACAAGTGTGGAGTGCGGCCAGCAATGCAAATGCATGTTGGTGCTACGGCCGATACAATTTCTAACTCCTTCCTCTTGTTTCCTTTATGGAGCACTAGTTGTAACGTTGGACCGGATCGCGGACTTGCACTGGCGCATTGATCTAGCTCCACCGACCGTCGGCTTTAAGTTGTCGTCACTTCCCTATCGTGAAACCAATCTTTCGTTAGTGATGTTATCATCAAATTATGAGAGCACAGTCGGTTCCCTCATTTCCATTCGCTCACCTATTCCCAATTCAGTCAAAGTTTTTATTGTCCGAAAACTCCCTTGACCTATTGTCTTCCACCTTCACCGCAAAAATTGGCATTGCCATGAGAATGAGGGCTGAGGAAGATTCTCAGCCAATCGATGGCCTGCAAAGGCGGGCGGTAACACCCTTGGCCCACCCAACGGGATCTCCACCAGGTTCCTGGAATCCACCTGCAAGTCACGCCCCTTCTGACCAATGGGAGCCACCTGTGTAAGCGCCGAGCAAACCACCCTCTCGTCAGCTCCTTTTGGCTGTCCGAGCCGGGAAGGCTTGAATCGGTGACGAACTCAAAATAGCTGCTGCAGGCAACCTTATAGCCCAATTCCGAAACTTATAGCATATTATTCTCCGTTAGAATATAATCTCGGAATTTTTTTCTTTCTTTTCGGTTTGTACAGTTCTATTCCCCGGCGCTTCGTGTCCGCAATACTTACATCATGCACACGATGGAAGACGAGTTTGATGCTGGTGTTCGATATTCTGCACTCCCTGCTTCTGAGCGGTTTCGTATTCCAGAAGCCGCAGCCATCAAATTTGACGCCGAATTCTATTATTGTTGTTCTGTACTTCAAATCGGGTCCAAGTTGATAGAGGCACAGATCGAGGGGCGCGCGATTAAGTAATATCATGGTTCAGCAAACAAATTGCTGGATTTTTTTGTGCGGCGGGGTAGCGTCACTGCTCTGCGCTGCATGCTGTCAGCTTGGCGATTCTTAAATTTTTGAAACTGCCACGAGACTGGTTGAGGTCGAAGTTGGAGCTGCGATGCAGATGGCGTTTGAGACAATGCGGTTGGCCGTCGGGTGGTTCGGTTTCGATGTCTTGTCCCGGCTGAGCTAGCCAAATCGCGGTCCGGTATTGGCTGCGTTGGTAGGTAAGTCTATGTACGAAGTAAAGAAGTACTTTTAAACACAGTGCTGTAGATTATTCCGAAGCATGCGCAGGGGGCCGTTTACAGAAGTCACCGCTTTTCATTTTGTGACTTCTCGACCTCCAAACTGGAATGCACTGGCTCCCTCGAAATCCCACAATACACCAGCGTTAAGCTTTTTCCTTTATAGATATCGCTACAGCGCTCCACAGGGACCAGAGGTAGCGTCGAAAATAAAATCTAGCACCTGTTGCTTAATTTCTTAATATATAATAGCGAATATATGTGGTTAGAGAGACGACGATTGAGGAAAAAAGACAGGTAAACTGGACAGGAGATAAATATGTGGAGGATATTCGGATTTGAATAAACCAGAAAGGAGATAAGTCTATGGACTAGACATTCGGATATAGACAGCTGAATTGGATAGAAGATAAGTCTGTAAACAGAATTTTATAGGCTTTGGAATTTAGTTCTTTAAGAACATAAAGGTTCAGCTTCTTTGTGCGTCGCGGCTGGTTTATGAGACAATTTTTAGGCCTTCTTTTAAAAGCTTGTAAATATTTGCAGTAACATTAGAAGCGAAAGACTTTATAAAGCCATGTTTTCCTTATCTTCTGGTCTCATCTGGTGTCTCATCTGCTCATGATCTGTTAATAAACCAGATCTACCTATCATTCTACTCTTACATGGTCATATGAGACAAGAATGTAGGAGCTGAATATTAAGATAAATACAAACGCTAGAACTTCTGCTTGTATATATCACTATACCCTATTGATATATCCTAACATTCCTGTACTCATCGATAATTATTCCGCCGGCCTACAAATCGAATTTTATAAACTTCATCCATCTTAAACATCCGGCCCACGAACGGAAGATCATATATATAACTATCACGATACTTTAGCTAATTTGTTACCACCAAAGTCGACTGGTATCTTATCTCGTACCCATACCTTCGATTGATATTATCAGTTCACATAAAAATAACAACTCCAGATACTTCGTCTGTAAGCTCTGGGAACTTTCTTCCCCGTCCTCCCCAATATTGCGGGATGGTGCATCGGTACCACTCCTCCAACGATCGCTATGGCCGCCACCACCATAACGACTAGAGTTTTACCGGATACCATCCAAATTTTCACAACCGTGACCCCAACAATAACCATCTTTTACTCAGAATCATTGGAATGGTGTTCTCACCTTCCTCTCTCTAGCCATATCCATTCGATTCCAAACAGTCCCTTTATCAAAATTTCCACAATGGATATTTTACCTTGATCGAAATCTCTAGAGATGGGTTTAAAGTGCCTTTTTTTCGCCTGGTGTATTTCACGCTAATGTTGCTGCTATCGGGGTTATTTTGTTGATCCAAGATTGGTGGCGTGTGATGGAGGAAACTAAGCGTAATAAAGCCTCGGAAGTTGAGGTAAGCTGACCTTTTGGTTACTTCGCAAAATAAAACATACGTCTAACTCAAGTATAATTGAGATAGTACAAGTTTTATACGTCGATGCATCTCGGAGTAGAGCATCGAGACATGGTGCGAATCTCTGCAAAGTTCTACGGAATGTTGCAAACAAAAGATACTTGATTATGTCGATCGGTATATGACGATTGATGCATTAGTAGGGCCGAGAAAGTATTTGAGTAGATTGTTTTCTTGGGGGGGTTTCTATCAAGTTTGGTTTCTGATTCGGTTTAGATATCAAGTACTTCTACGACTTACCTACTACGGCTTACTGAATTACCAATTATCAACTACCAATTTACCAATTTACCAATTACCGATTACCATTTACTGATTACCATTTACTGATTACTTATCACAACTTAACTAAAGTGTATCAGTACGGCAGCACTAATACTTTCTAGAAACTGGAAAAATCTTACAGTGTTGCTAGCATGCTGGACCTATTGCACTTTTATACCCTCACTACGTGCAACATATCTTTAGACACAAGGCAGATATACAAACAAGCTAAAATAAGCCAGGATAAACTGAACAGTAAATCAGTCAATCTGTAAATCATAAATCGCAACTCTGCATTACAATCAAGATTTTCCATTTTTTTTATCTTTATCTTTTAAATTCTCTGATTTTTTCCTTTTTCCTAGAAAATTTCTAGTATTTTTTTTTAATGTTTTTAATTTTTCCCCTTTCGCAATTTCAGAATTAACAGCCCTGTAAAATAGCATGGTTGAATTATACTACTACTACTACTACTTCTAATATTAGTTAGGTGTTCACAATTCAGGATCTTCCGTAGAGAGAAAAAAGGCGAAAGGATAGACTATAGGAGGCAAGAAATGAAACCAGTGCTCCAGAAGAATTTCCAGCCATGAATAAATACTTAAGTATTACCAATTTAAACCTCTCGATATTATGATACACTTATAGAAGCCATGACATCTGTACTAAAATTCTTCATACTTGCTTAAATGAATAATTCTTTAATTTGTTTTTATTTTACGGCCTGTAAACATAAACGTGAGATTGAATTCAAACTCGAGTGCTCACCACAGTCTGGTTACGAGATCGGGAGTGCTCTCGCAGACGCATGCCATTCTCGCGCCAAGCTTGCACGCGCACATCAGCCTTGCCAGCTGAAGTACCCTGAAAACTGCAGCCAGGTGGAAATAGCAAATGGCGACAGGATCTGGATTCACAAATCCAATATGCAGTTCTTTCCCACCTCATGTAGATTCTTCCACTAGTTAGGCTAGTTGCCGTTTTGCGTACCTTCTAACTACCTAGCTACACACATACAGGATGGCTCCACCAAAAGCGGGGAAAGGGTCCAAGAAAGGCTTTTTCGACAAGATTCCGATATTCAAGTCCAGCAAATCATCATCTGACATCAATAGCATCAAACCGAGCTCAATCGACTTGCAAAGGACACCTTCAAATTCGTCCTACGGGTCTCAAGTCAAGCTTAAGCTTTCGCCTAGTCCCGGAGCCACTAGCACTAAGGCGTCCGAGACGAAATCTCGCGGGACAGAACTTCCCGACACCCAAGCGCCAGCTGCGAATCTAGGACACCTAAATCCAAGCCTTAGCGCAGTAGTTATCAATGTAAACCAGAGGAGCCGAAACTCAAGCAGCAGTTCGCATTTGTCAGCAGCACCTATCGTAAAACCCGGCGACCTCTGGAGCGTAGCAGCGGAAAACCTCGAAGACTACGAGAAAAAAGAGCTTCAAATTAGAAACTCCCGCAATATCCCAGGAAAAGATCTCGTCGACGATCTTATCCAGAAGACGGATGACGCTCGCAGTATTGCCCGACAGAAAGCGTGGAAGCTAGAATGGAGAAAGCACAAGATAATACTGAGAGATATCGCAGAAAAGACAATCTGCTGGCTTCAAAAGTTCAAAGAGATCGGAGATATCGCCGTTCAATATGATCCCGCTCATGCTTCGATACCGTGGGCGGGTGTGCGGTTTCTTCTCCAGATTGCCGTCTCGGACTTTGAAAACCGTTCGGTAATCTTAATCGGCATCGAGAGGGTGACTTGGGTTATTGGAAGGTACGCCGCATACGAAAAACTTTACATTGGATACGGCCTTGAGCACGAGAAAGCTTTAGAAGAGCAGCTTGTCAGGCTGTATACGTCTATACTTCGGTTTTTGGTCTATTCAAAGAAGTTCTTCGAGGCCTCAAGTCTTGGTACGTATGTCAGTCTAGTCAGATCGATTGGATATCATTGCAACTAGCTTACACATATCTTCAATCAGAACGGATTGGGAAGGCCGCGTTACCGGGTTCTGCCTACTCACAGCAATTAGACGCACTTGAAGCCGCTGAAAAGGAGGTGATGGCGGATATCCAGGTAGTGGAAGCGCAGCGTAAGTTTAGAGAGATCACTCATGTGGATGCTCGAAATCTAATTGTTTTCAAATCAGGGGCGGCATTGAGCTCCGGATCCTCAAAAGACATGGAGTTGCTGAAAAGCATTCTTCAAGCTTTTCGCGAACCGATTGCCAGAATCGAAAAAGGCGTGGAAAATATCGTCGACCGGTTAGATTGTATGTTTTCCATATTATACTTCAAAAAGAAATTTTTTTTTTTTAACAAACTTATATGCACACATAGCGCAGGAGCGTGGTAAAATCCTAGGATGGATATCACCAATCAACCACATACAACAACATGACTTCGTTCTCGATACGATCACACCTGGCACCTGTACCTGGCTTCACGACGAGCAGGGCTTCCAGGAATGGCGAAGGTCGAGTTCTTCAGGAATTTTTTGGTTAAGAGGAAACCGTGAGTTCAAATACGCAGGTCTCATATACTGCAGCCCGACTAATCTCTCTTTGAATTTCATAGCGGGGTGTGGAAAAACGAGACTCACGTAGGTGGCAGCTCCAATCCGTATATAAAAGGCGCAGGTAAATTCTAACGGGCAAAATATAGTTCTTCGGTCATTCAATTACTCTTAAGTGAGCGAGAAAAGAGATCAAGTCATGAGTGTATCGCATATTTCTACTGCGACGGAAAAACGGAAGACAAGTCCCGGACAGACTCCAACAGCATCTACGCCTCCCTTCTGAAACAAATGGCCACGCTTCAACCAGGTCTTCCAATTCAGCCCGCGATTACGCGAGAATATAAAATTCGAAAGCAAGGCGGGAACGTGACCTCGCCCCCGAATTTTAAAGAAGTTAAAAAAATGATTTTGAAAATATGCAACGACTTACTCTACCCCACGATTACAATCGTAATCGATGCCATAGACGAGTGCAAAAAAAGCCTTCGAGGGGATCTTATCGATGCTCTCATAGAGTTGGTGCAGGATTCGAACAGCCTAGTTAAGATATTTATTTCCAGTCGGCCTCACGAAGAAGATCTTAACATTCAACTGGATGGTGTTTTGAGTCATTACGTGGAGCTCAAAGACACCACGTCTGATTTGCTACGGTTTATCCCCACTAAAATGTCCGAGTATATTCAAAAGAGAAAATTCCTACCTAGAATACCCGAAGCTGAGAGGAATATAATCCGAGACCAAGTTACGACTGAGCTGATATCTAGATGCCACGGGATGTGAGTATTGAGATATGCAATCGACTCTGATATCGTTGGATGGGCCAATAATATATTTTTATATTGAATGTCTAGGTTCCTTTGGGCAGATTTACAGATGCAAGAACTCTGTAGGCTCCGTACCGCATCGGAGGTGCGATCTTGCCTGGGAAGACTCCCTCCCAATCTCCAATTGACCTACGAACGGATATGTAACCAAATCAGAAATGATAGCGAGCTTGCTATCCTAGCGTCAACTACAGCTTTTCGCTGGATCCTCGGATCGGTTTATAACCTCACTCCGAGTGAGCTACTTGGAGCTGTCGTAGAGAAAGCACGGGTGGCCATGGACTTGGATTCTCTTCTTGGAATCTGCCACAATTTGATAGCGTTGGACAAAGAAGAGAATACGATCCGTTTCATTCATTTATCTGTCGTCGAATTTCTCCAGCAAAACAACAACCAGATATCCCCATTAGGAATTTCTCTGTTACCCGATGACTGCGTTCAGGCTGTGACGGTGGAATTCTTAGAGTTCCTTATTAGTGAAAGAAGTACGAGTTATGAACCGGAGCGATTGGCGAGAGCAAGAGGAGCTAAAGATATACCTCTAGAAGAACCGTTAGAGGGATTTCTTGACTCGTATCCACCTATGGATCTTACGAGGTTAGTTCTGGGTGTGTGGATGGCGCAGCTTCAGAAAAGCACGGATGAGTCCGATGCTGTATTTATGGTCCTACAAAAGTTTCTAGGAACAGGCTCTGCCCCGTCAGCTTCGTTTAATCGACTGATGGAATACGGATTCAGAACAAGTCTTATTCAGGGAGAAATTACTAACCTCCCTGGGAGGTTTTTTATGTTATTTCAACGCCATATGATGCTTCGAACTGCAGAATACAAGTTCTCGCCCCTATTCCTAGCTACTGTTGCTGGATTCCACAGATATATCAGGTGCATAGGTGAGCTGGAGGGCCCGATTCACAAGCAAGAAACCTTCAAAGGAATACCATTACCGTTTCTTGCATTCGGTATGACTATGGGTGATATGGCGTTCCTCAATAGCATTAATCCCGATAGGTCAAAGACATTCCAGACTATTGCCCAAATCCCCGGATTTTCGATGACTGAACCCGAAACCACAAGTTTTCTGTACCGTAGCATCTCAAATGCAAATTTCGGAAGGCATAACCACTTCTCCTGCATTCAAACGATTATCAAAAACCACGTTCGGTTTTCGGTAAATCCACTGCAATTGGCTCGATGGGCAATCGCTCTGTCCTCCATATACCGTGATAGAGTGGATCCCCATAATATTATCGCTAGCATTCTGGACGAATCCATTTATCCACGGACGGTTACAGCGGATGACGGTAGTATAATCAAGATAGACTCCCAAACTTTGGGCCATCTACTTACAAACGATACCGAAACGTTTCGCGATAAAGCTCGCTGGCGCTCTACTACACTTGATCATTTCATCCCAGATATGCCGCTATATCTTGTTTCTGTGATCTGCGCTGAACATCGTCAGACAATCTGGATAGATCACTGGCTCCGGATTGGTGCTGATCCAAACATCGAGGGCCCATGGGGTTCTTTGACCCATATGGTTATTGAATTATATAAGGGGTGCGCCCAGGAACTCCCCTTGCCCTTGAATGACGCGGAATTCAAAGAGCTGCTGGTTCGCATTCTTAGTGCAGGCGGCGATTTGGAAATTCGGAGCTGTGACACGAAGGAAACACCCCTGGAGTACGCATGCATAAGAGAAAGTCCACCACCACCACCTTTTGAACGTTTTTATAATGAGGAAGCAGAAAGGCGGGAACACTTTTGTGTGAAAATCCTGCTGGATCTTGGTGTTCGGATAACCCCGTTTTCAGCACTCAACGCTGTGGTATCGAAGAATGAAGCCGCCAAAAGCTTGCTCCTACATGCTGGATACGACGTTGGAGGGACTGCAGAGAAGTTACTGGCGGAGTTCAAAGCTGCAGTGTCCGAAAACTCGGGGGAGCGAGTTCTCAAAATGATCGAAGATGGCTTTAACTATCGACTAGTGTTCTCTGAAATGGAAGGGTTCAAAGAAGAGCTGGCGATACTTGATCCGACAGGTCGAACTATGAGGATGCTGGAGGAACTTCCGCCCTTGCCGAGAGATATAGAGCACACGGCTGTGAAGAATGAGAATTTTCGACTTGCGGGGTTGTTCTCATATTGGCCACCTGGAACTTGGGCTCAGGTATGTAATGGAATTCAGCCGTGGTTTAACAAGATCGAGAGAGATGACAAAAATCGCCTGGCAATAGCTATGAAGAAAGTAAAAGAGCTGGGAATTACGGATCAGATCGATCGAGAATACATCTATGACGATACAAGTATCCATGGGTGAATGTGAGACTAGTCGACTGGAGATTATATATTTAAGATTGATCGATTACTTCGGGAAGCCTATAGCCTGCATTTTCTAGAGGTCTGAGGAATGCCCTCATTTACATTTATATGCATGTGTGAGCAAGTTATAGGCACACGTTTAAGCTGTATCGTGCGTTCAAGCGAGACTTTTCCGTTCAGATCATATATTGGTTTTAGAATACCTAGGTACTTAAGTATATATGGGATCTCGAGCAGTCGGCCTCTAGCGCTAGGGTTTCTGAATTTTCCACATCTCAATTTAATTTAATCTATTGTTATGATGTTCTAGACAATGCAATTAATTGAAATTTTATATTTCTTGAAGATACAGATTGAGAATGAACAAGGCCTTCCTTGACGGCATCACTAAGATATTGAATATGAAATATGATGTTGAAAGAAATAGATTACTTATCGAATCTTGCACCAGTACAATAGGGTCTGTGATTGAATTTTCGTCATAGACGGCTGAGAGCGGAAGGAATATTAGGGCAACCAGCTTCCTTTCAGGCTGTCCAGGCAGCATTCCCATATGAATATATGCCAAGAACTTAGTGAGCTAAGTGGCAAGCTGGAAGGAAGTGGTGGTGGTAAGATTGAAAGAACGATTTTGAAGACCAAAAAACAACAGGTTCGATTTAGGATATCGATGCGGAGGGAAAACGTCAAAAGCCAAGAACCGGGTTTTCCATCTGCCACGAGTTTGGTAGCTATTAGCTATCGTTAAATATCTCATGCGAAGAGTTATCGAGATGCGGGGAGATGCTCAGCCATCGTAGTATGCATATGGCTCGGTTTGTTCCAGGGATGGTGGCTGGTCGGGCCGTTGTGTGGTACGAGCATTTGGATATGAGTTCAAGTGAATGACGACGACTTCCTTATAACTATTCAAGTAGGTACTTACTTACCTACTTACTGACTGACTGACTTACTTAAGTGCTTCTTAGCTACAATTTTAAGAAGTGCTTGGCATGATTCGTGAATAGTTCCTTCACATTGAATGTCAAGTTTGATCATGGTGTTCTGTTTGTCTTCCCGTTCCAGCTGAGTGAAACCGAACCCGAAAGGCCAAGACGTTAGGTCCCATCTTGGTCGAATTTAGCCAGGTACGAGCAAGCCGTCGCATAAGTTTGACTTCAGAGGGCAGCTTGAGGATGAGTCGGGAGGGCGGTGCAGCACGGTGCAGCAATCGGCCATGGGTCTTCTCGTGATGCTTGTGCATAGAGTCAGTCAGTCTGGTATAGGAATATTAGGATATATCTTCGATTGCTATTGTATTATAAGTTAGAAAGATACGATACCAGACTGAAAGATAGCCGTGTCCGCAGCGGACTGGCTGGATACGGTTTGTTGGTGTGGGTCGTCCATTTGGGCCGTCGATGCAGCCGTGTCACAGAACATCAGCCGTTCCGCCCAATACGAAGAAGCATATTACGTCGAGATCGTGTTGATGGCCGCCCGCCATTTAACCACCGCCACCGTCTCCGTCTCTCTCTCAGCCCTCGTCCTCTCTTTCTCTCACTTCAACCTCCCGATAACCAGACCCTATCTACGTACATATCTTCTGACCTCGGACAAGCGACTCCGGTTTAGCGAATGCGGACGTAATAAAGACCTCACAAATGATATCAGCGGGTCCCAAATCCGTTGCTGCGCTCGGCCTGATCAATTGACGGCTTCCTCTCCACCAGCTATCCGTTTTACGACCTCCGGTCCACCGTCATAAACTCATCTCTCAAAGACTTCTTATATTCGTTTGACATAGCGCTCGGATACAAAACTAAGATACTAGTTTGAGGAAAACACCTTCGCCGGACGGAGAAATAACCGTTCTTTACCTCTCACAACATGTCCGGTTCCACAACGTCGCTGACGTCTTCCATTCCTTCCATCACAACTACCATCTCAGCCCCTGATAGTCCCGGCGGCTCTCCCATCTCTCGAGTTTTATCCAAGGCGAAGAGGAAGAAGTCCTCGCAGAATCTCACCGTCCAGCCCGACAATCTATCCTCGCTGAGTCTGTCATCGAACGACAATGCCTCTGTCAAGAATGGCAGCAGCACCAGCTACATCGACAAGATCCGAAAACGGCGAGCTGAAAAGAAGGAACGGAAAGAGGCCCTCGAAAATGCCCTGTCGATAGAGAAAATTTCCAAGAGTCGGCGGAATTCTACCTCTGGTAGTTTTAGGAGCGAAGATTCCAAAGAGATCGAACATGATGCGTAAGTTGATTTCCTTTAACCGCCAGCCCCTCGCTTCTTTCTCGCGCTATCTCGTATATCGTATACCGAGCCGCAATCAGTCAGCCTTGGTAGCTTCGACTTTCCAAACTCTCTGTGATGAAGCAGATGAGATCTCGAAAGCGGGGCAAGGGTCTTGGATCCCTCCTCCCCTCTTAGCCGTTTCCTGAATCTGTCCACAAGGGGATCCCGGAAGCTTTGTCTAAGAACCAGACTTAGATCCTATTCTGTCCCTGACATACTCTGATATCCACGTCTCCTATCTGGTGGAAACTTTCTTTTCTATATTCTTCTATATTCTTCAAGTATTACCTTACCACAGTTGCGATTGTACTCATTCAAGTTTGGAAAGGTGAATTTGACCTGGCTAACTCTTCGGTCATGATGGAAAGCATATCCATCACTTTCGAACCGGGTCTGGTGACGTCGGAGCCCGGCTCGAAATCCGCATCTGCCACACCTACCTTCCCCATCAGCATCTCAACATCTATCGAAGACCCTTCCTTATCCGCACGAACTACGCAGCTGCAAGTAACAGCAGATGGTCGACCGGTCCGCCGTTCTACGTCCCCCGCGCTCTCCACCGGCTCGCGAGACAGCTCTCCTTCTCCGGGTGGTTCGCAGACGCCGACTCTTGCATCCGGCATCGTTCTGGGAAACCTCTTCGGCATAAAAGGCAAGAAACGTTCCGATAGTACCGCAAGTAACAACTCTGCCTCCGGACCCGAAGACACCCAGATCCCTCGCTCCGCTCCGATGAAAGCGCCACCAAGCACAGCGTTGTCCACGGACACCGCATCACTTGCTAAACCCGATACGGTTGTCACTCCCCCTACTCCTATCGAACCACCTGCCCCTGTTTCTGCCCCTGCTGCGAGTTCTATTATCACCAGAAGGGCGAGAGGCAATAGTATTGGTAAACTTCCCAGTAAATTATCGCAATCTTCTTTCCCTGAAGATGGGTACAAGCCACTCACCCCGACAATCGAGGTCCCCACACCACAACAAACACCAACCGTCGCTTCAAATGGCAATGCTGCAACCGGATTCTTCAGTAACATGTTCTCCGCAGCACAAACCGCGGCGTCACAGTTGGGTAATACTATTGCCAACACTTCGCTAGCTCCTGGCGTAAAGGGGAAGAAGCCGGAACCCGGGAGTATCAACACAACTTTGGCGAACTCGGGAGGGGAGTCAGGACCTTCTCAACCAACCACACCTGGAAAGAACAATTCAAATTCATCCGACGAAAGAGAACGAAAACCGCTGGCCGTAGATACTTTGGGACAAGGGGAGCTGAGTCTTGGTTCTTTGGGGATTACCACACCTGGAATGGCGGATACTCGAAAACGACGGAGTCGGCCAAACAGCACGGCTGATCTCGAGATGCCCGAACCTGCCGTTCTACACGGTTTGGGGTTGGTCGGGGACAAAGAGGAGGAAATTGGACAGATACCTAAATCCGCGGGCGGTATACTTGGCGAAAAGTCGTTTGATTCCGTTGTTTACGAAAAGGGTTTGGGGACGCCGTCGTCACAAGTGCAGCTGAACGACGAAGACGGTCCTGTTGTGGGACGACAGAGGTCGGATAGCACCCGTTCTATAATGGGCAGACACAACAGCAAGAAGCGGAGAGAAAGGGGTGCCAGCGCCACAACGCAGGGCAGCGACAGCCCACTGCCCGTAATCCGGTCAGCAACAACATTCGCAGCTGCGAATCATCGACGAAATAAGGATTTCCATACACAATTCAAGAGCATACCCGCCGACGACCTTTTAATCGAGGACTATGGCTGTGCGTTGCAAAAAGAGATCTTACTACAGGGGAGGATGTATGTCTCCAACGGGCACATTTGCTTCCATTCCAATATCTTCGGATGGGTCACTACCTTGGTGATTTCGTTCCACGAGATTGTAGCTATCGAAAGAAAGATGACGGCACTTGTTATCCCCAACGCAATTATGATTCAGACCTTACACGCGAAGAATGTATTTGCGTCTTTTATTTCGAGAGATTCGACATATGATTTGATATTAGGAATCTGGCGGACCATTCACCCGAACCTGATCGATACACTAAACGGTTCCAAGATCGGAGACCCCGACGCTGCCGACGAAGGAATCGAAGAAGACGACGATGAGGATGGAAGCGGATACGGGGACGACGACGATGACGACGACGAGTACGATAGCATGGGTGACGACGACGTCGACATGATCGCCCCTGGAATCGAAGCGCCTGCCATGATCAAATCCATATCGAAGAAGAGTTCTGCAGGTGTAGGGATAACTATCTTACCAGCAGGACTGATCGGTGCAGCTGCAGACGCTGGAGCTGGGGGAGCTGATTTCCCAGGACCGCCTGCGCATGCTCCTACAGTATGTGGTGATGAAGCGTCGCATTTGGATCGTGCTCTGTGCGATGAGACACTTAATGTTCCTCTCGGACAGGTATTTAATGTCATGTACGGCGATGGATCGTACGCCTTCCTTACCAAGTTGTTAAACGAGGACTGCAAAGTGGAACAGCTATCTATACCGGAAGGAGCAAAATTTGGAGATGTCGCAGAGTACCCTGGCAAGAAGGCTAGACAGTACAATTACATCAAACCGTTGAATGCGAGTATCGGACCGAGGAGTACCAAGTGTTTGATTACAGAGGTGATCGAGCAGGAGGATTTGGAGAAGGCGGTAACCGTTGTGACCTACACCCAAACACCGGACGTGCCGAGCGGAGGAGTGTTCAAAGTGCTCACGCGGACCTGTTTGATGTGGGGAGAAGGGAACGGGACGAGAATCGTGGCGAACTGCACTGTTGAATGGAGTGGTAAGAGTTGGATCAAAGGTATGTTTTATGACATCTTCATAGCTATCAAGTCATAAGATATAGTTCCGATTGCTAATGCTTTGATTTCTAGGACCTATTGAAAAGGGTGCAAGTGACGGCCAGATCGGGTTTAATAAGGACCTGCTTAACGCTTTGAAGCGCGATCTTGTATCCAAACGTCCTGTCGCAGCTGCGGTCAAAGGAAAGAAGAAGAGACGAGCGAGCAGGGACGCAACCTCGGCGGCTGTATCGCCTGTTACACCTACTGCGCCGGTTGCTATATCCGCTGCGCAGAAGTGGGGTATGCTCGCACCGCTGATGGAGCCGGTTACCTCCTTAGTCGGCGAGTTCGGGGCAGGAATACTGGTTACCCTTGTGATCGTGTTGGTTTCTACGAGTATTTCTCGCGCGATATGGGGCGGGAACGACGGGGCGGGATTGCGGAGGAGCGAGAGGGAGATTTTGAGCGAGATGTGGATGAGGGAGGAGGCGGGGCTGTGGGATTGGTTGGAGGATCGTGCGGGGATAGCGGAGGCGTTAGTGTTCGAGGATCGGGTTGGGAGACGGTATGAGCGGGAAGCTAGGGGGATGGAGGACAAGATTGCGCGAAGCGGGTCGGATCCGCGGATGGTGGAACGGCAGGTTGATGAGGCGATTCGGGTTACCGAGGAGAGGTTGGGGGTTTTGAAGAAGGTTCATCAGGAGAGGAAGGGGAATGCGGCAGGGTGTGGATACAAAGGATCTGGGAAGACGTGTGACTGTGGGGCGGATTGTAAATGTGGAAGTGGAGGAGTGGGGTTGAAGAGTTCAAAGGGAGGGTGTCGATGTGGAGGTGGGAGGGCTAAAAGTTCCGGGAGGGAGATGAAGCAGGACCTTTGATCGAAAGATCCGTAGGCTGAAAAGAAAGAAGAGAAAAAAGCATCATTAGGTTTGTCTTTTTCGTTTTGCATCACACTAGGACCGTCATTACTATTCGTTTTCTATTTTTTCCAGGATTGGTTCTGTTACCGGCATTGGCGGGGTTCGGGCAGATTTGGGGTTTGCGGGTTTCGTTTGTCCTTTCTTTCGACTGAGCTGATACTCTATTATTTATCTATTCGTTCGTATCTTTTGTTTAAGCAGACAGATGTTGGGCGTTTTCCTCTTGAAGATTTTAATATTTCGTTTTTGCAGGGGATATCGATCAGTTTGGTATTTTGACTTGAAGGCTTGCATGTATTCATAGGATTGTGATAGCAGTGCAGTCTTAGAATTATTGTTGGAAATAAAAACTCTATTGTTTCGATTCTATTAAACTACTTCAGTTCTTAAGTGCCTAGAGATCTAGATCTAGAAGGAGTTTTACGAAATATGGATCCCTTGTGATAATTATATGAATTCTTTGACCCTGCAGATCTTATTTTGGAGAGAGCGCGCTCTCACAATTCTCACGAGTTTGGGCCAAAGCTTAAGAGGCGTACCGTCTAGATCTAGTTTTCGGACCACCTCTCGACCTTTACTTCCATCTGCCTTCTTGACGTTTCCCGTTCCCGTTCCCGATTTAACAATGATGGCAGCCTAAAACCCCATACGAAAAGAATACCCCAAAAAGCAAGACGAAATAGAAAAGAACGGTACTTCGACAAAGTACAACAATGAAAACCAAACTCTGACAGCTAGTTAAAGAAGGCTTAATGCGGGGTAATTTGGATGTCTATAACCCCATCGTGTAGTCGTGTTCAATGCCCGGCGTGACACTTGCCATAAACTTGAGGAAAACGACGATGTATTGGTCAACCTAGAAATGCTCATGTTAGATATTTTAAATCGATATGATTGTTGAACACTAACCCTGATGGCTTCATCATCCGCGCTTGTCGCGAGACCACCCTCGACTTTTCCTCGCTGATCGCTCTCCTCCTCCTTTGCCTCTGCCAATGTCTTTGAGTAATCGATTTCCTCCCACTCTCTTTCTTCTCTTGTCTCGCCACCGCTCTCCGAGGTACCTCTTTCGGCATCGGCTTCTCTTCTCTTCTTTGCTTTGGCGGCGGCGTTGGCTCTATCGAGGAGGAGTCTCATGACGCTGGCGTGTTTGCAAGGGTGCACGGAGGGCATTTTGATGTTGCCGTCGAGGAAGGGGAAGGGTTCGATGGTGACAGTTTTGTCTTTGTAATCTCCGACGATGTCTTCCATCATTTGTTCGTGCGTTAGGGGAGAACCGGTGGCGCCATCTTGACCGATCAGGAAGAGTCGTGGGGTGGAGTAATATGTTGAGTAGGTGATATAGAGGGTGTATGTTCTCAGAGGTCTATTTGTATAGCATGTTTAAGCATGAGAGATAGGAATAGAAGATTTGGTTGAGAAGCTTACGTTTTGGTATCATCGCCGTCACGGATTATGGCTTCGGAATCGTCTTCCTCGTCCTCCATGTCGCCTATACTTTCGGCCTCGGCGTCTTCGATTTCCTCCACCCGACCTTTATCGTTTATGGTTTTGACGTCTTTGGCTGTCGAGGCGTTTTCTTCTTCTGTCTTGGTTACACCGGTGCTCAGCCATCCTTCGTCGCCGTCGTCACCTCCGGCGTCTTCGACGACACGGTCGTTCAGACCGGCGGCTCCGGCAAAGTTATCGTCCAGCCGACGGTGGCAGGGTACGCCCTTTGTGACGAGGAACTGTTTGTCTTCTGGGAGGTAGGTTTTCGCTTTCCCTGGTGCGGCGGCGGACCAGGACCATGTTGGGAACTTGTAAACTAGGTAGTCGCCTGCTGCGACGAATTCTTGCGGGGTGAGCTTGCCTGTTGTGAGGAAGCTGGAGGTGTGCGTTGGAGGGGTGATGCGGTCGCGGAGGTCGGAGAAGAGAGAGCGAACGGCTGCGGTCATGGTTGGTGACGGCCTTGCTTGGGAAGGTTTAAGTGAGAGCTCGAGAGAGTTCGAGATGGGTTTACAAGTGGCGATATTCTATGGGAAAGGTTTAGGATTAATGTTCAGGTGTAGTTATTATTTAGTAGATATATTTGAGGAGTGTGGTGATCAGACTAGCTACGACCAAGCTTCCTAGCTTGATAGCTTGAAAGGATCCAGGTATTGGTATTATATGGGTTTCGATATTTGTAAGCACTGGGGATGTCAGGGTTGAAGACAAGCTGGCTCTAGTGTTGGTAATTGATGCAACTGCGTCTTGAATCGGACGATGGTGTGTAGTATGGAGATGCTTTGGGATGAGTGGGATGAATGAATATGGCTGATGGAGGGGTTAACCTGTACAAAGGCGCATTTGCGGATGATGCAGACATCACGTGGCTTTGGCGCAGATGACTCTAGCTGGGCTCATGGCACCAGCAGATGCCTATATACATGCATATTGAAAATTTCGAGTATTGCCGTGTAATTTTACTAGTTTAAGGGTTATCTGATATTCTGTTATTGAAGTATCTTTTTCTGATTAGTATTTCTGAGGTCTTGATAGCTTCAACAGCACATGGCGGGGCAGATGTGTTGAGCATTTCTCATTTGTGTTGCATTGTTTGTCTCGGAAGCAAACAATGTCACTTTTTCTTGCGTTGTGTGCCCTCCACGTGATTTTGAGTTGTTGCGTTGCGCCCGAACGCGCCAACGTCGAAACACCATCGTCCGTTGACATCAATCGCCTTTCCTTCTCCATCCTCCTTCGACTCTTATCTCATCAACTACCACCAACAACCATCACGACTCATCAACATCCTCTGATAGCACCTCATCCTATCGTCGGATCCATCCACAAAGCTCGCACATATTGCCTTCTTCACTTCATCTTTTCTTCTTCTCGCACCTTTTTCTCCCAGCGTTTTTCTTCTTTTTCTTGCATCGTCCGTCGGTGCAAAGGTCTCTTCTGATAGCGTTGTTAACGATATCCCATCCTGTTTGGTTCGTCGACCTTCCATCCAATCATCAATTCGTCCGTCCACGCGGAATCCAAAATGTGGCTGACGACCTGGTCTTCTTCTGCAGTCTTTCCTTTCTCCCCTTGGTCCGGCAGCTCTGGCGGCTTTCTTTCCTCTTCACGATTTCTTCTTTATCCTCCAGCGATTCCTTGCAACTGACGGTCTGCGACCTCACCCTATTTTCAATTCATTGGAATGACTTTATAGACATCATCGCTTTCATCATTTCGCTTGATCGATTTGATTCGCACACATCATCCGCCAAACAACAAGGCTTCAACAAAGGGATACGCATCGGCAATCGTCGCGAGCGACGTCAATTGATCTTCCATCTCACTTCCCCCGCCCCATCTTTCCGATACTCCGGACAAATCAATCAAATTCACAATGGCTCCCGGTGGCGGCAAACGAAAGCGCGGTCACGGCGGAAACGACCATTATCAGTCTTCTCCCGGACACGAAAGACGACCACCACCTCCCAGAGACCAGGACGGGAACAGCTTCAACAACAACAACAACAACAACAATAATCGACGTAATCAGAACAACAATCGTGGGGGCCGAGGAGGCTCAACTTTTGGTGATCGCGGCGGAAATCAAGGCCGAGCTCAACAATCACGACCCGGTTCTTCGCAATCGAATGCGCAGTCGCCGCGAAGCAACCAACCGCCTCCTCATCAGTTCCAACCACCTTCCACACTAACTCCTGCCCCGCCAAGGATCACACCCTCCACACCAGTCTTCGCGACACCGGTTGCACCGCCTACTCGACAGGTCCCGGAAACAAATCCCTCCGCGGGCGCTCACAGATTATGGGACCACATCACCCCTGCACGACTGGAAACCTGGTCCGCTAGCGGTCATAGTGAGATTGTGGCAGGTCTTGTCACACAAGCCGCTACGGGTGACTATATCGAGACGATGATGGTTGTACAGGAAGTTCTTTGGGCTGGTATCGACGGCAGGATCTCGCCAATCCTCGTCGCAAATGTATTCATTGATGCCATCAAGGCTAATAGGGAAACCCCCACCGAAGATGCAACAACGCCTCTCAAGATCACAGATCTACTCCTTGACACCATTCCGCTATACGACCAACATCCCAACCTCACCGCGATGGTTGCCCCCCTCATCCCGGACTACCTGTCGATAGGTGAAGCACGCCTTCAATTACAGGATTCTCTCCTAGTCGCCCTCAATCTGGTCAGCAATGGCTTCAAAAGTCGTCAGATCAAAGTTCAAACAAATATGCTTTACCGGGTTCAGAAATACAACCTGTCCCGTGAGGAATCGGAAGGTTATTCTAAATTAATCACAGAGGTTTTCATGGCCGAGTATAGTGGCGGTCCCTTGGAACGAGTCAGCGAAACGCTTGACAACGTTAGATCTCTCATAGGATGTTTTGATCTGGACCCAAACCGTGTGCTCGACATTATCCTCGACGTCTTCGCCAACGGCGTTGTTGCCAATTATCGTTTTTTCATCGAGTTACTCAGACAGAGCGAGTGGTGGCCTAAAGATGCTCCCTCACCGGAAGACAACCCCTTATACAAGGATGACGGCTTTTTTGATCGACTGCAACGCGATGGTTTTAAGGCTTTGATCGAAGACAAAGACGGCATTGACATCATAACTAAGAGAAAAGGAAACAAGGTCGCAGCCCAGCTTATCGGATTCAAATTCAAGTTTTATACTATGAACGGATTGGACCTCGACAGTACCTCAAACCAACTTCCCGATAATCTCGTTGCCATGACCGCCATTCTTATCAAAATCGGATTTATCTCCTTTATGGACTTGTACCCTCATCTCTCTCCAGACGACCAATCGATGAAAGAGGATTTTACCGAGTGGAAGAAGGAGAATGACTCCAAAGGTCGATCTGGCGCCATGAACGCTCTCATGATGGCAAGTGTTCTCCCGGACGATACAGTACCCCCACCGAGACCCGGTCAAGGACAAGCACCTACTGCTGATGCTGGTAAGAAATCTGAGGAAGAAGTCAAACCTGAGGAAGCCGCCACGCCAGCCCAGAAACCAAAAAACCAGAAACTCGCACTCTTGAACGCAATTCTCGCCGCTGGCGCTCTACCCGAAGCATTATTCTTGTTTGGAAAGTATCCTAATATTGCATATCCACATCCTGGTGTGGCCGAAAATCTCCACCGACTCCTTCACTTCTGTATTGACGACGTCTATAAACCGTTGGAGCCAGCTCAGGCATTCGAAGTTGGAATGAAAAAAGTCATGTCCACGGATCCCGCTCTCAAAGCAGCTGCGGCCCCTCGACAACCACTTGTTCCCGCACCACCTACTAAAATCTCGAAATACCTTCTTCCCTTCTATCCAGCAAGAGAAGGCGATCCGAATCGAGAATATCGGTACTTCTGGGAACCGGAATGGATGACCGACCTTCCTGTCTGCAAAACCGAACGAGACGTCCGAGCTCTCTGTCTACCTCTGATCTTAGGTTTCTCGGGAACGCGACTAGCCAATGATGTGAAACTCGTGTCAAAACTCGTTCGAATCGGTATTGAAGCCGTAAGACAGCACGGGCCAGCTTCGGAGGCAGGGAAAGGGTGGGCAGATGTCATTCGCTACGTTCTGTTACCGGCACTATCCCTCTCTGGATCCAATTCCGCTATTGGAAATGAAATCTTCCAACTCATGGAGCTGTTCTCCCTGGAAACAAGGTGGCAACTGTATGGCTTTTGGGTTACGATCGCACCGCGCATATACCCCGAAGTTAAGTCGAAGGCATTGGAGGCAACAAAGGACACAAAGAATATCTTGAAGCGCTTGTCCACCACCAACGTTAGAGAAATGGCCCGGAAAATGTCCAAGATAAGTTACAGTAACCCTGTCACGGCATTTACCGTCATCATCAGTCAAATCGAGTCTTATGACAATCTTATTGAGTGTGTGGTTGATTCAGCCCGCCACTTTTCGAAAATGGGCTTTGACGTCTTCACCTATTCCATCTTGGTCAAGATGAGTGAGGATAGAGGAAGAATGCAACAAGATGGACTTTTAGTTAGCAAATGGTTACAAGGTATTTTTCTTTCCTCCCCGCTTTCACAGCTTGATTTTTCACAATTAACATTTCGCCTAGCCCTCGCCACTTTCTGCGGTCGACTCTACAAGCGATATCCTGAACTCGACCCTCAACCGATCCTTTTATATATTATGAAGAAGCTGAGCCAAGAAAACTCGGCGGATCTAATCGTTTTGCAAGAGATGATCAAATCGATGGCCGGAATTGTCGGTGAATCCAACCTTAGCGATGTCCAAATCATGGGTCTCTATGGAAGTGAAAACTTGAGGGCCAAAATCCTTGCGCAGCTTGGAGACAAACGTTATTCCAGTCGGGAATCTGCCAAACGCCTCGCATCCGCACTCTTGGATCAAAACCTTGCAGGTCAACTTCTTATCTTACTTGGCCAGGAACAAAAAATGTGCATGTATCGACAAGATGTCGCAGACGCTCCGATCAAAGTTGTTGGTAACATGTACGATGAAATCAATTCCGTCATCAATATGTACATGGACATGTTGAACTACACTATCGATTTTGATCAATGGGCCAAGGCAATACCGACGGTCGACGAATTTATTTTGAAACATAAGATTTCTCCGCCAATTGCTTGGTTCTATTGTCGCGCACACATTCGCGAGCTTTTGAAAAGGGAGGGCATGCTATTCCCCGAAGACGATAGAAAGGCGATCGCTGTCAAGGATTTGCAAACCTCTCAGGAATCACGGAGGAAAGAGATCTTGCAGGACAAGGCGAAGGGTGAAAAGAACGTTGATTTAGACGGAGAAGTTGTTATGGCTGATGCTAATGCCGATTTGACAGAGCCTGCAAAAGATGAGGACGTCGCAATGGCTGATGGACCGACTCCTCCTATTGAACAGACGAAAAACCTCCCCTTCTCTCCTATCATGCTTGATTTGATGGAACGCGTTCGCGCCGCAATGCCAGAAGATACCTGGAGCAAAATCAGTCTGTCGTTCTACACTACGTTTTGGCAGCTAAGCATTTATGAACTGCACTGCCCAATTACACCATACGACGAGGAGATTAAACTGTTGAACAACGAACTGGTCCGCGTCATCCCCGATAAAAACATGTCAACTCACAGTCGCAAGCGCGAAAGCGATCGGTTGAGGAACCAAGCCGACCGTCTTTCCCAAGATATGAAACTGCAGATAAGGTTGCAGATGAGTACTGTGAAAAGAATCAATCGAGAGAGCCAACATTGGTTTGCCGCGGAACACTTCACTGCGAGTAAGCTTCCCATTCAGATTTTTCAGTATTGTCTCCTCCCTCGACTTGTCTTGAGTCCGCATGATGCCAGCTTTTGCGCCAAGTTTATCAAGAGGATGCATGTTTCCGGTACTCCCAAGTTCTGGACCTTCTGCCTTTACGACAATTTATTCGAGCGGCATGCTCTCGAGGCTACGATATTCATGTCTACAGAACGAGAAATCGAAAATTACGGACGTTTCCTGGCTGAGATCATGACCGACTTTACAACTTGGCATAAGAACAAAGCTAGTTTTGAAAAGGAGTGTCACGGCAAGGGAAATCTCCCTGGTTTTGCAAAGACTTGGGGTGGTTCACTCCTGGATTATGAGGATTTCCGAAGGGTGCTTTACAAATGGCACAAGCAACTTCATGCATCTTTGAAGGCCTGCCTTAATTCTTCTGAGTATATGCACGTCAGAAATGCAACAATTGTCCTGAAACATCTGAACAAGAGCTTCCCTATTGTTGATTGGATTGGGAAGAATTTGATCGAGAGAGTGCAACAAATCAGCAAGACGGAGAAGCGTGAGGATCTCAAGATCACTTCCACCGCGCTTTTGAGTCTGTTGAAAAGGAAGGAAAAAGAATGGGTACCGGTTCAACAGTTCCAAATGGTATGTAATAGCCCAAGTCCAATGTATTGAATCAATGACTAATAAATATATGATACAGTCTATCGCAGATGCCAATGCTAAGAGTCCAGCCAATCTACCGAATAGCAAAAGTGGAACGCCTGTGCCACTTTCAGGTCAGGAATCCGGCCCAGGCTTAAACTTTAACCTATCTGTCGCGCCGTTCAAGCCAAGCAATCCTTCGGGTACGACGTCTCAACAAATCACCGTTCATACCAAATCTAATAAAGAGGTTGAAGATGGTGAGATTGATGATCTTCCGTCCGCGAAAGGAGATGAGAAACTTGAAGTTCCTTCGAACATTGCTGGGTTAGCACCAATACCACCCAAGGCCGTTCACGAAATTTCGGGACGCAGTCCTACACCTCAACCACGATCTCAAACGCCTAGTCGAGACTCTCGTGGAAGAAGTGATAGCAGAGCACCCCCACCCCGAGCGAATGAGCTTACACCGGGTTCCGGTCAGGAGCAGAGACGAGGAAATTCTCCCCGCGGTCCAGTTGAATTATTCCCTTCTAAGGATAGGGACAACCGTGACAATCGAAGGGAAGAGCAGTCACGCCCTGCTGGCCCTTCTAAGCATGAAGATCGACGCGAAAGAGCAGACTCCCGTGCCGATAATAGAAATGTTCTACCACAACCACCCAGCAGTTTACCGGCCAAACCTAATACTCCAATGCCACCTATTCCACGGCCTGGTGCCCACCGTTCTGAGTCAGACAACAGAGGAAGACAAGATGCTCGGGAGCAAAGACCTCAAGAAGGCAGACGCCATGCATCCCCTAGACGCGAGAGTCGCAATACACCGCGAGACCAGTTACCAGATTTGATCGACGAACTTAATGCAAAACAAGCCCAACAGCAGAGAAATGGTAATGGAAGAGGAGGGCAGCGCCCAGGTTCAGACTACAGATCACGCTCACCAGATACCACTCGCAAGCGTCAGGAAAACTCTCAGGAACAACGTGTGGATAACCATAATGACTACCCACGTCCTCCAGCCGGCCCGCGCGGGGATGTGGAACGCGGTCGACAAGGTCATGGTAGAGATTCATTTGGAGGCACCCGACCACCCGCTGGACCAGCAGAACATGGAAGACTCAATCAGGACCCAAATCATGGAAGACTCAACCAACCAGAACAGTCTAATATTCCGAGCGGTCCACGGGGCGGAAGAAACTCAGGAGCAAGTGGTGGACAGAATTCCGGTTTCCCAGCAAATACAAATGTTCCCAACGGGCCAAGAACTGTTAGAACCAGCCTTACGTTGAACAACCGAGGTTCCGGCGTAAACGCACCATCACAGGCGCCATCTGCTCCACAGGGACAGGGAAATCCCAATGCAATCCCCATGCATCCAGATCGAGCCCGAGCATTTGCAGGCGACTCGACGGCAAGTGGTCCGGCTCCTGTCAATACTAACGGCCCTCCATCTGGGGGTGGACAGAACTCGCACGGAAGATCCAGTTCTGGTGCTTCGCCAACCGCCAACGTCCACCCCAGTAGGTTGGCCGTTCTTGGACAGGGAGTCGGAGACCCAGCCGCCCCTTCCGGACCGCGCAGCGAACTCCCATCACCCACTGGCCCCGGCACGAGAGGACAAGGCCAGTCTGTTGGTGGCAGGGACTCTCGAAGAGAGAGTCTCGACCACCACCATGACAGGCGCCGGGCCAGAGGTCTTCAAGACATCCTCGCTGGTGGCAGTGGAGCCCCATCACCTGGAGGGAATGCACCCTCAGAACCCGGACAGACCAGACGCCGGGGGAGAGGGGGCACCCAAAGTGGTGGCCAATCCGGTGGGCCTGCTCCCGCTCCTGGTGGTAACAACCAGCCAGGAGCCGGGTCCGCCGGTGGCAGCGATGATGGGAGACGCCGCGACAGGGACGGAAGGGAGAGGAGAGAGAGAGACGGCGACAGAGAGCGTGAGCGTGAACGTGATCGGGACAGGGACGCCAGAGACCAGCGAGACCAGCGGAAGGGCGGAGCCGCAGGTCAAGCAGGTCAGGCTGGTGGACCGTCCAATCGCTCCGACAGCCGCCCTGACCGCCAGGATCCTCGCCCTGAACGAGGTCATCGGGACCGTGATATGCGGGACCGTGATCGCGAACGGGAGCCGAGAGACCGTGACCATCCCCGAGAGCGGGATAGGGATCGCGAGGGTGGCAGGGAAGGGGGTAGAGAATCTCGTGGCGGAGAACGGGACACGAGGGATCATGGGCGGGATCCTCGTGAGCGAGACAGAGATCGGGGCGACCGTCAGTGGGAGGATCGCGCCCGAAGGGATAACCAAGACGGGGCCAGTCAAGGCGGCGGTGGCGGCAACCAATCTCGGCAGGGTGGAGGCGGGAGTCAGGGATCCGGCCCTGGACCCTCCACACCCGGGAATGGTGGCCAAAACCAGCACGGCCAGAAACGCCCGCACAGAGATGGGGGGAATCGAGAGGACGCTAAGCGTTCCCGCCGGGGATAGGCTCCCGCGGAGGAACGAGCATCGCTCGATTGCGGGGGGGACCAGCGTGCCGAGATCCTTAGGAGGATCGCACTGCTTGGAAATGGCAAGATGGTTGAGCCAGAGAGTCTCCTTCTGGAGTCTCCGGCAATTACCAATCCTCACCATCAGTCGTCGAGGTCTCTGAAGAGGAACAGAGAGGCCGACGACGACGCCAATCCTCCCACCCCACCGACGACTACCAAATTCAAGAAAAATCGGCCAGCGAAGAGAGCCAGGAAGAAGAAGCAACCATCCAGTTCCCATCCGGGGTCATCAGGGCCCAATGGGAAGCAAACTCCTGTAATGGCTCCTGCGAAGCCAAAGTCGAAACCTAAGCCTAAGCCCAAGGGGAAACCCAAGGGTAAGGCTAAGGATAAGACTAAGGCCTAGGCGGAGGCGACGCGGGCTTTCTAGAACCTCTTCGATCTCTGTCCCTCATCTGTCCCTTTCTACCCTCTCTTTCTTATATGCATGCTCGACCTCGGTCATCTTTTTTTTTTTTTTTTTTTTTGCTTTTTCTTGTTGTCCCTTCTCCGAACTCGCACGCCAGCGCACGGCTTCCTCTTCCATTTTCTTATTTTCTTTTACATTTATATTATATTTATTTTGTTTATTGTTTGTGGAAGCTTTGGCTCAAAATCCATCGTTGTGCTTTTTTTTAATTCACTGGGTCCATCGGCGTTCATTGTATTATGTTTTTTATGATTTATTTTTGCTCTATGGATTTGTAGTCATAAGGAAAGTCATTATCATGAACGATTGTGGCTTTGTTTTCTTTCTCATTCTCCTCAAAATTCAAGATGTACCCTAGAGATATACATTATGGCGTTGTTCGTTTTCCACATCTATTATTTTTCTCTCAAAGCATTAATAGAGGTACTGTAGCAACTAAATGATAGTATATTTCTAATTATATCCAAGATTCTGACATTGTTATAACGTAGCCAGTCGGTTACACAGCTATTTATCTAGTTCCGTAGATCGCATCAACAGCATTATCCGCCGCTTCGTCTAGAAAATTAGCATATCCCGCTTCTTCCTCCATATTTATCGAAGCAACATCGCCGTTTACTTGATATGCATTTTGGGCAGGCAACCCCTTTGGCACGACCCTTACATTGAATATAAAGCTAACAGGCTCGGAAAAGAATTGGAACGGCTCTTGTGAATCTGGGTATAATTCCTTCTTGGTAGTCATCGGAGCCGGACGAAGGATGTGGTTAGGCAGGGGGAATATAGGGGACGGAATGGGTAATCCCCATTCTTCTAACGCCCGTTTGGAAAGTCTGTTGGGTCGAGTTTGCGTCTTCGACGGGGATGAGAGGTCATTTGTGTCTCGTTTTTTTACACTCGGTGATAGATCATCCTTTTCTTCTTCTTCTATCTCTTCGTCGAGGGATAGACTTGCTTGTATTCTTTGCTCTAGCGGGTCGATTCTTTCCTCCTCTAGTGTATCGCTTCTTACCAATGGGGAGATTCGGAAATCTCTTTGCCCGAATACGGACCACGGACTATTAGCTGCTCTATTGAGCGGGAGTAACTGGGATCCAAACCCCCTCGGTGAAGGGAATCCAGGGTCTTCAGGAAACCAGTCGTCGTCTTCTTCTTCCTTTTCCTCCTCGTGTAGTTCTGCAGCCATACGTTGAAGAGGAAGCTTAAGCAGCCGACGGAGCGGGGGGTAATCACCGATCAATGGATCGAAGGTTTTATGTTCTTCGACTATCTCGTCTTCTTCTTCGAAGTTCATAGCTCTAACAGGGGAGCTGTAGCTTATCGCGCTGTTCGGTTTTGCATTTGACCCCTGAGCGTTCTTGGGTCTGTTGGCACCGTTATCCTCTGAATCATCCGAGTCCGAAGAAGAAGAGGAAGCGGCCAAATTTGCAAAAATGCCGTTAAGATTCGCCACACGATCCGCCCCGCCGTTCTCTATCCCTTCGGTTTTCTTTGCGTTCCATCCAGGTGCATAGTACGGTAACGTCAGATCGTGCGGGGGGTTATCGTAATCATCACAGGTGAGAGCGTCGTCACCGAGGTAAACGGTGAAATCAAACGAGTCGATTCGGTCGGTGGATGCGATGTAGGTATCCGCTACTATCGCGCCGATTTTGGCAGCGTTCCAGTCGCCTTGTTTGCGAAGGGGGAAGTCGACGCCTCGACAGTAGGGTTCTTCGGTTGGGTTTATGGGGATCGTGGTGATCGTGTTATCTGTGAAATAGATTTTTAGGTCGATGTAGGATTCTATTTCGGCGTTTGTGGTTGAGGATAGGGAAAGGAGAAGGGGGATAGTGAGCGGGAGAAGGCATTTTCTGAGGGTGGATGGTAGCATCATTTTGTATTACCGATCGAGGTCGATGCTTGGTATGATATCAATATATCCTGGTGTGTATATAGAGGCCGAGGTATACTATTTGGCTTCTTAAGTTTTTGATTATATTAATGCCTTAATTGATCTGGCTAGAGGATTGGAAGGAGTACGAGGAGACTCTTGGACAAGATGTATTCGGGTAGTACAGTGTACATTATTAGTGATCTATCGATTCGCCATGAGGCTGGTTTCATGCATCCGGCACAGTTGTCGCATACTCGCGCAAATAGTGCGAGATACAGGTGAAGTGCACGTGTAAATACCTCCACCATGCGTATAAAGCTATATTTGAGTGGATAATTATAACCTGCACTGCAGAGATTGGGAAAGCTATATCCGTACTTCGTAGCGTACATGGTGGCGGTGTACCAGCTCGTGGGGAAATAGTAATGTATTGGCGCTGCGAAGCCATTGTTAAATACAAATAAAAGACTGGGAAGACAATTAACGTAGAAATATAATAGAATGAATATAAAATTAATTGGTGGTAACATGTTCGTAGAGAGTGCGTAAATATGAAAGCCCAGTAGCATTGGAAAAATACCAAAAACGTGACAGATATCAAATTTGGAACGATGGTTTTTAACCAGGACCAGGGTCTCGTCCTTCTCTAACACCAAGGTTGCTAGTACCACCGATGCTAGAAATAGAACTCTGCCGTGATAGACCACCGGCTCTAGCCTTCGCAGCCTTTTGTTGCAATCTGTTGAACCGGTTAAAAGTCATCGGCGAGAAAATAGACGTCGGATCAAAATTTCCATTGTCCCCATACAAATTCGTGATGACGGGGTTTTCGACCACCGCGGACTGCGTGAGGGGATTGACAGGCTGCAAGAAAGAAGTACTGAGTTCGGCATTACCGAGTGACTGGCCGGTACCGGGATCTTCCCCGTTGAAGGTTAGATCTCCCTGTAGTTGTTCAAAGATCTGGCTTCCGTCGCCGGGGTTGCCGCCGAATTGGCTTTCGGCCTGAAAATCCTGTAACTCGTCTTCGATTATCTGTCGGGCCTCCGGGTTGGACTCGAGTATCCGCTGCGCGAGGGGGGATAGATCTTCCCCGACGCTGTCTCCGAGATTATTATTATCCCCGCCTTCCTGGACTATTTCTTCCTCCTCGAGAGTAAAGTCGCCACTGGGTCCACCGTTCGCAAAGCCTTCCTGTCTGATATCGGCTACTGCGTCTTCGATTTCGCCGGATGGTGCAGTCTGCCAGGACCCTTCTTCAAGATGGTAAAGCCACTTCTCTGCGGCCTTTTGGGCATCTGTTTCTTCTCCCCAGATTTCCATGGGATCCTCGTTTTGCGCATCGATCCAGGCGTTCATAGGGGTATTAAGGATCTGAGCGATAGTCAAAAGATCTTGGAAGGAATGTCCGGTTGGGGAAATATACCCGACAGCCCCGGTATCAGGATCGATGGGGACATTGAAAGTTTTCAGCTTGGTAAGATAGTTTATTAGAGATGCGGAGGGCCAGTCGTAGCGTGGCGGTCCGTTACCGGGGATCGGTGGACCGACGAAAGCTTCCAGGAAGGCTTCGAGTTCGGTGGCGTTCAAGTCATCACTGTTGATATCCCCGGTTTCGAGGTCCGCCGCGAGCCGGTTGAGAACAATGATCGGTCTGAGCACCTCGATTGGTGGGCGGGGATCGTAGATTTCGTAGTATTCTTCCGGGTAGGGTCTGAAATTATCGATCATCTCCTGTGTCACGCCAGGTCCAGGCCTTGGACGCCTTTTCGGGGCACGGCTGGTGTCGAGAACTCCTTCGGGTTGGTAGATTCTCATGCCTCTGGGACCATACTCGAGCGCAACAGGATGATCCTCTGGGATCTCGCTTATACCGGGCCGAGCCCAATCATAGTCCAGAACTTGTATAGCTGGAGGACCCGAGGCGATAGAGTTATCATCTCCCGCCGCGGAAAAGGGTAGAGTCGTCCCCGCACCCTTGCCCGTGGGGTTGAATATCTCAGGATTGATGAAGAGACGGAAGCTAACGGGGTACGGGAACCCCAGGGCATCCTGTTCGGTTCCTTGTCTCCAACCCCATTGTCCCTGTCCCAGACTGAGCGCGATTTCTTGCCTCGTCGGGTCGTCGTCGGCTTTTCCCGCGTTGCAGGAGTTGCTTCCGGGGTACATTATCCATCCGTAAGTCTGGTTGGGCGGGAAGTTTGACAGCTCCCTGGGGAGTTCTATCAGACGGATGGAGTTGGCACCTTGGAAAACTCTGATGCAGGAATTCGCGCCGAAGAGGTTTGCTTCGTCGAAGGCGAAGTCTTGTTTAATCAGATTGCCCTCGTCGTCGGTCAGAGGCTCGTCATTTGCGTCGTAGGACTGGATTATGGGGTCCGTGTAGCCGATTCTGTAGATGTACCTGGGATATTCCACGGCACCGCGGACGCTGGCTGTGGTCAGCGCGATGGCGAGTACGGTGAGGCTCTTCATGGTGATTTATATGTTATATTGAAAGTAGAATTAACCGTTCCCCTGAACGATCTTCTGATCGCTTTGAGTCTGAAGCTATTTCTCTTGGAAAGTTCAGATGGGAGACAAAGTTTAGAGTGGTCTCGTGGGTAGCATGGAGAGTGATATAAACGGGAGAGACGTTTTTCCGGCGTGGCCTTTTCATGTTCTGCCTCAGGTGTGTGGGTTCGAGCTTAATTGTTTAAATTTCAGGAGAATAAGTTCTCAAGAGAATGAGAGTTGGTTTATTGGGAAAGGACTCAAAGATGTTGGCAGCACGCTTCAGGAACAACATACGCAAAATAGCTTCGTGCGTCGCGACTGGTAATTAAATAGCGTAGAGCAACTCGAGATTGTTTATACCGTTATTTTGTATACTAAATGGTTAAAGTTTAAGACTAAATGCTTTGCTATAGTACGTTTAAACTTGAAGCTAGCTATAGTTGCGCTGAATATCGAATACCATGCATTTCATCTATTATAAATCGAATCAGCGACGAACTGGTGGCTATACAGGACATATTAGATAAGATGAGAAAAGAATAACTTTGTACATGCACATGTACGGCAGAGCCGATTAAGATTGGCCGTAGAAGATACGATATCAATATCAATAGAATGTTGTAATATGCGGCCGGCCCAAGACGGCAGATTGTGGACCCGATTTGTTGCATTTTGTGCGTTGTCGGCTGGTGTTCGATGAACGTGCTGCCTCGGCTTCTTTTTGTGGTCGGGTTTCTTCCCCGGATTCGGTTCCTGCACGCATATTTCAACCTCGTCGCCCCGTCGCGATGGCCGTCTCCACTCGTCCAGCCGCACAGTTCCAGGTCCATTAACCTGTCAGCTTATTCCATCTGCCGAATATAACACTCTTGTACAATATATCTTCATCGTTGTATCACTCTTTTCGATTCCTGTTCGCAAATAGTCAGAAGCAACTGCAAAGATGGCCGAAGAACCACAGACGCTCTACACGCTGCCCATTGCGACCACCGAAGGCAGCACGATCACCATCACAATCCCGCGTCCGAAATCCCATCCGAACGTGTACCTTCTCACCTTCATATCCCCACCGGACAACCGTCTCCTCACCCCGTTCATCGAAGCCTACACGCTCGCGCTAGCCCTCCTACGCACCAACCACCCCAAGGGCGTGCTGATCACGACCTCGTCCTCCCCGAAATTCTACAGCAATGGCCTGGACCTTGCCCACGTTAGCAAGCAGCACCTGTGGTGGAACAACGTGTTCTGGCCGTACATGAAAAACCTGCTGACGTACCCGATGCCCACGATCGCACTGATCAACGGCCACGCCTTCGCGGGAGGGTTCATCACGTCCATGTGCCACGACTACCGGGTGATGAACCCTTCGAGGGGATTCGTGTGCATGAACGAGATCGAATTCGGCGCGCCATTGATCCCGCCGCTGACGTCCATCTTCCGGAACAAGTTGTCGGCGAAGACGTACCGGGATGTCGTGCTCGAGGCTAAGCGGTTCCCCGGGCCCGAGGCGCTCAAGGAGGATATTGTTGATGCGTTGGGAGGGTTGGATGAGGTTTACAAGCTGATTGATGAACGCAAGTTGCATAAGAAGGCTGAGAGTGGCATTTACAGTGTGATCAGACGCGAGGCGTGGAGGGAGACGTATGGGTTTGTGAGGGGGGATAATGAGGAGTGCAGGGATGGGGATAAGTGGGCTAGGGAGACGGTTGCGGACGCGGAGAAGGAGGAGAATGCGGCTAGGGAGTTGGCTCAGCGATGGGCAAAGACGCAGGGGAAGGCCAAGTTGTAGGTGAATTTGTATCGCAGGATGGTATGAATCGGGTGGTTTAGTTGCCGTTGGCTGCATGCATTTAAGGGACTCAAGTCTTTTTAGTTGCTGTTATACTATATTTCTTGCTACTGGTTTGCGCGACATGGGTTAGACTTCGCGAGATCCTGTGGCCATCTGTTCATAAAACAGTACGAGATAGCAATTACAATTCGACGACCTACAGGGTCTGCTTCGCCATTAGTTTGAACATAATTCACAAATTAATATACACTCTAGTGACAAGACAATCTCCGTCATGTAGAAAGAATGAACGAGAGGCCAAGTATCCCAGGTTCCGCAATTGCATGATCCAGACCTCGGTTTTCGGCACGTCTGATTAATTAACGAAACGCTAGTTGATCGGTAAAAAGCTTGATTTTGAAATGCTTCCACAGACCCACCGAAGAAGTGTAGATAATTCGTACTGTATTACGTACCCTATCATTTTTGTTTCAATTGAAGTCAGATCTCACTATTGCTCACGGTATCTTGGTGAAGTTGGTGTGAACAAGCTCACCAAGTGCCAAGCTGTAATTTAACCGGCATGCCAAACGCAAACAATGCACCTATGAGAATTTAAGCTGGGACGATGGGAATTGATTAATTACCGCCCCTCTTCATCTGCACTCTTATTGCGCACACCCCGGCAAGAACACTCGGTTTCTCACAATACCACTTCGTCTCCTTACTTACTTAATACCTCCCGTGGGGGCGCGGAACCATCTGACGGAGCAACCAACCAGAACAAGCGAACTAGAGAACTAAGCTTTCTGTTCATGTTTGCTTCTAACAGCCGAAACGCTGAAATCATGCGTGCAACTAGATCAGTCAGATCAGATCAGATCCAGATGTGTCTGAACAGGACCTCTCCGACATTCATGTATATACGTAGTGTATACCCATCCTTTGCGCTCAATTCCTCGATGGACGACCTCTGGAATTCTGCTGCCACGTGAACCGAATGTTCGATATCTGGCTGTTCGATCCGAGGGCAGCTAGCTAGGACTAGACTAACATTAGATCATCTCGGTCTTGCGAGAGGCAGGGGCGACACCAAAGTCTGGGCGGGACCCGTTAATTCTCGCATTCAGCCTTTAAAACGAACGCTGTTGCCAATGCCAACCACTAGCCCTTCTTCATGCACCTTTAAAGTTTCCCCGAATCGCGAACCAAAAAAACCCCAAATAGATACAGAACACAAAAGTTAGTTGTTTATTTAGATAACTAATCGTATTCTTAAGGGGGGCTTACGACTGTCGGGCGACCACGACCATGACCATCACAGGAACGAGATAACACCCAGCCGGCTGTCTTTGTCTTCTTCCTCCTTCTTTCACTTCTTCGCTTGTTACCTTTCAACGCTATCACGCCAACGTTCGTCAACGTCTATCCATCGCATTACAGCCTGCCGTTATGGGTTCTCCGATAATGACTTTCGCCTCACCGAAGAAGTTCGTCCCGGCAGTCATCGCCCTCGCTGTATTATGGCTCTTCGTCCTCACCCCCACGGCACCAATCGTCAACGTCAGTGCATCTCTCTCTCTCTCTCTCTGTCTCTCTCTCCACACTTTTGCCAGCCGATAGTTACACATGACAGGCTAACCCACGTTTACAGACCACAAAACACCTCCTCGACCTCAATGTCAACACCTTCCCGCCTTCCACCAAAGTCGCAATCATAACCGACACAACATTCACCCTTCGCCATCTGCCCCTCGTAATGCACTTTCACGGCGTCCTAGGACCCGACTGGCCGATAATATACTTCACCTCTCAGGAAACCTTCGACGCCCACCTCTCCCCGCAATCCGCAAACCAATCCGCGGTCTTCTCCCGCGCCGTCCGAGACCGTAGAATACAAGTCCGCATCGTCCCAGATGACCTCTTCAACCTCACCCGCCGCAGCGAAGTCAACCGCTACCTCGCCAGCCGCTGGCTCTGGGAACAACTCGCCCCAGCCAAACACGTTCTGGTCTTCCAGGCCGACGCCATCATCTGCGCCAATTCACCTCATACCGTCGAAGACTTCCTCGAATACGACTTCATCGGGGCGACCCTCGCACCAGGCGCGAAACTCTACAACGGTGGCTTATCCCTGCGCAACCGGGAGAAGATTATCGAAATGCTGGACGCCGGGAACGATTACGAGAGGGAGATCAACAGCGGCGAATACAAAGGCGGCGAGGACGTTTGGTTTTCGAAACGGCTGGCCGCTCACGGCGCGAACTTGCCGTCGAATATCACCGCGTTGGAGTTTTCTTGCGAGTATAATTTCCACCTGACAGAGTTCAGGAGGCCGTTGGGGTATCATAAGATACATAAGGCTGCACCGTTGCGGTTACCGGAGATCATGAAGTGGTGTCCGGAGATTGAGCTTTCCTCGCCGGGGAATCTAGAGCGGTTCGATTGATTGGATTGATCAAGTGGATCTTTCTTCATATTTTGATTCCGTTTGTTCGTTCTTTGTCTCTATCGGGATCTTCATCTTGGCGGGCGTTCTTGTTTGCGTAGTATTCACCCTATTAGACTTTCTATCGATCAGCAGCATATCATCTCGGTGGTTTTTCTCATGTCCTCATATCATGTCGTTTTCTTCGTTTTGCTTTTACATTTTGATATCTTGTACATTTACTGCCCTCTGACACATACACGAAGGCCATTAATGAGCATAATGAAGCACATGCATATGAAACTTTCATCGCTGACGAGATACCCGAGACGGCGAAATAAACTTCCATTGCCCGGTCGACCATATCCACGGACTCTCGGATGTTCATGGTGATGACCACAACATAGAGTAGATGATGACTTATTCATTCAATTACCAAAGATATTTGCAGATGATAGATAGTACCTTGCGGCAAAGGATTGGTCAGCGAGGCCGATATAGATATCTACTAACTTATGCCATGGCTAGATCCTTATGGATCTGTTACCTTGTTTGAGTAGATTTATCCTTTGCTCTTCTTATTGGATGAATGAGAGGATGTATTTGCCTGAAACTTCTCGGCTGATATATTCCCAAACTCTGTGGTTCTATTGAAAGACTTATCACAGCGACGGTATGTCGGAGTTGCGCTTTGGTTCGACATGCGCAATTCTTCCATTTTTCAGTTGAAATCATAATACAGATGTTATATATCTTATGTAGTCACACTATTTTGCAGAGCAGGATAATACAGACGTTAATGCGTGAATGGTACTAGATATTAGTTTACTGTAGTAATTCTGGATCTTTCTTATCAAACTATGTCGTTTTGGGGGGTACTAAAAACAAGATGGATCCTGACAGTCGATACCATTATCATAGTTTCAATTTATCACAATAATTAATCAATTTGAAGAGCACATCGGAACACAGCCGAGTTAGGCAGCCATCTGAATTATTTAACACAGAACTAAATTTAAACGAGGATAAAATCGACATTGACTGGACTTTGAGTTCTGTAGAGATAAGTTCTCTTCCCCCATGCTATATTTCTCACCCGCACAATGGTCGTTCCAGCTCCAGTACACATCGTACGGCGGCTTCCGGGTAGTAGGTAACGAGATCCTTAGACTCGCGGCTCCCGTGGACTCGGAGACGCAATTAATCTTCCGGGAGTATCCAGCCAGTTATATCCAGAATCAAGATATGCGCCAGCATGCATGGCTGTTAATTTGTACAACCTGTACAGGATCCGGGATATTCTATCTTCATACGTCTGAGACCCTGTGGTACTGTGTATGCAAGATTCTTTTGTCGATGAGGTATTTGCTCGGTGCTGGTTTGAAGAATTTAATTCCATTTATCTCATCTGACGCTCGAATCTTGATTACGTTATGCAATGAGATCCAATGATATGATGTGGATGATATGAGATTCGATCGATCGATTTGCAATATTTAAAGTCGCTTATATATAACGCGCGGCATTGCATTGAATTTGGAATGATTGGACTTCGATGTCGATAGAATCGAATACGGAAATAATAAACCAGCCTGTAAAATTGTCGTTGAGAATCAAGATGAACCAGTGAGGCTCTGGAGAAGCGACGCAGACCAAACGGACACTGACGGGTCCCGCGCACCCGACTAATGAATCGTGATGAGCTACGGTTACACAACCATGCAGGGTTTTCCTATCCAATCTGCACGCTCCCCAATGTGGAAATTTAATTCAACAGTCGCCAAGTCCGAGGCAACGAAAACCCTCAGCCTGTCCTCCTCGTAGGGCTGAACTCGCTTGGCGGGACAATATAGCAAAAAGAGTTTAGATATTAGCCGCTCGAGCTTTGGCCGGAGTATGTAAGCTGCCGAAAATTGAAAAAAAATAAAATAAAAAAAATAAAAAAAATACGCAAGCTGTGGGTGCCCGTCATTCCGATGTTATTCTTGGTTTCCGGACGGTCGGAAGCTGCCGTCTGCGAGTCCGATCCGATTTTTATAACGCAGGTATTGTAGTACGCTAATATATTGAATACTGATATAGACTTCATGTCCAAGATGGATTTAAAAGAGGCCGGGCTTGCCTACATTACTTTCTTTCAGTCCAGCATCGACTATCAATCCCTACGTTGCCTGTTCAAAACTTTTTCAAAGGTTTACCCTGCAATCATATGTATAATTATTTTTCCAAAGCAGTCAAAATGGGCGGCATCCTGAAGCTCGTTTGCACCCTCCCTCTGCTCCTTCGCGTAGGGAATGCTGCAGCGGTCCACCGGGCTTTCTCAGACCCAAATCCCGTGCTAGCACCTCGTATTGTGCGCACCGAAGTCCTGGTACCAACCCACACTGCAATCACACCCGCTCAAATCGCCGCCAGGCCAGCCGGTGTTCAAGATCCGTACTCTATCCCAACAGCTACCGATTGCTCTGTCTTCGTTCCGTTTACCAATACTGGCACCGGAACGGGAAAATGGCCGGATAATTCCGCTCCACGAGTATACATCGACGTCGACGGCGAGGATATATACCACACTCCTGCTGGATTGCAGCTCGACACTGGATCGGTATGTAACGCGATCCACCAGCCTGGAATCCCAAAACTCATAAACACAAATTGGTTTTGATTTGAATAATTGCTAATATGTAAATGATAATATAAATGCATAGACCGGTTTCACAATCGGCAAAGAGACCTGGGTCGGCCAATTCAACAAAGACTGGGACGAAACAGACAAATCAGTCACAGGTTGGAAGTACCTCTCCTCTTCGGACATCCTCTACACCGGCTACTGGGTCACCGTCAACGTCACCTTCCAAGATTTGTCCTTCACCCCACTCATGCGCTCTGAGGTTCCCGTCTTGGTCTACGACAAGCGGACCAACTGCTCGTCCGTGGATAATCTCACGGGTGCTTGCGGTGGACCGGGTACTGATATCCCCGGTGCCAACGGGGCATATATGGGTATCGGGTATGGAAGGCGAGGGGACGGGATGAACGAGTGCACGCCTTCCACGAATGCGTTTTTGAACGTTAAGGGTGTTTGGCGGGATGCGCCTGCTCCCGCTTGCAATTATCGTAATGGTGCGTATTAATATTCATATCTTTCTACTTGGTAATTTACAAAAAAAAGAAATGAATAATCGCTGACAGAAGAATCGTGTATCATTGTATAGGCTACGTGATCACCAAAACGGGAATCAAATGGGGCCTCACCGCCGCCAACACCGCCAACTTCAAATTCCACACCTTGAACAAATGGTCCACCCTCGCAATGGACTGGGCCATGGCACCCACCTGTCTCGGCGTCAACGCTCTCGCATGCCGCGCCGGCGAGTTCCTCCCAGACACCGGAATCGTAAAATCATACGTCTCCTCCCCGGATATCCCGTCCGGAAACCCGTCCCCGCCAACCGGCGGGTTGAGCATCAAGTTGAACCTGCCGAACAGCGCTCATCAGATGGGGTTCGTCGATTACTCGGCCGTTTCTAGCGCGGCGGGTGATGTTAAGCCTGCGAGTTATAAGACGACGAGGACTACGAGTAGCGGAAGAGTTTATATTAATACTGGCAGTCACTTTTTTAATGATTTCGAGACGGCGTATGATGCTGATATGGGATTTTATGGGATCAGGGCTTTGTAAACAATTAGAGTGGGCCTAACGCAAGATATTTTTATATATAGAAAGGCGGCCGGGGATCGTCGAGATTATGGAGGAGTTTTTGACTAGATTAGAACAGATATATGCTCTCCTCACTTCTTATATATAACTGTGTACTCAAGTTTTATCTAGTCGTTTTAGCCTTTGTATCTAGTAAAACATATAAAATTGCAGTCCATTTAAACATGCGAGGGTTACGGTCAGACTAATTTCTTGCTTGGAGGCGCGCGCTACAGTTTCTTACGCTATACCTGCAGTTCTTGAAAAAAAAGTTCCCAAAATTCGTGTTTGTCTTGAGAGGCTATAGCTGTTACTTTCCTTGATGTGGTTGCAGCAGGCCGAAAATATCCAACAGCTTACCAACTGTCAGATTCATCTTCATCCACGTCCATCCATGGGCCCTCCGGATTTGCAACATCGCGCACCTCCGGGTGTTTTTCAATATAGTCTCTCGCTAGTCTGAACGGCTTCTCGCAACCAGGGTAATATATTACTCTGTCAACAATATCCTCCTGGAAGGGATTCAGATTGAATTTGGATCTATCACTCGCGAGATCGGAAAGGTTCCTCGGCATGTCACCTTCGATTAGTTCTCCGAATCGGCGATACTCATCGGCGTCATCATTTTCAGGTTCAGTTCTCATATCAGTTACTGCGGCCTTATGTTTCTTCAGTCTCCTACTTTTCCAGAGATTTTTCTGGTTAGGTGTAGTACTGCCGGCTGTTCCGCTGCTTCCGCTACGTTCTTCAGCATGCTTCTCCTTCTTTTTGCCAGCACCTTTGTGGGAATCTTTGGTTTTATCTCTCCCTCGGCCATCATCTTCTTCATCATCGTCGTCGTCGTTATTTGTTGGGTCCTGCCTTTTCCGTGTTTTCTTCTCTCCCACTCGAATCCCAACAAAACCTGTGTCTATGGCGTTTATGACGCTTCAGGCGAATCTTGCTAGTAGATACTGTAAGGGAATTGATTTGGGAGCCTTAAGGGGTCTATTATGCAAAAGTTTCAAGGTATCCGGAAATTCGAATTGGAGAAAATGAGCAACAACGTGCCATTCTTCGATTGATAATTAGTAAATGCCAATATGAAAAAGGATAATTCGAAAGGTTAGAGGAGTTACCTTTATAGTAAAGCAGTATCCACCCTGGTCGAAGACGAAGCGTACGTCTTTCCGAAGGGATAATAAATTTCCAGGGATAAAAGTTGGATCCGCTCCAACTCTGGCTCTTCCGCAAGATCAACGCATACCTTGATCATTTCACTAGAACCAACAATGAATTAGAAGAGGCTCTCAAGATATTTATGGGCCCTTTTTCCTACCCATTCTTTGATGAATTCCGGGGATGACGTGTGCGGTATCGCAGGCATCAGATGTCCCGGTCAATCAACAACCCGTATCATGGGCTTTGATATGGGAACTCAAGGTTAAGACGGGATCAGATACCATCGGTAGAAGCATTTCGGATCCCTAGACGGATTTAATTAGTCTACGTTGCAAGCGATGACTTGACTAGGTAGTGCTTACATCATGGCATGTTTTCCATATTGAATATATATCGTATGGATTGAGGATTGAGGATTGAGGATACTCCCATGATCTAGAATCTGCTACAATATTGTACATTCTGTTGGTGGAGTAGTAGTCATCTAAGGAGATAATAAAATATTAATTAAAGAACTAACGAGCGTAATTCCGTGTCGGGAGCAACTAGCAAGTGTAGTAGTACAGCTCCTCCTTTAAGAGGTCATGATACCAAGTTCTCAAATTGCGACGAGATTCTGCCACCAACCTATCTAACTCCTCAGACGAGGAGATTCTAGTGGGCGAAAGGATACCCGGCCGATTTCCAGCAACGATAAAGCAGGCGAATGCTGCAGTACCGTGATGAATACCAACAGCACTATTGTAGGCCATTATATCCTCATAAGAAGTGAGAGGGTCATCATTTTCAGAATCAGCGTAGACGGGTGTTTAGTCGGTCGTGAGATCGTAAGATAGGAAACAGAAGAATTCGTTTGTGGAATCAGGATAAGACGGATGGCGGATACTGATGAGCTTGATGTATTGATCAGCTGGTATCTTTAGTAGTGCTGCGGTCCACGGCGTGAGTGGATCCCTTGCCAGATGCTTGATTTTTGCCATCTCGAAATCCTCTTGCCGATGTTGATGTTCCGTTGGCGAGTGGGTTGAAATGTGTTCATTATTTTATTCGATAGTTGTATGGTTCGCGAAACGTTGTGCGGTCTGGTTATAAGACTAGATCTGATTTACGGTTTTGAGTAATTGCAATTGAGGCTGCCATGAGAACAACACAGATTTTTGTTGTCAGTTAGATTTCCATGCCCCCATGATGCAGCCCGAAATCCAGGGTGTCTTCCATTGAAATCACCTGGATATCGCAATTAAAAAAAGTTCGGTTAATGGACTCAATGTCTATAAAGCCCTAAATCACTCGCATTGCAGCACTAGCTAGATCTACGCATTGTTTAACCAAGGACACATACATAATTATATAAGCTAAGGAGCTCTCTGTAATACTCATGATCAAGTGCTCGATGACCTAGGTAAGAAGTAAAAGATACTGAAGCTGTGTTTATCATGAAGGTTAAAAGCTACTTTGAAGTTTGGTGAACCCCTATAAATACATATATTGATATATTTTCATGCGACTGGCTGGCCATGAGAGGTTTGAATCTAACACCATCCGCGTTTCGATTGCACATTTGAAATAGAGCATAGACTTTATAGTTAACCTTAGTCGTTCTGGGATGTGGCTGACTCGGTGCTAGATATGCCCGTTGATTAACGGTGTATTATTCTGTTCTGGCGCAATCGCCTATGTATAGATAAAGCTCAATGCTTATGCAAGTGAGACAGAACATGTCCATTCACTTAATTTAAGATGTATTATATCCGGACTCAGATGGCATTAGTCTGGGGTTTAACACAGAGTCGAGCGAGACGAGTCGAAGCAGTTTCGTTAGTGAAGTTGCATCTAATGCATTAGTTTTATTTCCATTGACCCCGAAGATTATATTCTGATTGTGAATTGGCTCAAGATCTTGTAAACCAATCCAAGTATATAAGATTCAGTAGCGCCCTTCTCTCTCGCTCATCTTTTATCACTATTAAATACATATAATTCGAGCTGACAAATAAAAAATAAAGATTTTTTCACTTCTCTACGTGGCTGGTCCATCCTATTCGAAGCAGGTCTTCCGAATATTCTTCTCTTCGACAATTTCAATATCAATCCGATAAGATTTAAAATACAAATTCAAAAACTCCAAAACCAAACACTGATATCAAAATGAAGCTGACAACTCAAATCCTCGCCTCCATCCTCCTGGTTTGCACAACAGCATCCGCAGGTGTGATAGTACCCAGCGGTGCCTCTACAATACCCCGAAACGGAACCTACAGCCTCCGAACCCGGGACGCCGAAACCCCCAAACAAAAAGCCCTAGCAGCAGTCCAACGTGATGCGGACGAACACAAAAAATTCCTAGAAACAGTCCCACCCGAGATCTTTGTCCAAATAGGCACCATGGGCAAAAAACTATCCCAAACATTCACCGAACTCTGGGCGGGGGAAACACCAGATATGGCTGCTGCACCGAAGGAAGTAACGGGTCCCGTCAAGGCGTTCAGACACCCAGATGCGAGCACGCGTCGTCCCACGGCGAAGGATTGGGCGATATTCTGGGCTGAGGGGAAAGTTTCAGAGAGTCAGATGAAGATGTTGAAGGATGCGGGGGATGAGGAGTTTAATAAGTTGGAAGGGAAACCGTTGAAGGATCGGATGGTGAGGAAGGCGGAGATTATGAAGATGGATGAGCGGGTTGAGTTTTTTAAGAAGGTGGAGGGGAAGGTTTGGGATGGGATTAAGGAGTTGCAGGAGAAATTTCATGGGGCGAGGGGGATGCTTAAGAATCATGAGATTCCGAAGTTTTAAATTTTCATAAATTGTTAGTATGGGATTGGGTTGTAGATGTTAGTTATATTGCTTTCTGCTTGATGTAATGTCGTTCTTTGTGCATGTCTTGAAGGTACTGATTAGAATGCTATCCATTAGCTACCTTGATTTTGTGTAATTAATCTGTTAATTGAGTAGTAGTTGTTTATTCGAGTGACGGTTATATAATTTGTTTTCCTGTGTCGATGTCGATATCAACCCAACCCAAAGATACATCGTGATAGACTAGAGACGAGAATTGACGATATAAACAACAAAGAATTCGTAACCAACCTGATTGGACGAATGATATAGAAAGCTGGAGAAGTGAAACGCAAGGCTATGATTCCTGGATGCTGATTCTGTGACGGATGCCTGTAAATTGAGCTCGAGAGTGCTTAGCAAGGACCCATGCAACGTCAGTCAACTTGCCAGCCAATCCATGTTGGCTGCACCTCTGCGACGCATCATTTAAACAGTCAGTCAAATTGACATGTGTGCAGACGGGTCAATATATATAAATATAAACAAGGCAGATTTTCGTATTGGGAGACGCGTCTGATCCGCATAAATTTCGCGTCGTTGATTGATTAAATTTTCCAAGACGCATTGAGTCTTTCTGATCGTGAACCCTAGTAGCCGTCAGGATTCAGTCAGAGGCACACTGATTTGATAAATTTAGTTCGTTAGTGCGGGAAGACCCCGGTTGGAGTGGTGGTGCGGCAGAGAGGCGATGAGTCAGCAGGAGGGAAATCACAGCCAAGGATCCTTCGGTAGCAAACCAAAAGATCCAACCGTTCGAACATATGGTTTAGTCGAGTTGTTTATGTATTGATTTTTGAGCGACCGCATTCGCAGTTCCGGTAGACGAGCATGCGAAGAAAAAGATAGGACGAAATAGGTCCCGTCCTTTATTCTCCTCTGCAGGACAGTTGAATTAGGTGTGCGCCCTGTTAGCGCCGTTTTTCTTTCTTCTGTATGACGATACTCGTGACCCATGTATGCTCAGATGACGATAACAGGAGGCCTGGGGAGAAAAAGGCATGGCATTATGGTGTGTGTGTGGGTGGGGAGTTCTGGCCTGCAGCACGATCCGGCGGACCCACTCTTAGTGGGCGTTATCTCCCAATTCAGGTTCATCGAAAAGGGAAGTGTGATTGACCGCTTTCACGATTCATGCGGGCGGTCGACGGGCTGGAGGGGTGAAATTCACCCATGGAAAGGGGTCGAATAGACTGTCGTCGAGGGGTTAAAATTATAAAAATATATCCATTAATCCCCTTTCATGCTGAAATCCGTAGCCTCGTCCTAGGATGTCCTGATTGAAAGAGAGGAAGGATTTGGGACCGATGTTTCGGGAGCAGAAGGACAGGAACGGCGGGATTGCCGTTTATTTGTCAGGGAAGTTGGATTCGGGTGGCCGTGGTGGGGTGGGCTGCCATGCGCATGCACCTTGCCAGCTAATCAATCCGTGGCCTAACCCCGCTTAAGAATTCGAATTCGAATCCGAATTATCCTGCGAAGATATTTCGAAGTCTCAGGATTGGAGGTTATATAGCCTGGCTGGTGCCGAGATCAAAGGGGAAAAGTGAGAGTCGTCGGGAGAGCTCTGCGTGGTTGGATAGACATCATCGGCGGGTGTTCTGTCGACGGTTGGTGCTGCGGGCGGGGGCCCAATTGGACTCGGACGAGGGGCTGCAGCTGAGCGGTGGTCACTTTCAGAACAGGGGACGTATTATTGTTCCCTTTAAGATATCCTCCTCCTTCTCGTCAATCTCTTCCATCTTCTCTCCATTTCCATTCCCATATCATCCTGTCTACTGAACAAGAAGTATTGTCAAGCTGTTTGGCGTGCGTTGTCGACTTCCGATTCGGCGACTGGCTCTACTTAGATCCCGCCATCTTCCTACCCTTCTCCCCTTCTCCCTCTCCCTCTCTCCGCCATCGTCACATCTTCTTTCCCACCGACACTCTCATTCTGTAGACCGCTTTAACATTCTCTCTTCTTAATTAATAATAATACAATAATATCCATTTCATTCGTTCTTACTGCTGCTTCTTATACTTTGGAGCTCGGTCTCCAAGTCCCGTCGTCGGTCTCCTTCGATCGATCTACGTCATACGGCGGGCTCTTCTGGCCAGGTGACAGACCGCACACTCCACCGCCCGGCCTGCACATAATTTAAAATATAAGCACCGCAACCACCAGCACAGCACAGCACTTCCGTTATAATCCCGTATTATTCCCGTTTCTGAGGTATTTCCACTATTTACACGCCTCTTTTTCTTTTGACTCCTTCGCTTCTTCTGTTGGTCCCGTTGTTTGCTATTTGTACTCACACCATCTCCACATCTAAACACTCACACGCATTATTACACGTATCGCACGTCAGAGTATTTTATTGCTCTTGCTCTTGCTCTTTTTGCCCGGGGAATCACAGAAAGACATCATAGCACATCTCTTATATCCGTCTTCTCGCTCTTCCTATACTTCTTCTTCGTCTTCCTCTCACCAAAAACTGTGGGCTAATTATACTCCCATATGATACCATGCTTAGCTACAGAATCTCTAAACCGGGAGAATCTCTCCCCGATTCCTTTCGCAAACGTTGTTCCTGCAATCCTCACATGATGCGTCAGTTCCGGAAACTCCTCGGTTGGAAGCAGAAGAAACCCCGCAAGAACGGTGCCATCACCGGTGGTGTATCCGATAACAACAACCGCCGTTCCGTTTCCCTCACCTCCATGAGAAAGGCCTCCACGATCAGTATGGCCATATCCTCGCTTGGCTTCTCCGTACAGTTCTCCCAGTCCGAATCACGTCTCGACGAACCAACATGTGCGACTCATACGGAAGTCGGAACCGGCGTAGACTCTTTCGTAAAGTTGGTTCCACCGGCGAGCCTAGCATCTGCTGGTACCAGCCCGGGACATGCGAAGAAACGCTCCACTACCTCCTCGCCGCCAGACGAGACCGCTGCAGGTGTGCCACCCAGGTTACCGGAAAACCCCTGCGATACAGACTTTAGATCCCCTCTTCGGAGTCATCTCATCGATGTCATGCCCAGGTTGGACGAAACGCAAGAAGACGTCGAGTCGGTATTCATGCGAGACTACGAGGACGAAATGGAAACTCTTCAAGCACAGCTGCGAGAAGAAATGCCGCCAAAAACCGCAGGATCCATAATGATGGAGGACGTTCGGTACGACGACGAGGAGGAAGACGAGGAGCTAATGTTCTCAGCCCAGCCTGCTAGAAACCAGCTTCTCGAGGAGGCTCTCACAGCTGAACCCACAGCGACAAAGACCCAAACCGAAGCTAGTAAACCGTCAGAATGGAAATCAAGCGCGACACTCCTCACACTCCCTCCGGAGCTTATCCTGGAAATCTCCAAATGTCTCCCCTTCTGCTCCCACACAGCTCTCTATGATACCTGCAGCCGTCTGAACCGAGTCATCCGCGACAACAACTCCTCCTACTACGAGCGAGAACTCGCAAAGGCCGGCGCGAACCCTCGCAGTGACTCCCTTCTGACTCGCTCGATATTTGCCTTCCAGTTCCTCAACCGTCCATCACACTCGCCCGACTCCCATCCTGAATTTGGTATTGAAAGCAGTTTTGGTTACATTCGATATTTAAAGGCTCAGTCTCAGAGCGTCAAGGATATCGCCGACATCTTACAGTCCGAAACGTACAAGAAATTCCTACGCAGCGAGGAAGGGCGTAAACACCTCCGTCTGACCGCCCACGGAAACCACGAACCCGAAGACCTCAGCCATCGAGACGATGTCGACCGTGACCTTATGCATCTCTGGGAGTTCATAAACTACTCGATCGACAAACTGGTCCGGTCAGAGGTTCCCATGTATTATCCACATCTCGACCAGAAGGCCTTCTTCGATTCGACCATGCCGTTTCCCCTACTCTCGCCCGCCGACGACGCGAGAGCCGAATCTTTGAAAAAAGCGCCTACAAAACTAGGAAAAGATGGCCAGTTCCCCCACGACCAGTTCCTAGTATGGGAGCGCAAACGATTACGAGATCTGAGGAACGAGTACTGGAAAGAAGACACCGATAACCTCAGCAAAGTCGAAAGCAAGGATATGAGATGGATACTGGAGGTTATCAAAGCGGTATTCGTCGGCATCGTGTTTAAGAACTTTCTCGAGGGCCCGAGAGAGAAAAACAAGGCCATCATGGAGTTGAGAGCTAAGGCCTTAAGGAGAGCCAGTAGAAACGGAACTCCTGCAACTCCCGGTGATGCCTCAGCTTCTCAGGGTGAGACCGCCAGTCCCGCGAGCGAGGAACGAAGAGCCGACTGGCTGAGTACTGAAGATTGGCCCGGTTCGAGTCAAGACAGCGGGATCTCGCCGCAGGATTCCATGTCGGAAAATTGGCAGACACCACCATACTCGCAGACGTATACGGAGCAAGAGGTTAGAGCTTACGTAGCATACCTCATCGCCACTGGAGGGATGAAACTCTTGCTAGGGATCCTGAGAGGTGCGTCTGCGAACGAAGGAGTTCTGACACCGGAGAAGTTGGATTTGGTTCTAGAAGAGTGGGATCATAGAAGACGGAATGGGGAGGTGGATGCGGAGTATACGAAGGGGTTTGATGCGGATAAAGCGCGAGAGAAGGAGAAGGCTAGGAATCCTGATAAGGAAGAGTTTGGATATCTGTGGAAGCCGACGCGAATAGAAAGAATTTGGGAGAGGGATTGCAAGAGAGGCGGGTGGAGTAATTGGGAGGGATGGGTTGCAGAATATTATCTTATCGCTTAAATAAAAAAAGGCGAGCAAAAAAATAGCATTACAGATCGATTGGGTGGTGTTTTGAGGGTTTCGTTGGATTGAATTTGGACGAATTGTTTAGTTAGGAAGTGATGTTTCGCTGAGTTTCATTTCAATTTTTTTTTTCACTTCGATGTAGCATATTAGCATGGTTTGGTTCTTTTTGTCCCCTCCTCTTTTTTCGGATGTATTCTGTTTCCTTTTGTGTATCCCTTCCTGTCATCATATACCCCCTCCGTCCTGCTCTCTTGTCTCCCTCCTCTCAGCTTGGTTCTTATTTCTCATCCATGGCTTCCTTACACCGGTGTTTTCTTGTCTTTTTGCCGCATGTATACTTTCATTTTCTTTTTATCATCCTCTATTCCCCGGGTCAAATTTACGATCATTACTTTTGGTTGACGGAGATTATATTACATTATAGCTAAACCGAATTTTTATTACTCTTAAACTTTTGTTCTATATTACAGCTATGCTTTTATTTGTTTCTACTTTTGTATAATGCACTGCATGCATGCTGTCTCGTACGGGGCTAGTTAACTACGGCATGGCTATTTTTCTTCCAGGAATTTCTAAATAATATGTAATTGTAATCAAGAACGTTCGATAAGCCGGATCTTTCCTTTCTAACTTATCTCATGGATACCGTTATCAAAAAAATTTTGATCTTTTTAAAAGTACGTTGATTTTTACGATTTGTAAGTCATCCATGTTTATATGTTTATGCTCCAAGTCCATGGAACAGTTGCTCAACGGTTTTGCTCCATAATCTATTGCTATTTCTCCGCCAGCTTCGACATCGTTTATACGAATGCACGGAGCCGAAACTCGCCAGATTGCGCGAGCGTAAGATATCATATCAACATCGATATATCTTGGCTTCATGTCTGCCTTGTTATCGCAGAAAAAAATAATACGAGAATGCACGATGGGATGAAATAAGCTCAGACTGTCTCTGCTCTTAAAGTTTTGTGTCATCTTAATCAGTATCGGCCGCCGTCGTCTCTGACTGACTGACGTCTATCAGAAAAGGCAGTTAAGCGTGAACATGAACCCAAGCCAAGAGCGCTGCTCTTAGCTAGCGAATGTAACGTAGCACAAAGATTTTTGCTAGTCCCAACAACACCCGATCGATTTTGTACGCCTGTGTCACAAACGTGTACGCAACAACAACAACGAAATTTTTCGAATATTCCCAGGCTTTGATCTATCAGGGATTGGAAACTTGGGACATGCCCCATGCGTGTGTAATATTTGAAAATTGAGAGGAACTACAAAATTTCCGAGCCAAAATTGTAGGCACCGGTGTGGACCCGGAACTCAAAACCCTCCTTCCGGTTGGAGAGGTATAGAACGAAAAGGTTGAAATTCCACCCATGCTTAAAAGCTTTTGGATGTTCTAGTAAACTTTTCCCATGGGAACTAGCATGTTAGGGTGTATTTCGTACCAAGTCTACCCAGTCGATTATCGCCTTCCGGATGCCGATTGCGAGAGCGTCGAAACGGTAATGTTATAATTGTGTGTAGCTGCGGCACAGCGCGGATCGGAAGAACTTCGTACGATCGGTTTTGATCTCCTTCCAATTTTTCTCTTCAGCACCGCTTTTGGAAAAAAGTATAAAGCTTTCTCTTTGCAAGAACTAGCGATGATGCAAAGTCTTACGCTATTTCGTGATTGTAAGGGGCCGATCCGGATGTGAATGCATGAATGTTGCACCTTTCTAAGTGGTATTTCTTATATGCCGAGCACGTTGCCAAGGCTTAGGTATATAGGAGTAAATCATTTACATGCGCGCGGGCGCACCGCGACCGTTTAGTAAACTGGCCGAATTGAGCGCTCGCATTCGATATTCGAATATTCGCGTATTTCAGTGTCATTTCATAATTGAAGTTGTTTATGCCGATTTCTCCGTTCAAATCGTGGACAAACCCCTTTTGGTTGAGATTTTTGAGAGTAATATATGATATAATCGATTGTTGATTCGATGTCCTAAATTCAACCAGAGACATCGATTGTTCAGCATTCGTGAGCTGAGATCACGTTAAAAAAATTTCGAAAAATCGTCAATTGTCAGCCTTACGTATGTATCTGCCGAAAAGAAAGTTCGGAGAACCTTGAATCGAATCGAGCTCTGCCCACGATATCATGCCATGCGACTGGTCAACTCGTAAATTTCGCCTATCCTGACATGTCTAAAGCACTTGACTCGTATTCCCGTCGGGAAACCTGCTGGAAGGGGAAGGCGACGGCAGATGTAAATATACCGGAATTAATTGATTGGAAATTTATAGGAGGTTTGCGAGAAAAAAAGAATGAAAGAATGAAACGGCCACCAAGTATCTGGCGTGTTACCCTTGGGTCGCTATTCTGGGTCGGGTATAAATCCATCTGGATCCGTTTTGCCGGGGCGCGTGGAAATATTTCATATAGATCTGGTATTATAGCGACGGAACCGCATAACTGAATTATATCAAGTAGGACTGTAAGGAAGCTACTATGGATGTTGACAGTACTACCACGAACGGTAACATGACGGATACCACAGAAATTGAAACTATATCACGAACGAAAAATGAAAGTCTACCGTTCGACACCGTTAGTTCGATCATCCGGTTCCGTCACAGAGACCACCAATTCTGGTGGGAAAAGACGGGTAGCCAACTCGCCGAACTGTTAAAATACGCAGGATACAGCAAATCAGAACAGTATAATGAACTCCTATTCTACGCTCTGCACGTCGTACCCTCCATGGGCCCCTCACCGGACGAAAACGGTCACTTAAGATGGCGTAGCCCTCAAACACCGGACGGGACCCCTCTCGATCTCAGTTGGGAATGGGGTCTCGAAGGCAAAGGCGTGATCAGAACATCCTTCGAACCTATCGGCCCTTTCGCCGGAACCCCAGCCGATCCGTTCAACCGGTACGAAACGGACGCGTGGATAAGATATCTCGACAGCCAGGGTCTCGTCGTCAGCCTCGATCTCGACTGGTACCATCATTTCACGCAACGACTGTTACCGCGAGACCCGGAACGGATCCAGAGGTCGGATAAACTGAACTTCGAGCTAGCGCCAAACGCGGGAACCTTCGTCACTCGGGATATCGATAGGAACGGCCCGATCGTCAAGTTATATATTTTTCCCGGTTTGCGCGCGCAGGAACTCGATGCTTCGAATCTCGAGGTTGTGATGCAGGCTATACGTAGCTTACCGACACTGCAGTACCAGTCCTTACAAGTTGAGCCGCTGCTGGAATATCTTAATGAAGCTGCTGTAAAGTGGAAGATGGAGACGGGTATCTTCTCGTTCGATCTTATCTCGCCGACGAAATCTAGGATTAAGATATACACTCGTGCGCCAAATACAACAGTGGAGTACCTCATGGACGCCTTAACGCTGGGTGGTAGATATTATCTGTCGAATTATAGCCCCGAAGCGTTGAATGATGTGAAGGACTTTTGGAAGATTTTTATCGGGGACGCGCCTGATGTTTTGCCCACGGGTGGTGCTGAGAGGGCGGGCCCTGGGTTTTACTTTACGGTGAAAGCGGGGAAACCGGCGTCACCGAAGGTTTATATTTCTCCGATTTCGTTTTGTAAGAATGATGCGGAGGTTTTGGTGAGGTTGCGAGAGTATTTTTCTACGAGGAGGAATGCAGATAAGATGCTGCCGCAGATGGATAATTACGAGAAGGCGCTAAAGAGTATTTAGTATGTACCACTCAATCATACGTCGATGCTGTATTTGTGACCAACTTAATTTTTTTTCCTTCTAGTGGTACTCGGCTTCTTGAAGAACATGTTGGAAGCCACTTTTATATGAGCTGCGCGCTACAGGCGGATCAACTTCGAGTTGTGACATACCTTTGTCCGCAGAGCCTGGATCGTGAAAGGGAAATTGCTGGGAAAAGTATTGCGAATAAATATGAGAATGAGCTGTTAGCCAAGTTCTTACCGTCGTCTATCTTTTCCAAGTTTCAGAATTTGAAAAATCGATATTTGCTGGCTCCTATTTTGGTTGAAGGCGAAAAATTAGAATAAAAGTTCTTCAGGATCGGAAGGCCATGTTTGGACAGATTTTGCATTCATTTCATGAATTAGTTGGATTTTGGGTATTAATAGTTTATATTCTGGTCGATATTTCGGATATATCGATACTTATTACATCGTTACATCCTCACATCTAAATATATTTATACTACCGAGATATATTCTTGTTTGTATATACGTAAATTTATGGTATATGTGACTACCAAGAAATGATAAGCAATAGTACATAAGTACTCCCCTTATACTCCTGACTCGGCCCAAAAGACATATTTATTTGATATAGCTTTGATCATCCGGCCGAGGCACTCAATAGCGACTTCGTGGTCTTCTTAGCGTACGCTCGCAAGGCCTTGCATGGCGACTCTCGTACAACGCTATGGCATCAAGATCGTTGAACCAGTGTCTTACAATATCGTCATGCTTCGGGAGGACCGCGGCCCCAAACGTGCCATCTGCATCACGGACGTTTAAATTGCCTTCCGACTCACGATATTCGTGCACCCCTGCTACCTTGGAAGTCTCGTTCACCTCCTTCAGCGAGACCAAAATCCTCCTTTTCCCAATCGCCCGAACAGCTTTTTCTGTTGCCACGGAGAGCATCTTCCAGATTTTGATTTCCTGCAGTTCGGAAGGTTCGATACCCCATTCGGCATGCCTTAGGTTTGCACCCATCGCTTCTAATTTTTGGTCGATATGGTGCTCTCTAACCGGCTGCTGTTCTCTCTCGATCTCTGTGGAGTAGTGATCTCTCCACCTGCCAAAATCCTCGAATCTCAAGTTACTGCCAATAAATGTGATATGTAGACTCTTGTCTCTGAGAATATACCGGTACCTTTCCTCGCTAGCGACATCAAGGGCAGTCTTACCGTCAGCGTTCTCGTTGACCACTAACTCTGGGGAGCAGGCGTCAAGAATAATTTGAAGTTCTTCTGGGAGGTAGGATCTGATGGAGATGTGGATAGGTAGTTCTCCCGAGGCGTTTCGTATATCGAGACCTGCTCCCCTGGAGTATTTCACGGCAGCTCGAAGAGTTTCGATTCGAGTAGCTTTTTCCATTCTATGATGAGCAGCTTTTGCGAGTAGATGGTGAAGCGGCGAATTTTTCCCCTCAAACACTGATGCGAAAATTTCATCGGGCAAAACGCTTAGGCATTCGTCAATCGAGTTCAAATTGATTCCACGGTAAAGTCTAAGGCGAGGGCCTGTGAAAATTCTGCGAACTAGGCCTATTTTATTATCTTTGCCGTCGGCTTCCAATCTCGCCCCGAGATGGAGAAGAGCCAGCATAGCGGATTTGTTGAGGGTGGCGCCTGCGAGCATGAGGGGGGTGAATTCCCGCGCATTTTCCTTCGACTCGAGAAGCCAATCACCGACTTTCGATAGAAAATATTTGATGTTTTTCTTGTAACGGATCGTTCTCTCATGTTCTAGTTCTGGTTGCTTCCATTTTTCAAACTCTCGCATTGTGGCAGCGTGCAGGAGAAGTGGGTGGCCGACTCCCACCCACCGGTTGATCGTATTCCTATCGGCCTCTTGAAGTAATTTGAGGACTACTTCTTTTCTCTCTTGGAATATTTGGACTTGGGTATCATTATTCTGGTCGGCGATTTTCCACCTTAACGAATCATCCATACTCCCCAGATAAGCCTTGATATCCTCGAGATCTTCTGCTTCTTTCAATCGGCTTTCGTACTCCCGTAGAGCGTTTTCTGGGCCATCCGTTTCCAGCCATTCGTACACTTTATAAGAGCCATAATAAGCCGCGAACAAAGCAAGGGGTTGCTGCCATACCGGGTTTACTTGTAACTCAAAGGACCGCATTTTGCTAAAATCAAGTTCAGATTGTGTGTAGTCCTCAGACTCGTCTGGTAGTCGGCTGTTCTTCAGGCCTATGTATTTTCGCTCTGGCTTCGCCGAAAGATATTTAGCGTAACGGAATTCCATTTCGCAATTCAGAATCGCAATGACACCTTGCGATCTCAAACATCCCTCAAGAGCTCCAATATTCTCATCTCGAACGAGCTGTGCTATTGAACTTGCGCCATGATAATAATGAAAAGGCTCGTGGCTCATCTCCTCCTTATCGTATAATTCTTGAAGAGAGAGTATCCCCGGATTGTATTCATACGATTTCGGGTTCCCAGCACCAATCTCCGTCGCGTGATATGTAGGTCTTACATGAGCTTCGACCAGCGATGAATTTGAGCTCGTAATTTCATCGCCAAACGTCTCCAACGAAGATCTTTGTACGTCACGTATTTTTACCATGAGGTCAGCAAGCTCACGGTCATCTGGGTGTTTTAACATTCTAAGCTCCACAATTGATCGGACCGAGTAACCGTGAGCATTGAGATATTCGATCGGAATTGGCAATCTGCTGAGGTCTTTACCCCACAGATTTAGGGTGTATTTCTTCACCGTCTCTTGATCCCCATCCCAGGCTGCTTTAAACAGCTCATGGTATGCGGACCGAGTCTCCTCGTCAGTTCCGAGAGGGTATATGTATTCAAGCGTCATCATGTAGCGAAAGTCATCAAGAAACTGCTTAGACCTTGGGATATATGGGTCATTCCGATGATTAATGGACCCAAATACGTTCGAAGTACGCACTATATCTTCGTGTTAGTATCTATCGCATAGAAAGATAATAGACGTAAAATTGTCAAGGTCTTACTCGGTCTCGAGTCCCTACCGTCTGGCTCTTTACCTTCCATGCTGTTTAAACCTTCTAGCTCTAGAGCATCGTGCGTTTTTCCGCCTTTCGATACCAACCAGCTTTCGAGTTCTTCGTAGCGGTGGACTGTGGTCTCGAGCTTCTCTCGCTTTCTTTCAAGCTTTGCCAACGTAAGGAAAGTAGGTTCATACGATTCCTGGTCCTCCACGATTTTAATCGCGACCGAGCGTTCGTAGGAATCTTTGTCGTAAGCTAGAGCAAGGTCAAATCGTTGAATATCGTATTTGCAATCTACAATCTTCTTCCGGATGTAATCCAGATAGGTCATCCGTCTGCAAAGCAGCTTGGAATTAGCAAACTCCTTGAAATCTACGTAAAAGAGTCCCTACAAACCTGTTAATAGAGGTGCCGGGTATCTCAGACATCGACGGAAGATAAACCATCCTCTCGGAAGCATCGGCACCTCGCTCAATGCATTCCATAAAAACTTTTAGTGTTTCCATATGAAGTGCGAGCTCTGTGGGTTGTGTGATTTGGGGCGCGTTTTTAGGATAGTACTTGTAGTGATTGGAGAAAGTAGTTGATTTCTTTTCTTCCGCGATATGTATCGTGGGATTTACTCCCTTTTCCAGCAGAAGCAGCGCCTCACTCTCTTTCTTCTGAATAATTCTAGCATTTCAAGTTTGTTAATACGGTGTCAAAGAAGTTGCAGAACGAAAGAATTAGTACATACGTCACGGTTAGAGCCGTTGCGTAGTTCTCGGCAGACGGAGCTTCGCGAAAGCTGATAATCTCGTTCGCCGCAGCGAGAGCGGAAGCACCATCCTCCTCGAACATGATACTAAGGCAGTCCAGGTTACCGACTTGAACCATCCGGGTCAATGCTGTGACGCCGACTTGGTCGGATTGCATCGAAGAAGCACCGAGCCTGAGGAGCGTCCGGAGCATGTCTTCTCGTTTCTCCTTTTGTGGTATATGCATAACTAGAGTTGTTGGTAGGATACTTGTCTCCTGGTTCCCACCTCGTCTATCCCAACTGTAGATACCAGTTTCCGATCGATCACGCCAGTTTGATGGTATTTCGTTCGTAGTAATCCTAAATAATCCATGCATTAGCAACAAAAATACCGAGACCGGAGCTGTTTTTGAAGAAAAAGAAACATACGATCGCAGAATGTCTGCTCCGAAATCCGATACGAGCAGTTTAACAACATTTTCGTGACCATTCACAATGGCATAATGAAGCGGTGTCATCTTATTAGTTTTGTCAGGCATGTTAGTATCGAGCACGTCGTCCGCATCGGCAATATCGTCGCCTTCGCTATCCTTCCCATCCTTTTTAGTAACTTCAGCGTAGGAAGACATGGTGCCTTTCGATGCACCGGTATGAACAGATACAGACGCTCCTTCGTAGAACTCAGATACCACATCAATGTCATCGTCATAGTCAGAGTTCTCGTCACTATCGCGATCCTCAATAACGTCAAACTCGGTAGAATCATACCGTCGAAGTCTACGCTTGGCCATTAATTCTTGGGTAATCAGCTCTTCCTTAGCTTCTTCATTCAGGTCGCTTTTTAGCAGCAGAAGCCTCACGATTTCGGAATCTCCTCTAGCTGCTGCTAAATGCAGTGCATTGCGACCATCCACTAGGCGCGGGGTCACTCTTGCACCCGCGTTGATGAGAATATCGACAATCTCAGAGGAAGAAGCTAAAACCGCCAAATGAAGAGGAGTTCGACCAGTATAGTCCCGTCGATTTATTCTCTTCTGGTTTCTCTCGTCAACCTGGCAAGATATCACCCACTTCTTTACAGCCTCGACGTTCTCATCAACAATCGCCTTATAAATAGCTTCGTCCTCCGCGAAATACGCGCTTTCGGTCCAAGTTTCTTCGGTTTCGGAGGGAGGCGAGAACTTGGCTGCCTGTAAGACTACACGCCCACGAATATAAAATTCGTCGTCTTGAGATTGTAGTTCTCTTTCTTCTGCGGTCCGGGGGACGGGACAGTTCTCACAACAATCCTCGATGATTTCCTCCAGATTCCCAACGAAAGCCGGATGACGGTGAAGATACGCAGCCCGATCCTTCTGCGCATCTCCTTTCCACTCATTTAATGTCTTGTCCTTGTCCACAATCGAAAACGGACCCGTAAATACAATACTATACGGTATTTTAACCTCAGCGTCTGATATACTCTCGTCTACCGACGTCCAAACTCTAGTTATGCGAAGATACTCTTTTTCCAGAGCTAGTAATTTCGCAAGTCCGTGAAGTTGGCTGAGGGGAAATTTATATATCGACGGATCGATAGCTCCACGTTGAAGCTTTGGATAATATACATCAAACCCGTGGCCGCGGTATTTGTTTAATCGTAACTCGTACGAACCCGAGAGGTCACTGCGGGTGGGATCTGCAGCATTGGACTGAAGCATCCAAGATGCGATCGCCTGCGGGGTAGCGTAGATTTGCTTCCCATCGTATGCGACGCAGGCACAGTCTACGCTGAACTCTGGACTGTAAAGTATTTGGCTAATGCTGGTATATAGACGGAGAGCGATCTTGATATGCCGGTTTGGGTGCTTCGATGTGAATGTGATCGCGTCCTTGGTCCGAACACAGGTGATTTTCCACGGGATGTTTTCGCAAATCGTCGTTTCGATGTCTTCCATCCGCTTTATGGCGGTGTCGGAGTCGATTCCGTACAGGTACAGCTTTATTTCAGTGATCTCGCATGCTGCACTTTGATACGTACCTCTCAGCGTAGATGGTGGTAGTTCTTCGGGAACTGCAGTTATGGGTACCAAGATACTGCTACCGGCGGCCACGACGTTGGTCCAATCCAGGTTTTGAAGCGATCCTATATGTTTGTTTAGCGTACGCAAAATCAATCAAAAGTTTCCAAATCAGCTGGACACGGACCTTCACAGAATATTTTGAAGTTCCTCTTGAATGTATCCATCCCGACAATAGCTTTCTCTCCTTCTTGAATTCTGTCAAACGACCAAAGCGGCATGATATAATGCTCAGATTTAGAGGGATTGCGCGATCGGATTGTGATGTTGGACTCTCGCCCCTCATATACGGGAATTAATCCGAGAGTCCCATCAGCCAGGACCGGGTTGGAGGAGTCTTGTGTGTAAAGCGAACGTAGTCGGGCTTCATACTGTATATACGGCTGAAGAAGATCGCGGATCGGTGTCTCCTTGTGGTTTGATAGATATTCGAGGAAGGCTTTCGTCTCTGCCGGCAGGCGAGGTAGCGAGCTCGAGCTCGCCATTGTTGCGAAGTTGGTCGCAAGTACACTTGAGTACTAATACAAGTTGCGTTGAATTCTTGTAAAACTTGTAAATGGAAGACAGAACGCCGTAAAAGTCTGATGTTATGGGGATTATGTTTACGGGTGTTCCAATTGTCTGTGCCTTGTCTGATCCGAGACTATTTACGGGTTTATAGACTTATAACTCCATCTCGATCTCTGAGATGTGCGAGCTAAGTGAGGCTGAGATATCTAGATCCTTCATCGTGGCACAGATGGTAGACACTCGCGCATAATTGGGCAACAGCAACACAAGCGCATATGCAAGATCATGTTGTGTCGAGATACTTGTAGTATGTACCTCATGACGCGGGCACACGTTTTTGTTGTGTGTGAGAAGCTCTCTATAAATTAACGTTCCAATGTTTTTGAGCGCCTTCAAACTTAGGGTGGGATGGTTCATATCAGATCAAATTTTCACACCGTATCATGTGGACCTGCGCAGATATCGAGGTTTTGAAACATTTGGGAAACATACACGGGAACGGGAAATACAATCCCAATGTACAGGCCGAGCGTATTTGATAGACGTCGATATCCAATATCGATGGGAGAAAAAGTCAAACTGTGGAAACGAAATTTTACCGGGAAAACAATCTATCCAAGACGGGTATAACTTTATTCGTACCCTACACAACCTGATGTCACCAGCTTCAATCCAGCTAGATCGTTCTAACTCAAACAATAAAGTTCGGTCGAAAACTATATTTTAATCGCGGAGAATAATATAATATCATCTAGACTGCAAAACCACCGAGAAAGAAAGAAAAGACTTCCGGAACCTGCCTCGACATGACACCGTCCAAGCCCCGCCCCAGGGTCCGCCGGCTGTCTGATAAACGCTTCAAACTGTCCAACAAAGTCAAGGTCCCCCGCCAGACCCTAAAACACCAAAAGCTTGACCCCTGTGGGTCGCACAAGAAGGGTGACCAATCAGCTCGCTTGGAGACGCCAAATGCGGCTTTGTAGGGACTAGTGCGTGTTTTGACCAGACCGAACCTGGCAAGGGGTAGAAAAAAAGCTTAAGCCAAGGGATATGGTGCGCCGTCTTCAAACAGTACTATTGATAGACGATGATGGCTGGTGACTGGTGAGGTTTTGGCGTACGGGAGATCTCGTTGGTGAAGGGCTTCAGGGAGTTTCCTTGGTCGCCAGCCTTTTGGGAATATTTTTGTGAAAAAGGAAGACTCGGACCCACGATTGTTCCTTTTTCGGCATCATGGGATATCTTAGTATATGTTGATACTGGGCCTCAAGTTTACAACCATAAAGATGGAATCTCGACGGAGCATCATCGTCCGAAGTCTACGGTGAAGGCTGGGCAGCTTGTCCGGTTTCTGTTGTTTTAGCCGAAAATCCAGTGTTAGTTCTCGTCCACCCCGGTTGTCGCGCGCTGAAGGTTTCATCTTTGGAGCATAACGGCGCCTTGGAGTAGAACCAGAAGTGGCCTGGCTTGCCGCAGACTCGTCCGAGGAAACAACCTGGTCCGGACCAATACTTTGTTTCCAAGTCTTTTTCACCTTTCTACCCTCTTTCTCGCTACTTTCTTTCTTTCTTTCCCTTCTTTTTTTCTCAACTGACGAATAGAATCGACGGGTATGATGACTGATGATGCTTGTATAGTTTGAGCTGGCAGTCTTTCTTACTCTCGCTGGCCGACCACTCTCTTTCTCTCTTTTACCACTGCGTGGCCGTCTGTTGAACAGATCTCTTACCCTTTGCCCTTCTTTAATTATTACCAGGCTTGACGCCATTCGTGTTTACCTTGAAGGATTTTTCTTCGTTTCCTAGGAGATATAATATAATAATCATTGTTCTCGACGTTGGCGACTGTGTTGCGGAATCCGACGATACGACATAATTTCAACGCAAAAGGCCGCCGCTCACTCCGCTGACGATATTTGATCGGAATTAATTTGGATACTTCCGACAAGTTCGAATATTTCGACTTTGGGTCTTCTCTTCCATCGCATCCGACCTATCCTCCGGCGTCCCGTCGACAGTCGAGCGTTCCACCGATATCCAGAAGAATACACCGACACGACAAGTTCTAGACATATATATCTCTGGACTGGTGTGTTCTGGATCCTCTTACGAATATACGAGATATACCGATATACGAAGCAGTGCACTATATATCATATACACGCATCTACCGATATCTCTATAATCTAGGACTCCCGACCTCGCCTTTTATCTTTTGAGCATCACAATAAATCTTTTTAAAAAATGCGGATAACAAACCTGGCGATATCGCTACTGTCGATATCACTCCTCCCTACCAGCCTTGCCAATACCCTCAGTTACGACATAAACCCAGGAAAAGTAAAAGACGACGGTCCCGGTGAACTTCTACCCTCGTCCGGTGGTTCGAAACGAAGTCTCCTAGCGCCACGGTTGGCGATACCAGAAAATCAGGGTAAACCGCTACCACGATGGATCCCTCGGAAAATGAATAACGGCCTGCAACGCCGACAAGACGATGAGATCACGGCATCTGGCACGTCGGCTAGCGGGCTTATATGTGTTCGTAACGGGCCCTCGTGCGGACCGGGTGCGTTTTGCCAGAGCGGACTGGGGTGTTGCTTGAAAGGGCAGAAAGGGTGCGCGGGTAATTCTTGCTGTTCGTCCGGTGAGAGTTGTTGTAGCAGCGGTGGCGGCTGCTGTCCTAGTGGGTACGATTGTGTGACAGTTCGGGGGCAGTCCGGGTGTTGTCTCGCAGGGTCAGATTGCGATAATGGTGGGGATTTAGTGAATACGATTGAGGGTATCGCGAACAAGAACGACGGGGGTGTCTGTGCGAACCCAGGGTTTGGGGTATGTCCGAGCAGGAGGTTTTGTTGTCCGGCGGGCAGGAAGTGTTTGAGGGATCCGACGGGGAGAGCCGCTTGCGAGAGAGTCTGTGAAGAGTGAGTCCAAATCTTCTATATCAGGCTGCGAAGAAATTGAAAATAGCCAAATGCTAACTTGAATTGTTGTAGTTCCAACTTTTTCGTCTGCCCAAGTAACGACTTCTGTTGTCCGAAGGGTTCGACATGCTTCGTCGACGATAATGGACGAAACCGGTGCCGAATCACTATCGTTACGACTATCACCTCTGGCTCGGACCCCACTACCACTTCGGAACCCGATTCAACATCAACTACTTCAACATCTTCGACGACTACAGATTCGTCGAGTGAGTCGACGACGGAAACATCTACCAGTTCGACAACGGATACATCTGTAACGTCGACGGCGACAGGGACAACGACAGAGACGAGCAGCAGCTCCACTACTACTACAACAGGAGCAGCTGCGACATCGACGAGCCCGAGTTCAGACAATCAAAGCCCACCCAATGGACCGTTGCCTCCACCGAACGGAGACTTGAGCAATGTATTCACAAATCGGGCGGTAGGAGGATATGACAGCTGGATGCCACTCACAGTGGGACTGGCAGTCGGATTTGTTAGCATCGTTGTCGGGTGCTTGTAGTATGATTTTTTCACTGGTTTTCGGAGATATATGAAGGTTTATGATATCCAGTTGATGCGCTATTGGGGTTTCGGATAGGAAATCAGTTACGGTAACTATTTCTTTGGGTATTTCAAGTTTTTCCGCTTTTGGTTTGAGCCTCTTTCTTTTTGTCGCTTTAATTATGGAGCAGTTTTTACTATACATTATACCCTGCCCCCTTGCAGGCATGATGTTTGGATCTGTAAATGTCAGCGAGGGGTGCGCATTTTGTATTGCATGTTCTTTTTCTCATAAAGAGTTTTCCTTTCTTTTTCTTCAGGTCACGCATGGCGTTTATTGGTTTTCGTCCTTTTGGAGACTTTTTTCTCGGTAATTCCATAATATACGAGAACACATGTATAGCAGTTTAAGGGGTTTGCATCATGGGTTCCTAATTCAAAACATATCAGCGATTTTGCAAAAAATGTGCGTATGTGATAAGGCAACGTCATTCATCGAATTATCGTGCTCGGTATTCTGTATTCGAGATCACATTCCAGCTCCGAATTGCGGGGTTGGACAGGATTTTGATATTTCTTTAGTCGAATATTTATTCCGCGGTGGGTACATGCCGAAGGAGACTAGTTAGGAGTGTTTTGTGGGGCGGCAGTACCGGCCAATTGGGTGCATGATGCATGCCGGTTGCCAGCCTTCGATTGGATCTGTCTTTGGAGCCTGCTGCCAGCGCATCTCTCATTCGAGGAAGCAGATGTGCTGGCTGCAGTGTGAGGCATAATTCTCACTCGGGATGAGCCCCTCTCGAAGGGGAGAAGAGAAGAGATGGGATATATTGATGCCGCCCCATATATTTTCAACGGGCAGACGAAGTTATTCCTTTAAATCTACAAATCCCGTCAGCTTCATCGAATATAATAACAATCCAGAAAGGGCCCTGACCTGGATTAATTACTTTTACTGTCGACCCACCCGACTAGTTGGTTGCAGTACCGTCCCGCCGCCGCGCCATCGCCGGGATCCGATCGGTTGTTTCGTTTGATTGATTGATTGATTTGGTTGCCCCTGTTGAATTGAATTCTGTTCGGTCCAGCCCAAATTAACAGGCCCGCGCCCCTTCCCGCTGCCAAACACCCAACTTGACTCTTCTCTCCTAACCACCACCGCTTCCTTCTCCAACTTCAACTCCATCTTCAACTTTCAACTTTCAACTTCATCGTCAACGATCAATAAAGACTATCTTATATACCGAGTTTGCAGACTATTACCATCCGAATCCTCTCCTTCGTCCATTCTCGCGACGCATTATAATCACTCGATCACTCCCTTCCGGTTTCTTTTCGTGTAACATTCCACAATGGCGTCACAGGAGAGTCCGGCGCCCGCCGTCGAAGAACAATCCGTTCAAGACCAACCTGTAAGTCTACGCTTCATCCGACTGGCAATTGTCTTCTGCGACCGTCCATCTCCTTTGAAACAATATATATAAACATCATTCTAACCTCATATGCTTGAGAGAAACAGTTGCAAGAACCAGAGGTACCACACCCGAATTAACGCTTTTTTTTTTTTCCCGTCGTTTCTTTGTCGTCGTCATTGTACATGGATCCCTTGAACACCGGAGAATTCGCATACATACTAACATTATTCACCGCTCAGCAACTAGCACCACCTTCTCCACCCGCGTCGGATTCTGAAAATCCAGCGACGCCCATTCCATCCACTATCACCAACGGTTCAAACCCCCGTCGCCCACACCACCTCACAACATCCGCCCTCGCCAACCCTTCTTTCGCTTCCTCCACCTCTGCCTCCTCCCGTCGTGCCGCAGATCACAACACCACAAACAGTTCGTTGATCTCGCCCGCCGCAACCACGACGTCCACATCCTCCATCCGCAGCCGCTCCGGCGGCGACAGAGGCGGCTCGGGTTCCGTCACCAGCGGATCCAGTGAACGACGGTCGCAAAGAAAGGGTCCAACCGTCCCGTTAGATGTCGGACCGTTCGCCAAGAGTACCTTTGCAAGCCGGCAAAGAAGCATCAATGAGGCTGAAGCCGCGAAGAAGGCGGCTGACGGGAGACCGGTTTGGAGATAGAGTCTCTCTAAAGAGGTGAAAGTTTGAAGAAACAAAACGAGAGGTATTCACCAGAAGGGGCGGGATATGTTGATATTCCGCTTTTTTTGATTTTTATCGAGATGATAATCGAATCTTGACTTTGGGATGACTGGGCGAACCAGCGACCTTTTTTATTATTATTCGTCAACTCCCGCATAAAAAAAGACTTCCTTGCTTACTTTTATCCTGGGGGGTTTTCACTTCCTGCTGTTGTTTGGACCGTTCTTTCTCTCTCTTTTTCTGATATTCAGAATGCTCTTGCTTTACCGCTCGTTCTGCTTATTATACACTGGTGTTGGGACGGAGTTTTTCTTTTCTTTCGTTCTTCCTTTCTTGTTCCTGTTTCTATCGCTTTCGTATATTGGATCAGTTCTTTTTGCTCCGCCAAATTGTTTTTGTTTGTTTGTAGTGTTACCAAAATACCATTTCGCTTTTTGCATTGCCCGTTGCTATTTACTTTTTGCCAGAAATTCATTTGCAGGGTTAGCTTCGTCAACGATACCCAGAGTATCGCTCGTATAGATTCAATCAAGGCAAGATATATAAGTAGTGGGCGGAAGTTGTATATACGGACGGATAGTAATGCTTAGTGTCTGTTGATATACGTATAATAACCTACTCATCAGAGGATACATATATCAAAAGCTTAAGTCTATGGTCATTGAAATCTTAAAACGCCCTGGTCTTGCGGGTATACGTACCATTGAGGATTAAGTACCACAGCTGCAGTGAATCAAACGGTGCATATGCAGAATCAAGCCGCGTTGACGTGAAGCACTTTGCTCTTATCTGTCCCCGCTCGATCGATATCGAGATACGTACCGAAACAGTTTCCTCGACTCCTCGATCCTCACAATTCACGCCGACGGGAAGTTTTAACTAAACTGGGTATACTGCTTTGTCCCACGTTTAACAAAGTCCCGCAGGCTAAGCGGTTAACTTAATTTTTCTAACGGCAAAGGGAATTTTAACTTGTTTGGGAAAGAGGATGTTTGAGATCTACTGTTCGGGGTTGGATTTGGGGTATGTCTACGAAGTGGGTCGAGATATGTTGTACAGCTAGGTGCCTTAGCTTACGATAGTGGGTGAGGATTCCCGCCTCTTGATATTGTATCGTGAGGCAAATGCAAATAGTATAAATTGAAGTGATAAACAACTAGCTGTGGTATCCGTCGTCGACTTCCGATCAAAGTCGACGGCCACCTTATTGACGTTACGCGTGCATATTGTACATGCACAACCAAGAACAGAAGAATTCTGAACTGCATCTACCGAAAGGGACACATCACTTTAGCAATCTCAAATCTCTATAGAGAACGGTCTATCAAAAGATATCTTGAGATCAGTAGATATCATCATAATAGAGCTGTCAAGAGGCGGGGTTCTTACAACAAAAACAACACAGTCTAATTATAAGTTCGATTCTACATTTGAGAAATTATCGTCGACTCCGACCAGAATGATGCCCTCATCGTTCATATTCTCCCTCAGCTCTTTTGCCATCGCTCTGTTCCTCGTCCATGTTTTCAGAAAGAGAAGGCAGATAGAACAAAGCCGTCATATAACCCCGGAATCTAAAACTCCACTCCCACCTGACAAGGTAATCTCGAGTATAACCTGTCAGTCCACCAATCCATCTGCATCTCCGAATTCACCTTTTAGAATATACACTCCCACGGAAATCGTCTTCTTTGGTCGCTTCACCGACTATGCCTCTCTATCCGGTGTACCTCTTCCCACGCCATACCCAACCTTCAACATCGCCACTGCAAAACCGCGCCCTTACCGTCCCTTCCGTTGGGCCTACCACCAAACTATGGCACTAACGAAATTAGAGTCGGATTGGTGGTTAGAACTCGAGAGTACCTATGTTGCTCGTCTCGAACAACGGGCGGAACTTTACAGAGAGCACGGGACAAAGATAATCGATAACCTCGCGGATCCCGACGGACGAATTTTGTTAGCGTGCAGAGAATTAATGGAGATGGTGACTCAATTTCTTTGCGCGCGGTATCCGCAATATTTCTATCTAGAGGATAGGTGTATACTCCACAATAGGATTTTGAATAAATCGTTCGATGTGGAGAGTATACCGCCTTTACAGCTGATTTTTGAAAATGTACCCGAGGATTTTGCCATCGTGATGCCGGATGATGAGAGTTTAGGAGGGAAATACGTCTTTAAAGCTGGAGTGATCTGTAGTAGTATCGGATGGGACGTGAGTACGAAGATTGGCAAGTGTCTGGAGGATATCCATGGTGTTGTGCCGTATTATAAGGAGAAGATGAGTATGAGTATGGATCGGTAAGTCTGCCCTTTTCTCGGAATATTTCTCGACAGATCGAAAGATGTGCTCTATCTCATTATAGTGTGAGTAACTAGGTATTTCTCAAAACTGACACCGGCTAAACCGATCCAACGTGGTTCGTGGAGTATCGAGATCGGAGAACCGTTGTTTGTGCGCGATGGACCGGAGCTGGAGCAGGTGAGGGCTACGCAGGATCTGAATTTGAAGGAAGAGGATGTGACGCTGCGGGTGGACTGGCAGACTTTACGGCGGTTGCCGCTGTCCGGTGCTATCGTGTTTAATTATAAGGCGCTGTTCACTCCGCTGGTTGATTTGGAGGGTGAACCCGGTGTACCTGCGATTTTGGAGAAGGTATTACGGGAGGGAAATAGGGGGATTATGAAGTATAAGGGGACATGGCATGCGGAGCATGTCGTTATGCCAATGTTGGAGCGGATGAAGAGGAAACAGATGGAGACCGGGCTGTGGGAGGAAGGGAGAGAGGTTAGGACTCTGGATGAGGCGCCGTTCTATCGTGGGTGGGAAGAGAAATGGCATCGACAGCAGGGTTTCTAGATGTCAGTTGGTGTCTCGAGTATTTCGATAATCAGAATTAAGAACTCCATTCCATGCTCGCTGTAAATTCGGTTTATAGACAAATTATTCGTATGGTTTGTAGTCCTACAATCTTAATCGTACCAAGGACCTCCTCCGCCATCGTCGTCGCCGTAATCAACCTCTCCGTCGCCATCGTCAAAGTATTGTTCTGCATTGTAATCTCCGTCCTCATCGTCCTGGTAGTCGTCCTCTTCTTCACCTTCGTCTTCTCTGTCCTCGTCCTCATCCGCGTCGACATTACCATCCGATAATCCATCGTCATCTTCGTCCTTATGACTCATCAATTTAGCTAGCACGGACTTCTTCTCCTTCTCCTTCTCTTCGTCGTCGTCCGAACCGTCAGACTGATCGCCATTTTGGAGTCCTCCGTTAGGCAACGCCGTATTCAGATTCGATATCAGCAGCCGCTTCTTTTCCTTCTTCCCGTTGATCACGACGCTCCGGTCCGCCCCAGCCGCGTAACTGGAATCCATCGTTTCCCACAGCTCCACGGGGAAAAATTCGAGCACGTACGGCCGCGAGTCGAGCTTGGGCACTTTCCGCTTCTGTCGGTGGTACTTTTTCGCAGAGTAGGTGACCACATCTTCGAAGGGGTCTTCGAGGCCCTTCCGCTTGCCGAGGACGGTGTATAAGGGTCCGCTGTGGATCTTCTCGCGATGATCGCGGAAACGGGCAATGTGGATGCGTTCGGAGGCCGTCAGCGGGTCTTGGAATGGGATTGTGTAGTCCTGCGATCGTGTATTCGTTAGTATATTATACCTATGTTGACTGTGGGGCATCAGGGTGGATTCGTACTGGGAACTGCTCCGTGGGGCCAAAGTCTGGTTTGACGTCGAATTCTCTGGGCATGAGCGGGCCGCCATTCGAGCTGCCGCCCCTGCCACCGCGGAAACCACCACGGCCGCCTCTGAATGCCATTGAGCGGTGAGATGTGAAGATATATATTCAAGATGAAGTTGTCGTGAAGAAGAACGAAGAGTCAATGACCGAGAACCTGCCAATAAAAGTAATTTGTGTTGGCGTCGGCGCCATTCCGAAAGCGGAAATGCCGCCTGAATTTTCCGGCCCCTTGTTTCTTTCGCTTTCTTAGAAATCAACCTCCTTGACCTTCCCTCCTTGACACCAGCCTTTCAGTCCAGCTCGATATCACGACACGCCCACCCTACGCTTCAAACCACTTGCTCTGTCGATACACTTTCCAGCTGCATTTTTGGTATAGGACGCTATTTGAACGGCATTCGGCTCGATCTTGCAGCAGGTGGACATCAACATCGCTAGCCGCCCATCCCGCTTTTCGCCTACAGCAGCACCGGTCCCAACATCGCTACCATGGCAGGAATGCCTGATACCGCAAAGGCCCTCCAAGCGCACCTCGAAGGCTTCACAAATGCCACAGAGCTAGACGTCAAGCTGGTTGACACCTTCCGGTTCCAGCTAAACAGTCCGTTCAAGCGTCCTTTTACCCCGCCTTATCGATAGCAGCCGAGAGCATGTCGCAAAATGCTAACATATCAAAAAACATTTCACAGATGACAGCCGCAAAGCGTCGCTTCCAATCTTCCTCCCTCTTCTCACAAAGACCCTCCCGCTCACAGGCAATCCGCAGCCGTTATGCGCTCTCCTAATCGCCCTCTTGGAACCAATTCGGTTCAGCGAGCTGCTCACTCTCACAACACCAGCTGAAATCCTCCCCACCCTTACCTTCCCGAATGCTCACATCCAACTGATGGGACTCAGGCTCCTCCAGAAGGCAACCGCGTCACCTTCCGAAGCTCGTTCGCTCGCCAGTCATCCCGAACTCGTCGCGTCAATTGTCAATCTATCCCTCGTCGCATCGAATACGGAGGTGGCCGATTTAGCTGCCAGGACTCTCATGGAGCTTCTATCTGTCGATCTTGTCGGCCCAGCTGGCGTCGGAGAAGGGCTTATCTGGCGTCGCGTGTTTGGTGATAAAGATATCTACCAATCCTTCTTTGACAACTGCTCGTGGCGCAATAAATCTGCGTCCATGTCCCGTGCAGAGAAGACGCTCGCTCAGGCCCGCCTTCTCGCAATGCTCCCCAAAATGGCCGGAATGAACTGGGAAGTCGTCTCCCGTTCGCATTTCCCACAGGTTGAAGCGCGCTTCGAGGGCGAGGGAACGCTGGATGGCCTTCTCGGGTTTGCAACCGCAATGGTGGAAATGGAATTCGATGTGCTCATGTACATGACCGTCATCGAATTCTACTCTGAATTCCTACTCGTCTGCCCGACACCGGACAGAGGTACTCGGCCTGAAGATAAAATCTACATCACCTCGAAGGGCTTAGAGTACCTCATCGCGAACAACAGGCATCAAACCACAATTGCGCTATACACCACTCCGCCTAACGAGCAGTCGGACCAATTCACGGCGTCGTTCTTGACTTCCAGGTCGGCGAGGTATATCGCCACGTACGCCACACATTTCTCAGACCATCTGTTTCACTCGAAGGATCTGTTACCCAAGATCTTGAAGGCTCTGTCGACGTACATACCCGGGCCGGCCGGGCAAGGACCACACACCCCGAGCTTACATTTACTAGCTGGTTTACCGTCCTCCCAAGTTCTGAGCACGGTGTTAGATATCCCGCTAGCACCGCCGCATCCGGACTACTTGAAGACCTTGGCTAGCATTTTACCCGCCAACGAGAATGTGTACCGGGAGTACGTGAAAAAAAACCCGAGCTTTTACAAAAAATTGACAGAGTACGCGAGTGTGGTTGCGCTAAAGGAGAACGCGCACGCGAGCTTGAAGATGCTGAGAGGGTTGGTGTCTACGGAGTTTGGGCTGCGAGATATAGTGGGCAGCACGAACGTCATGGAATTCCTGGTGACTGTGCCGCAGAATATCAGTCTTGCCCCCGGTCGGGGCGGTGATGAAGCCAGCGCGTTCGGCATCGCGACGAGTAGATACGAGGTCGTGGAAGCCGTGGCGAAGGGTATGGCTGGTGGTGGAAGTGAATTCGATAACGCGCGAAGAGTCTGGGGTAAGGTTGTGAACGAACGGGTGCAAGGCGGAATCCACGGTACTGGAGTTGGCAACGCTGCTGGTGGGAGCGTAGCTTGGGAGGGTCTATAAAATTGTTAAACTTGGGGCAGACAGCAGCATGATGTTATTTTATGACTGAGTATATTTCCACGACAGAACAACGTGATGTCATTATGGCAGTTAGGCATTCCCACTATGCGAATGCGATTATGAGGTGGGGATTGATATCATTTTTATAAAGAAAAATCGGGGGAAACGATGGTGTATCCTCTGATTCCTTTTGGCATTTCTATGGAGTTTTATCCTTGCGAATCACTGTCTAACTATACTCTCCTTTTGTTTTGTTTTTTGTTTCTTATTTCCAAACCAGTGAGGCAAGCTAGTGTCTCTAATAACTGACCAGTGGCCAGTGTTTTCTTCTTCTTTTCCTTCCCTTACCTTTAGGATGTTTATATCGTTCACAGCCAGGCTTTGGTTTTTTGGAAAGGAAGCTACCAACGGAGTGCAGTGAGTTTTCTAAGAGCAGGAATTTGCGTGATTGCAGGTTAATCGAGTTCTATTTTAATTGACGATAATATAATTTGTATAACGTTTGGATTCAATATCCACTGGTTCGTACGTGGGTTCTTGACAGACCTCTAGATTGAGTATCGCTCCAGTGCCAATCCAATCGCGGCTCAATTGATGAATTGATTAAGCTGGCATGCTCCAGAGTCTCTACGAACTTTATCAGCAATCCATTGTTGTAAATCACGACGTACATTGCACTGCATTCGTGGGGGTGTGTATATGTTCATCCAGAGGCAAAATATCATGAGATGCATGAAATTTATAAAAAGAAGTATAATATCTCTACTTCTATAGTCGACGGCAAAGGCACAATATTTTACTTGATATTTTTTTTATATATAAATTTCTTATCTGTAATCGCCGTGACGGTATCGTTATAAATAGGTATTGCCACCGGCGAATCTGAGGTGTGCCTAAATTCACAAGAAAAATGATCCACATATCGCGGATCCCAGGTGTCGAGGACGTTTTTTTACCCGGATTTGACACGACCGTATTGGTCGAATATCTGATATTAGTGAGCTGGTTTTTTCCTTTTTGAGAAAAAAACCTGATCTTGAAAATTCTAGAAATTCAATTTCGAAGCAGATGTATAATAACCATACCGGTTATAATAGAGATGTCGGCATTCGGTTGCTGGGTTAAATGTTCGAAAGATCACCCGGATATTGTAATATGCCAACATTATATATAATCTTAATTTTATATTAATTTACATTGTATTGAGGTATATCCGTTGTCAAAGAGATATAGAGATGAGGTCATGGCGTTGCAAGGTAATTCTTATCAGATTAAATTTCAAGGCTCATCCATGAACTTGGCCTTGCTGTTCATTTTTTATTTTTTTCGCCAGCGCAATAAAGTTTTAATTTGACAAGCTACCATGCCTATCATTGAAGAGACGCAATGGTATTCCTGATATCATGGCAATTTAATCAAGAGAGTGCTAGATGAATGCGATGCAGGAGATCATGTGCCAGAGACGAAAAGTCAAAGGAGTATCTCGCATCTTTATCTTTCCTTGTTCAGAAAACCCACTTTTTTCGATATCGATAATGAGTGAAAGCACTCAAAAAATAAAATAATAAATAATAAAATTTAGGCTCCAATTAGACCGAGGCTATCCCATCCCGTGTTTCTTTTGAAGATATCCCGTCTCCTCAAGACGAAGCGGGACCTGCCACTACCTACATACACTATCTTTGACTCTTTTCGGCATTTCGCAGATGGCGATTGCATGGCATCTTGACCTCTGCAACTACTATTTTTAACCCTTCAGAACTTACAGCATTCGTTTGAACCTGCCGTCTACGGGATCGAATTCACTTTTGGGGGGTTGGTATAGTCAACCCGGCACACCACTAATCAAGCCGACGTCCAAGACTTATTTGTACGGCGAACAATCTACAAGGTACACGATTTAAAACTGGGCTGCTGCCAAGTTTTTGAACGGAAAAAGCTTCCCCACCCTTGCCTTTGAGCAGCTGGAGCTAAGCTGGGTTTCTGCGGAAGCGAGGCAAAAAGATGTAAGAGATGTAACAGAGTTCCTCGCCGGATGGTTGCGTGGGAGATAAGAGGGTTAAAATGGTATCACATGTCCGATTGGGGGGGAACGCATCGAGGTATTTGCGAGATAAAAATATTTCTTCTTCTCGAGCTCTCGATGTCTACGAGTTTGTAGCTGTTATGTAAGTCGCAGAATATCAAGAGCCCAGAGAGGTCGAGACTCGATGTTTCAAAAGAGCATATCGAGAGCTAGCTGCCGGCTTGCGGGGTCCACGTCCAATCTCTGTTTTTCTCTCTTCAGCCCTCGGATTTTGTGCAAAAAAATGCATTGAGAGTAAATGCACTTCGGTGTTATTTTTTTGAGCAGCTTAACAAGCGAGACATGAGCATGGCTGGCTGACATGTTGGGGTACCTCGTACCAGTTTGGCACACGATAGTGGGTCTACAACCTAGCTTTGCTTTGACGTGCAATTTTTCTCGTCCAAAGAAGCACCTGCGAGCACGTCACTTAAGCACTCTTTCTCGCTCGCTGTTGACAAGCTTAGACCTGGTTCGAACGTACCTTCAGTGCAAGCCAGCTAGCTTTTTTTTTGTGCCGCACGTCTCGTCTCGCCTCTCTGTTTTTTGTTCAGGGATTAACGATGTTCTAGTAGTCTAGGGATATTAGAGTTGACAATTAGGAAAGAAAAATTTGAAAGCAAACGGCAGAAAGCGAGCGCGAAGCGAAATTATTATTATTATTATTATTATTTTAAAAAAAACCAGCATTGAGCTTCGAGACGAGAAAAACAGGTTTTAACTTCAAAACCGGAGGCGGGGAAATGGTTGCTGGTGGAGTGGTTGAGAGAGAAAGATAGAAAGATTTTCTTTTTTGCAAAAAAAATTCAATGCTACCTGCTTATTCTCTTTCGTAAATGCGTCGAAGCGATGTTGGCTGACTCGAATTCCAGATTGGACTTGCATAGCGATCGAACCAATTGCAACTGTTGAGGCTTCACGCCGTGGCGTGCTAAGCTATGCCGTGGACTCGAACTCCGGGGAAACGCCTGGAATCGAATCGATAGCAAAAAGCTGAACGAATGTGCCCTGGGTATCGATTGTGGAGCTTAAGCTTGCTGGTAAACATTTACGGGGAAATTCGAACATGCATATGAGACCTTTCAAACAGTTTTTCCTTACCTGCTGTCAGACCGATATCACTGTTGTTAATGTTTCGACATTTTGTTGGTTTGAGCTGTCAGAGGAACATTACACATTAGCGTCAGGGATGTAGAACCTCGTAAGCGCGTACGAAAGAATATATATACGATCGATCTGACAAAGTTTTCATATCATGTGTAACATTCCAGGTACTAGCTCCGGTAAGTGTAGTCGGAAATTCAACAGCTTCGAACCAGTTTCCGGTATTTTAGCTTACAGCTTCAAATTAATTCTCTTCCTGCCGAACCTAAGATGGCTGCCCATAGCGTATAACGGTGCCCCGGCATCTCGGATGAGGAACCTTCATCGGGACCTACGCCAAAAAGAGCTGCTGGAGAGTCCATTAGGACCCACAATTGAGTAGATCGATTGCATGGGGAAAACTTCGGCCGGGGTTTATGTGCGAAACTTTCACGAGAGATGTTGTGCTTTTCACTGGGCAAATTCGCATGTTCGGGCGAAATTACAAGAAATCAAAAAGGCGCATATTTTTTAGTTTCAATATTTCGTGTTTATTATAGGGTTATAGTTTGGGACATTATAGCCCAAGACTTCCCACTTCTTCTTGGAAATTCTTATCCTTTCGCGCGAACGAGTCAGCGCTAGAATGATTGCGTATGCTCCGACACCAAGGAAGGATAAGTGGAGGAAAAGGGTTAACGTTCGTTAGTTGAAAGGGAAATCGACGCGTTACTTGCGAGGCGAAAGTGAAGGACTAGAGAATGTTAGATCCTGTACTTGGCGGTATTGGTATTTCGCAAGATCGTAATATTTGAGTTTGGAGCGAAGGTCAAAGGATGAGGTTGAGGAGGCTGGGGTTTCATCGTACGATTGTTTTTTCTAAAATTTCTCGTGTTCCGCGGCGTTACCAGTACGACGATGCCCCATGTGTGCGCATGGCATGATACACAATAATGGCACCTAGCTAACAATTCTTTTAAACGTAAATAAATAAACACTTAATTATAAATCTACAATATTAGTCTAATAGAGTATTTCCAGAAGGTGTCATAGGATGTTTAAGAGCAACCGTGGTTAGAGGGTTTCATCTGTGACTTTATATATCCCAAGTCAGTATATTTATATTTATTACAGCCCACCGAAAGGCGGGAACAGGTGATGTTCTTTTTTTGGGAAGGTCCGGTATTTCGGAACTATTTAAAGTATGATTTGGATTGAGGAATTGCGATGTCAGGTCATGTAGACGCAACGAAGTGTTTACTAATATCTTTGGTACTAGATTCATGTGCATTAATCAGATAAACAGACTGATGGTAGGTCTTATGATCGTTTTCTCTAACCACATGATAAGCTGCGAATGCGCCTTCGAGGAGAATGCCAATGATCAAACGATAGACCATGATCCGAAGCGTCCGAGACTGCACTTCCTCGAGGCTTCGGGGATTTCATCATGAGATCGTTCAAGCCGAGGATCGGAACCGTCACAGGTTCTGTTCGACAACATACCGTCACAAGCATCCGGGACCAATTTCGGCGCCCGAAACTGTGCTATCCTTAGTCTGTATCCGTCCGAGCCAACGAAACAGGAACATCTGTAAGAAAAAAAAAAAAAGACTTTAAAGGGGGTTATGTCTTGTTCTGTTGTACGATCGACGGGTTGGCATTCCTAGGGAGCCGTCTTGGGAAGCTAATATATGACAGTACCAAGAGATCGATTTTTTTGACGGCGCGCCGGAAATGTTAGGTCGAATACAGTCCGATGACGAGAAAGGACCAGTCTACGAAGGATTGTCGAGTTGCATGTACTTCTTCCTCCTCCCGCGCCATTAACCGACCCGTCAGGAAACAGATGTACAGGGGGCAGAAAATGTTGTTGTAAACTGAAGTTGTTAAGAATACTCGTTGCAAAAAAGACCCTGCCAGAGTATACACATACCTACTTACTTAAGTGGTATGTATACTGTGAAATACGATATTCGATGTGTAGCTTCTAGGCACAACAGAGCGGAAAGTTGTCGTCTAGGGTTTCCATAAAGATCTCATATCTTTGGGTAACCACACGCAGAGGGTGCATTGAATACCTTCACGTCATATGAGGGAAGGGATGGACATTCGACGGCAGACATGTACATCATCCTTTTCATGCACCGCCAACAGATACCTGACTGTGGCAGAACGGCCAGGTTCAATCGGCGGCGCAGAAAAAGGCAACCGAACGAGCCACACAGAACAGAACATTATGTATTGTGCTATCCGTTTGCAAAGTATGCAGAAAATGAATTCCTGCTCGCAGAAAGAAGTGTGGTGAGATGGTTCCTGGCTCCCCTGTTCCTGGTTATTCTTTTCGTTCCCTGCTGAATGCCCCCCAAGAAGTTTGAAGTAGAAGGTCATAGTCTCGCCTAAGTTCTAGGCACGGAAGTTACCCCTTTTAGAATTTTTGAGTGGGTGGATGACGAAAGAGGGATACGAAGGTTTTTCTGTTGAAGCTCTGTTGGTGTATCGGATTAGATGATTCTTATTCGTAAACAATAGATATCATCGTAGCGCGAACAATGGAGTGTATTAGTTGGAGAAGTCATTTCTAGCCCTGGCTAGTTTTGACAGCCACAGAGGAGTTTAAGTGCACGATTAGGTTTTAGTGTCTTGGTTGGTCTACATTAGCTTGCCAATTCATCTTCGCGCTCTCGCAAACTTTTTTTTCCCTCTTCATACCCTCGCCTGGTGCTGCAATTGGATGAGAAGTGAAATATGGAGTAGAGGGGAGCAAAAAAAGGTGCGGACGCTTCGAATTCGTGTTTTTGGTTCTTCAAGTCCATTTTCGGGATCAGAGTCAAGTTTGGATGCTACCCTGCATGCCTGCACGCCTGCATACCTCTGCGTGGTGGTGGTGTGGTTGCTGTGTATGTGTGCGAGGCATATGTCGACGATACTTGTGAGATCGGTCAAACCTGGAGCGCCTGTGAGTGGGATTGATACCAATGGATGAAGTATCCGTGACCCGGACGTTTCGTTTAAACGCTCGGCGCTAGCCCCCATCCCGATTGAAAAGACTCGATGCTGTGCGAGTTGTTTTCTGCGGGCAGGGGTGTAGACTGACTGCACGTTGCAGGATGCGGGAAAGACTTCAGTTGCTAGTTTCCTGAGATGGGATAATGAAGTTAACGGCAAAAACGAAAAGACATCAAAAACGGGCGTTGGTGCTGTAATTTTTCTTTCTTTCCAGTCTTGTTTCTTAAAACCTTCTGTGGGACGGTACAGTTTAGTTTCTCTTTTTTTTCTCGAGACACCGACGACTTGCGATTGAGCGAAAATTTTATTTTCAACGGTTGCTACGGCGCTTTTCTTCAGTCGAAGGTTTCGTGGTTTTATCCCGTCTCAGTTGCGACTAATTGACTACCTAAAAAGGATGTTCCTGTCTTCGTTATGATGAAGCAATCAGATACGGAGATTTATAACAACAACCTGCAATTGCAAATCAACCTGACAGAAAGAGACCCGACGGAACGGAGGAAAATTTTAAATATATCACGATAACTCGATCAGGGTCGAAAGGTACGTCGCTGCTTTAGTTCTGTGGATCTACCTGCAGTACACTTGCATTTTGGTGGAAGGTTTGCCCGTTGTTGCGTAATTTTCGTTCTTTTTATTCTTTCATCTTTGCATGTTTTCTTTCAATTTTGTCGGTCCTTGGCTGTAGACGAGCCGGGTGTCGAGAGACGTAGGAGAAACGTCTTTTTTGTCGCCATATTTGGGGAGAAATCTGTTATGTCTCCCTTGCTCTTATCGTCGTCATATGTTCCGAGCTTAGCCTATCTTCTCAGAGAGCGACCCACGTTTTCCGCTTTTTAGGCCGATTTCTTAGCGTGGCGACACGCAGTTTAGTCGCTCGAAATAGAGATGCTAAACTGCTTGAGGCTGCTGGGAAATTGAGGTTTCGACGCCAGCGATCAGTCGCGGCTCAAACTTTTTTTTTGGTTTTGATCAATTGCAATAATAATTTGCAAATGTATTGTCTCCGAGTGCCTCTGGAGAAGAGTCCTCTGGAGGAAGAGGGCAAAACGAATGACGCGGCAAGATTATTCCTTCCTTTTAATTTCTGTTCGTCTGCCTGCGAACTGGGATGGTGTCTTGATATATATATGTTCCTGACATCGGACATCTTGATATCGGGGTACCTTCATACCTTGTTGAGTGTGTACAACAACAAGATAAAAAGATAGTCGGGACAGGGAGCCAGCATCGTTGCTTGGTCATCCCGGGATCGCATAACCGGATGTTGATGGCTTTCGAGATGGCGAACTTGCTTTTCCAGTCGGGGTTTGCCAGTTGCCCGTGCGTGTGAGGTTCCAACTTGGCCGGTTCTGTCAATCGGCGGCGGGTCCAATTTTAATTCAATCAGTTGCAACCCACCAGCGTCCCAGCCAGGCGTGCTAGGTTGTGTGGGGCGGCCGGGCTGGTCGCTGTTCTGATGTTCCGGAGTCGTCCTGCTTGATTCTGTCTGAGGTTTTGCATTTCTTCGCATTAATATTGTGCATGTTCTGTTGGATGGCGTTGTCCGTCTCCTTTACATTCTTATTTTATTTCTATCAACCACACCCCGTCCCTCCACCATCACCACCACCACTCCTCCTTCGCATTTATCCTTTCTTCACTCGTTACCTGCCGTCTACCGCTCCCTTCTGTAGATGGCTTCCAGAACGATGCTTCCGCTCTAGCGACCAACAGACAGCACACTTCCCATTGTGCCTCGCTCGTTCGCCTGTTAAATCCATTTTCACTCTCCTTCCCGGTTGATAACTACTAGCTGCCAACAACACCAACTAAAACCGACATCACGACCGCACAGCGCTGCTTCTCGTATATAATATAGACACACCAATCTATCTGCCTTTCTCGGATAGATCCATCCACTCGCTGCTAGCTGTGTCTGAACCATTTTTGCATTTCTTACCTATTCGTGCTGTTTTATTTTATTTTATCTTATTTTATTATTTTAGTTTCTTACTTCTGTTGCATTCCGTTCGGTTTGCATTCTTGAGGTTCTAACTGGCAACCGCATTCAGTTATTTTCATCCCATCTTTCCCACACTCACTATCATCAACCACGACGAAAGCGTCCGTGACGACCTGGACGTCCCTAGGATATTGATTCTTGGCCGCAATCTACACGAAAGCCGGGACCATACGGATCAAATTTCAAATTCACAACGACCAGTACGGAATACTCCCACTATAATAGTTCCCACCAGGAATTCGACCCAATTCATCCATCCGACAACCATCGTCTTGCTTCTGTCTTCTGTCTGTCGTCGGGGTGAGTGCCGCGTTGTTCTCGTTTTGATCTTCCTTTGCATTCTCGGACGATCGCCTGCTGCCGCTGAGACAGTTGGTGTCCCCTTCGTCCCTGCCATTCCAGCGCATACCAACCTGCCTTGTAATCTTTTACATTATTATATCGTTATTATATTAAATTAACCTCCTCCTTCTTATCCTCCTTCTCCTCCGTCTTCTCTTCTCGTTCAGGCGCAAATGCTAACTTCAAACGTTGATGGTGCAGCCTCTCTGTTCTCTCTCTCTCCCCCTTGCCTTTCTACCCGTCGCCTTTTCCGACCTGTTTGTTGAGACGAATCGTCAAACGGGAACTTCTATCCGAGTAGACGTTCCCCTTGCCTCGACTTTTTTTTTTTTAAAAAAAAAAATAAAAAAAAATCTCTCTCTGTCGCAGACCCACTTTTCCCGCGATTGCATGCGAGGCGTTCGACGGACCGATTCGTTTCTGGTCTGTTCCCGCTGACTCTGCAGCATAACATTCCGATTCTCTCCCAAAACATCGACCGTCTGACCTCACAACTTTGATATCCGACACGAATCTCCTCGCTCCTCCTTTCACCAGGCACCATGCCTACCCCGACAATATCCAGCTCGGTCTCCGACTGGCTGCCAACCACATCTACAACCAGACATCGGAGAATACCACCGCCCATGGGTTTCAAACACACCATATGGGTGCCGTTCTTGCTTGGTTCTGCACTGTTCACCAATCTCGCCAGTGCAGCAATCAACCTGATATATTGCTCCTCAGAAAACACTGGCACCGACTACCCAGTTTGTACGTCCGCCTCACTTGTGGATTCCTTAAAACCACTTCATGAATGCTTGCTAATATCTCTTATCTTTTTTCTGTTTTCAGTCATTGATATTTACCAGTCGGATGGAAAGTGCCATGACCGCTGTCTGGCAGACTACGCTTTCGCTATAGTTTTTTACCAAAGCTGCTGGTGCTCTAATTACCCACCTTTGCAGACCGTAGACCTGGCCGAATGCTCCGATTCCTGCCCCGGCTACCCCGACGACAGGTGCGGAAATCGCAAGAAGAATTACTTCAACTACATCGAACTCGACGAACACCTCCCGAGCTCCAGGACAGACGCGCCTGCTTCCACGAGTGTACGTTCTACCCGGTTAAAACCCACCACCACTGGTGTTGGACCAGCCACCGTATCGGTGTCTGTACCTGTGACTGTTACTTACACACCTGTATGACCCATGACCGTTCCATCCATCCAATGCTCAAGATCCCCATGCAGAAGGCTTCATCAACCTCGACTTTGGCTCTTGTGCTCTCCTATCCTTTTTTTATGCCCTTGGAGAGAGAGTTTGAACGGAGGTGTAACGCAACGGTCCAACAGGGAGAAAAGACATTAACTGATAATGCATTATTTTCTATTGCTCCAGGCACCCGACAAGTCCAGCACTACCGAAGGACCCAAAAGTGACAACGCTGGTACGCCCATAATCTCTGTCACCACTATCCTCGGTTCCCAGAGAACAGTCACCATCACACCTACCTCTGGGCCCAACAGCAGTAGTTTCCCCATCAACTCTGGGGACGGTAACAACTTCTTCTCCGATGCCGGTCGGGTAGCAGGTGTATTTGTCGGTGTCGGCGCCGTGATACTCGCTTTGGTAGCCCTGATATTTTACCTCCGAAAACGTCGCAACGACCGGCGAAAGTCCATCGATTCCTCCACCCATCCCGAGATGGGCATGTCGGGAGCTGGGTCGCCTAACCTGGGCACTGGTAGTTCCAGCCCGAGCGGCCGACCACGCTCTACTAGTACTCTCGGCCTCGTCGGTGGCTTACACCCTAAGGAGCCCGCGGTAACGACGACCACCGGCTTTACGGAGACGGATCGTATAACGGACCAACGTCTCGACCCGAATCAGATATGGATGCGGTTCGACAATAACAATGGCAGCCGTGTTAGTTTGAAGTCACTGCAAGACAACCAAGATTACTCCCGGAGAGTGCTCAAGGTACATACTGTCCCCAAGGATGACTAGTAGTTTTTTCTTTCATTCTTCAACCTCTCCTTTGTCCTTTCTATTCCCTGTCTATAGCTAGTTCTCTTCACATTGACATTAGATTGGACCTATTCTAATCTATGACTCTTTTTAATATAGCTCACGAATCCAGACGGTTAATTGGCATGAACGGCCAACGGCGAAAACCATCCTGACCATCCCACTTGTCCTGAGACTAGTCTCCAACGATTCATACTGTGCGGACACACCCATAACGCCAACTCATCTGTCTCTTGAGCCCCTCCGCAATACATCCTTTATACCAAAGAGGGACACGCGCGAGTATTCATTCATCGATGTTTTGCGAAACGATTCACGGATACCATCGATCATATTTTCACTCACTCAGCATATCGAGCATTCCTTTTTCCTCTTCTGTTTTTCCCCCTACTTCTAATTTCTCATCTCTCTAATATCACTTGCTCCTGTTTGTTCAGCGACTGTACTTTTTGTGCTTTTGAAGTCATTCAGCATTCCTGTTCTTTTATCACGACTTAGCACACATACTGCACGCTTACACAAAAACGTACATGCATACGTCAATTGGACGGTTCCCTTTTTTTGTCTGGCCTACCCCATCACTTCGGCGTTTCATGGGTGTTTTTTTCTTCCTTTCCTTCATTTCTCTAGGTGGTCTTTGTATACCCTTTCTTCCTATTCTAGTCGATTCCGACAGCTTTGATTCTCCGGACACCTTTTTCCTTTTTTCCTTTTGAACAAAGCGAGGAATAATTTCTTTAGTAATGATTCACCGTATGCTCTGAAACAAAACAAAATATGAATATACATACATACATACAAACATACAGGATACAGGAAACTTGGATGGTGGAACACTAAAAAAAATAAATACAAGAAGGCTTTGTTTGCTTTCACATTCTATTTTCTTTATATTTTCTTCTTTGGGGTCTTTAGGATTTCGAGGCGGATGCGTTTCAGGAAATCTGATACTCTGAGAATTTTATCTTTTCTTACTTGTATTGTTATAACTTTATCCATAAATGAGACTGAAACAAATTCGCCTCGATTCGTCGGACGCACAAAGATTTTGCTTTCTCTTTCTCTTTATTATTGTCACTCTTATATGCTCTCGCCTTTCAGTCGGGTATCAGATCGGTTGGGACGACTTCGCTTCGGTTCTTTGAAGTGCGGGAAAAATCATAATTGAATAATGAAACGGTTTCGGGTTACGGATCAACGAAACACGGACGGGATTTTGAACGAAGGTATGTGTATAGAAGAATGTGGATTTTCGCGAGAAATAATTTATGAATAAAAATTAATTATTATTATTTGAATGTGAAGTATATGGCGAACTCAGATGTGATCTAGATACAATCTACTCTTTTGTGCTATGCGTATGGCTGACATCTTGATAAATATAATTCCAATATAGTTGTACTATTTTAGCCAAGTTGTGAAATATACCAAACTAAATAAATAGGTGATACAATTCATACCCAGATATCAACCAATCTTTTCTCCTAAGAACACCAATTGATGTATTCAGATGTTCATCGCAGAAGCCGATGTCAAAGTTGAACAGTCTAATTAATTAACATCCACAACCCCTCCCTTCACCCGTCGCAGCGACGCTTTCGTCCAGCACGCAGGTATCCCACCCGAACAGGAAATTACCAAGCCAAGCACCGATAATCAGACAGAAGAAAATGTACCCGTTGTAGTACATTGCCAGCAGCATGAGAATGTATCCGATCCCGATTAATGATGCGTAGATGAATGATTTGAGGAGATGTTGGAGGATTGTGGGGCGCGGGGTAGTGGATTTAGCGGAAGGGTAGGGGCAGAAACGGGAGATGAGGGTGCGGTTTGAGTTTTCCGGGAGGTTGGAGGGTTTCTTGGGTGCTACCGGTGGTGGTGGAGGGGGTTTCGCGAGGTCGAGGTCCAGTTCGCTTGGTTCAGAGGATTCCGGGAGCGCGGTGGCTTCTGGAGCGACGGTATCAGACTTAGAACCGCAGCAACCGGCTTTTTCGGCGGTATTGATGTTCGCGCTTTCTGCTGGGGTGTTATCGTCGGTTTGGGAAATCGGTGGGAGCGAAGGGGCGGAAGTGGAATTGGGGTGAGGGTTGGTTATGATGTCCACCTGGACGCCCGCTGCGGCGGATAAAGCGCGAGATTTCCAGTCGCGGACGATGTGGCGGTCTAGTTCTCTCGCACCGCGACGGAGAGCTTCGACCAGGACGACGAGGAAGACGATGCCGATGCAGGAACCCGCGAAGGAGCCTGCTGAGGTGATGTGCCAGGATCTGGAGAGGAAGCAGGCGTCGAGGGTGTACCAGTTCCAGAACATCTACGTATTGTTAGTATTGGATATATTATATTACAAAACGAGTAGTAGAAAATAGAGGATTTGTATTTGTAGAACATACGTCCATCTTGCACATTGCGGCTTCGCCGGCCATGCCCATCTCGGCGTGGTTGTGGCCCATAGCGGCGTGATCGTGGTTCATGGTTGAAGTCTTGTTCATGGTCATCTTGCTGTGATCGTGGCCTTCGTGGCCGGCCATTTTGGTAGTATTGTGGTCCATTATGAAAGATTCGACACGGCGCATTAGATATTAAACGGTATATAATGTATTTTATGAAAAAAAAGATATAGATGTCGAGACCGGACGACTTGATATATACGAGAAGATGTAACGTTGATGCGACGATGCAACAAGCTACATTTATATATTAAGAAACTACAGATCTTTCCGTGAGATCTTTTTCATGTTAATAGCGTGCAAAGATTTTTTCTCTTCAATTGATCGATTTGACATATCGGATGCTTTTTGGGAAGCGGATGCTCCGTTGATGCACCGAATCGGGATGCCAAACGGGAAGTTTAGACGTTCTGCGTTGGCCAACGTTGCAAAAGATCGATTCGGATGGGCTGCCCAAGCCGCGCAAATGTTCTCAGGTACCTTGCCCCGTTCAGGGCTATAAAGTTTGAATATATACAGCAAATAATAATGATATCTACACTCACCCTCTCCCCGCCATCGCATTCCGCACTCTCATGTCGCTCATCCGCTCGAATCGATCCATGCTCATCACAAACGTGCCCCTGCCCTTCGTCATGCTCTTCAGGTGCTTCACATACCCCATCATCTTGGCCAACGGGACCCTGCACCTCACCAACTTTGTCCGAATGTGCGATCCTTCAAACCCTTCCTCCCCGGCGTTCTTCAGCTTGTAACTCAGCGGCGGAGCGTAGACTTTAGACACATCGATCGGGTCCGCGTCTACGGTTTCCTCCGCAGAGGAAGAAGAAGATGTATCGTACGTTGTGCTACCTATCACTCCCGCGTCCGCTGCTACAACTGCAGTTTCCTCTCCTTCGTCGTCTAGAGCGAGCACGCTGCCGCCTCCGGCTCCTGATGTGATATCTGCCACCACATTACCAACATCCCCTTCCTCGCAACTGATAACCACATTCATAAACGGTTCCATCAGTCCTGTTCCGCAAGTGTTTATCGCCTTTTCGACCGCCATCCTCGAAGCGACCAGGAAGGCGTTCGGTGTGCTCTCAACGCTACTTCTGAAATCAGAGAAATCCACCGTCAAAACCACCCTGGTGGAGTGCATTTCGTAGTTCATCGGTCCCCGTGATAACGCTGCTATCGCACCGTTCGTAAGACTGTCCACCAATGCTTCCGGATCGATATAACCTGGTAACTTCTGCGTCGGGTCTTCGAGCTCCTGCGCGGTGTTCACCGCTATGATCACTTCGTTCCCGGCAACCGTAATCTTGGCCAGTACGCCGAGTGGATCCTCGCCCGGTATCGCACCCTCGTGCGTGGACATCGACTCGACGCTGGCGGTTACTCCGGCGTACGTTTTCTTATCTAGGATCTCGCGCTCATAGACTTCGTGAACGGTTGTGGAGCCTATGACCACCTCTCTGTATCCGATACGGATGTGACCCATCGTGCATTTTGCTTTCAAATCGCCGACGAGCCTGTTGCGACTGATCTCTAAGTGCAATTCGCCCATTCCTGATAATACCATCTGACCGGATTCGTCGTCCGTCGAGATGTGAAGCGAGGGATCTTCACGTTCGATGATGGAGAGTGCTTCTTTCATTCCCTTCTCGTCCGATGAGGAGTTGGGCTCTAGAGAAGCGAAGAAGACCGGTGGTGGGACATCTATCGGTCTGAGTTGGAGAGTGCCATCGGTCAGGACGTCAACTTTTTTGCCACTGTCTTTTTCGTGTTTCCGCTTGAACTTCTTTTCTCGCTTTTGGTGCTTGTAGGTTTGGACGGCTGAAGATGATGGTAGGTTTTGTACGGTGTCCGCGAGTATAAGGGTATCTCCCGTCCGAGAGTTTTTGTAATTGACGATAACACCGATATGGCCTGTGCGGATTGAGGAAATATCCGTCGCTTCGTTGGCGTACATGCGAAGGAGTTTGAAGGCACGTTCGCGGGTTTGGAGAGTAGTGTTGAAGAGCATATCACCATGCTTGAGGGTGCCTTAAATTATCATACCTGCAATTAGAAAGGTCGTCTTATGGAGTGGATGAGGTTCTTACCAGAATATACTCTAACATAAGAGAGCATGCCACGCTTCGGATCGTGCATCACTTTGAACACCAGAGCACAGACTTTGCTGTCCTCCCTGATGTCGAGAAGAGACTTCTCACCCCGAACGGTGACAGGTATCCTATTCTTCTCACACTCCATGGGATCCGGTAGGTAATCCAGCACCGCGTCCAGCACCGGTTGCACGCCCATATTCACCCTGGAGGCGCCCATGAGCACGGGTATCACCCTCGTATGCGGATTCAAAGTGCAGAACCGCAACGCCCGTTTCAGATCAGCCGGCGATATCTCGTTCTGGTCCTCCGTCTCCAGAAACTTTTGTAAAATGGCCTCATCCCACTCGGCGAGGACTTCCACCAGCGCGGTCCTGGCTTTCACCGCTTCGGCGTACAGCTCTGGGTGTTTACTCCTCACTTCCTCAAGCGGGGTCAGTCTCATCTCGCGACCTTCGCTTTCCGCTTTCCACGTGATGATGTTCATATGGACGAGATCTACGACCCCGCCGAACACCTCGTCGCGAACACCGTTATCCTTCTTCAAGAACGCCGTAACAGGGATCTGTGTTACGGCCGGCCAGATGTTCAGTCGTGCGGCGATATCCTTCACCACCCGTCCGAACACCGCGCCCTCCCGATCCATCTTATTCACGTAGATGATCTTTGGGATCCGATATCTGCCCGCCTGACGCCATACCGTCTCCGTCTGCGCCTCCACACCGGCAACACCGTCAAGGATGGTAACCGCGCCGTCCAGCACACGAATCGAGCGCTCGACCTCGAACGTAAAGTCCGCGTGGCCGGGCGTGTCGATGAGGTTTATTGTGTGGATGGGTTTGGAGAGGATATCCTGCGTGGTATTGTGGGGTGGCGCGGGTGGCCATTCGAGGGTAATTGCCGCCGAGGTGATCGTTATACCGCGCTGTTTTTCTTCGGGGAGGTAGTCCATTACCGTGGAACCTTCGTCGACGTCTACGCAAAAAAAACCCCAGATGGTCAGCGGTGCGTGGTCGTAGAAGGTTTTGTGGTAAAAGTGTTATATGGGATACTTGAGGTTATGACTGGGCGGCGACTGGTGTACCTCCTATCCGGTTTGTCGTACCACTGTAGAAGAGCATGCGCTCCGTGGTGGTCGTTTTTCCCTGTAAACGTAAACCTGAGTATCAGTATTGAGGATAGGTTGTATATGTAGATATAATTGACGTACTGCATCAATGTGGGCGATAATGCCGATGTTTCGGACGTGCTTGAGGTCAACTTTGGCATCTTGCAAGGCGGCTTGTAGTCGCGGATTCGTGGAGAAGAGTCTGTGAGACTCAATTGGGTGTCTGAGGAGGCGGATGCGAGTATACACTGCGTGTCGCGACGAGGCTCGTCTCGCGGCCCATGACGTCGTTGTGCGGAGAGTCGCGAGCGGCATGGTGATATCGGCCACCGCCCAGAGCGATAGGTTGTTTGAAGTGAGTGTCGGCGAGTCGAACTATATTTTATATAGACGAGAGAGGATATGCCATTGTCGTCGAATGGCTGAATATCTCTTCTAAAAGCTCGGATTGTCGACAGAGTCAAGTCAAATTCTGTGTGTTGAAGTCGACGTCTTGCAACATTTGGCCGAAAAAAATAAAACACCAAAACAGGCGTCAACACAATTGGCAATTGCGTCTGGAGATGTATTTCAGGGATATGAGGAATTGGTAAATTGATAGTGTGAACAGTCTAGCGTCTCATATACTCGAACAAACACCGCCAGACACTATCAGACAGCAAAAAGGGTCTGTATTATAAAAACTTATATCTTTGAGCTACCTTCAATCTCAAGTGACGCCAAAAGTTCAACTATCTTCTCTTGTCCTCCATATCCCGCTTGCTGCAACGGAGTCCTACCATGCGAGTCTGTCGCATTGGTGTCCGCTCCACTATCTAGCAACATCCGCACCAAAGTTTCATTCCCCATCCTAGCAGCTCCGTGTAGAGGGACTCTGCCATACGCATCTCGGGTTTCAAGAACAGGCTTACAAGCTAGAATCAGCCGAACGACTGTTTCGTTCCCACTCTCGATCGCTCTGTGAAGGATAGTTCTTCCATCTTTAGCTACAGCATGTGGGTTCGCGCCGCTCTTGAGTAGTACCTCGACGGCCTTCTTGTGTCCTCCGAGAACGGCAAGGTGTAAAGCGGTAGTATCCCCCTCCGCTAACGCATTAACATCGACCCCTTCGTTTACCAAGCGAGTGACCATATTCTCATCCCCACGCCGAGACCAGAAATGTAAAGGGTACTCCTTCTCGTACGAACTTTCTCCCGGTGGCTTGGTAGAAAGTATCGTCTGGACCGCTGTATATCCGTTTTCCGTCGCATAGTCGAGCGCCGCGCGGCCGTCGTAACATCGTATTGCCGGGTTAGCCCCTCGCTCTAACAATATCTTGACGATAGCGGAGTTTCCCGTTCTGGCAGCCCAATGTAATGCCGTTCCGCCGTGGTAGTCCACCGGAGCGTTCACATCCGCACCTTTATTCAGCAGTAGCTCCACGGCGCTCGTCTTCCCGCCATCGATGGCGAACCGTAACGGTGACCGTCCGTAATCGTCGAAGGCTAGCATGTCAGCACCGTAGTCTATAAGTAACGCCATTACCGCCTCGTTTCCGAGTCTGCAAGGATGGTGTAGTGGTGTCTTGCCGTCGAAATCTCGGGTGTTAACGTCCAGGATTCCGTAGGTTTTCAGCTGGTGGGTTAGAACTCTGGTTAGCCCCCAGTTGGCGGCGATGTGGACTGGCGTCAGGTCTTTGTAGTAGACATTATAACAACCGTGGTAGGCTCTTTGCGGTAGGAATTCGATTTGGGTCGCGCAGGCGGCTTTCCTCGAATCCTTGATGAATTTCGAAATCGGTTCCAAGAGTGCGTCTTCAGCTTTTCCGCGGACGTGATCACCCCAGTATTTCGCACTATACCGCAGGAAGGGATACTCTCGAAGTCTAGTCTCTAGGGATTCGTCGTCGGCGCAAATACCGGATCCGAATTCATCATACGATAGATATGTTATACACGCTTCGGCTATTGCTATTTCGATGTCTCCGAAGAGATTATTGCTCAGTCCTTTGAAGTATTCCTGAACCGTCAGATGGGCTAGTCGGATACTGCTACTCTCGCGGTCGATGGCGACGAGTCCACCGCAGACGTTTACCAGTAGTTTCGGCGCGGGGAGGTTCTCGTCGTCTAGGGTTTCTGTATCCGGTTCGACGGCTAGGCCGTGGCAGAGTTCTTCGACGGAGAACGGTCGTCTTGCGTGGGTGAGCCAGGCGAGGACTCTGAGGGCGAGTGTGGCGTGGTGCTTGGATTGAGCTTGTACCCGTTCGAGGGCGCTATCGAAGGTCCTTTGGAGATCGGAGGGCATGGTTTTTAGAGCGTGGCGGATTTCTCGGACGGTGGTGGCGGAGCAGACGCTGTCGGTTTGTAAACGGGCGAGAAGGAACCTGGGGTATAATTCATGATTAGTATATTACTTGGTAGCAGGTTAGGCTATATTTCATAATCGATATGATTCGAGACGAATTATGTTTGCACAGAGCAGCCGTGCACGCATGGTATATGAAAACTTACATCCCACCTGCAGCCTCTGATATTTGTTCCACAATCTCATTCCGCAACTTTGACTGTATCAGATCTGCCAAATTTTCATCATTATCCAACCGACTGATGATATAATCTCTTATATCCTCTTTCGACGCCGTAATCTTGATATTCGGCCCGTTCTCGAACGCGTTCCGAATATCCGCAGGATGCGAACGACTGGTAACAAATATCTTGATCGATCCCTGCCGCTGCTCCAATTCGTGTAGCACGGATAAAAACTGCTTCCTATGACGGCGGGAATCCGATTCGTCGAGCGCATCGATGACGAGGTATGTTTGGGAGAACGAGGCGGAGATTTGGAGCAGTAGATTCGTCAGGTCGGTTAGTTTGGGTAGTCGGCGCTCTCGACAGAATATTTGGTAGTATTCTTGTAGCCTGGCGGGGACGATCGAGATACGTCGGATCAATTGTTTGAGGAGGCTGGCTACAAAGTAGTCTGGAGTTTGCTTGTCTTGGTCTTGGTAGTCGCAGTAGAAATATGCCAGACCGGCGCCTTTGTCGACTACTTGTTCAGATATGTGGTTTATCACCATTGAGCTGGAACATGCATTAGATTATGTCGTCGTAAAAAGAAGGAGGTAGATGGGTAGATCTTAACGTCATTACAGTCTTCCCGGCACCGGCTAATCGTACATAGATCTATTAGCAGCGAATTCTTCGAGTCGTAAGTGAGAAGATATACATACGGTCACCGTAACACCAAATCCGCGGGAAATTTGCCGCAAACCATTTCGTGAACTGAGTGCTGTCTAAAAACCACTGGCCGCTTCTCGGGTGATACTGCCTGTAAACATCTCTTTGTTTCTCCTCAAAGTCTGTTGAACATAGCCAGTTCAATATCGTCTCAACTGTGTGATCTTAGCAAATATATTTGTTAAGAAGAGGATGGTGATTCTCACATTGCATGTCCGTCTTGAGAAGGTTGACTTCTTGCAGAACCGATGTCATGCAGACACTGCCCGTTTAGTACATCAATGGTTAATAAAGGCACATTTGTATCACATATATAATTAATTGGGCAAACAATATCGACGGGTATAACTTACAACCCTTCAACCGTCAGCGCAGTCTGAAAACTCTCCCGATACCGATGCAAAACCACAACCAACTGCTCCGTCTCTTCCTCCGCGAATGGCCACGAGAGCTTATTAAAACGTATAGCGAACAACCTCGAACTACTCCTCTTCCTCAGCTTCGAGCACAACTGTTCCAGATCGTGCTTACATTCCTGAATCGGCAGGCTCGAGAGTAACTTTGACGATTGACCTTCCGGTGTCTGCGCGATCTCTTGGATTCGAAGGAATATGAGTCTGAGATTTGTCAGTTCGAGGATGTATTCTGTTTCTTTTTTGGAAGCCTTTTGGACGCTGGAGATGTATTTGTAGCTTATGCTGATTATGGTGACGGAAAGACTGAGCAGGCCTGCGATGCCGGATGCTAGGCTGACGCCGTCCATCATACTTTTTTTTTTGCAAAAATATAAAATAATATTATATACAATGCATGATATATGGTGTGCGAACTATGGGAGTGGCACTCTTTATAATTGTGATATAGATCTATAGAATGGTACTATTGCATGCGAATGAGCATAAATCCAGGCATTGGGATGCATCGCTGCGGGCTTAAGGGATGATCTTGTGCCGCACAAAAGCAGCTGCGAGCAGAATCTGTGACATTGCATTTCAAGGCCCCATGCTGCAATCGTTCATTGGTGCAGATGAGGGCTGATGAAGTGCAAACTTCATCATGCAGGTTTGCATTAGCCATCGGCTATTCGTGTTATTCGAGAGGTCACCGAAATGCTTCGGTACCGTTAGTCTCGCTCAAACGCAGTTGGGCCCGGCAAGTTTTTTGTATTTATTCAAAAAATTTTGTGCTCAACTGGTCTCAGACTGCGGTACCGTTAAAGTGGGGGGCCGGTGGATACAAGTTCCGGGTTCCAAGTTAGTTCCCAGTGTCAAAACCAGCACGTGACTTAGTTTAGTTTTGACGATTTTATAAAATATAATTGGCTTATCCCTATAACTCTCAGCGTCTGTAGTGTAACGGCTATCATTATTGCCTTCCAAGCAATAGACCCGGGTTCGACTCCCGGCGGACGCATACTTTTTATTTTATTTTAATTTTATATTTGTGTAAAATTTAATTTACTATTCCCTTCTCCCCTCACCCTTCTTCGGGCTCCTTTATTCGAGAGCTTGACTGTATTTCCGGTTCCTTGTATCATAGTCATAGCTCTTCACGCGCTGTCAAAACGACGGAGCTTATAGGTATGCACTTTGAGGTCTCGAAAACTTGACAACACAAAGGCAGAGAAGCACATAATTTGAGCGAAGTGACATATTGCCTCCAAGTTATCGAACGGCAGGAAGCCCGGTATTGTGACAAAGATGTCCGGAAATATATATCCCCAGAAAACCTAGATTCAGACACCTTGGCTAGAGGAATCGATATCTGAAGAAGCTTCACCAGCATTGCCCGTCTAGACTCTTGTTCCGCCTTCTAATGATTAATTATCATACAAGCTAGAGTTGTACGAGAATCGAGGGCTATTAACAGTTGGACCTATAATCAAGCAGAAGAAGAAGAAGCCTCTCAGCAGAGCTTTGAGAGACAAGCGCTTAAGTATGAGCATACTTACTCAAGAAAGATTTTATATATCATTAATGATTTTTCAAGTATAGATTGCATTGTTGATGATTACCTAGTCTTGCTTATATATAGACGTATACTGTAATTTCGCTGTTAGACCATGGGCCGGCAATTTTTTTCGGTTTATTGAGAAACTTCTGTCCCAGATGGTCCCAGACTAGTATGATTTATTGAAGAGTTAGTCTTTTTCTCTCTCTCTCTTTTTATTTTACCGTCTTTTAAAGTTAGGTACCTGGTGGTGAAGTAAAGGCTCAGTACCTGGTATATATCTTGAGTTCGAACTTTTGTCGATTGTGTTGCCCGTGAACATTATCAAGCTTCGTCACCCAGACCTCCTCATCTGCTCGTATTCCATCTGAAACGACATCACTAACCAGACGAACCACCTTGGCTATCCTACGACGCCGCATACTGATTCCAAGCTCCACCTAGCTTACACCCAAGAGCCCAGAGGAGCATATATACAGAAATAAAAAGGGATAAGACAATCCAAAAGAAGTACACGACATCCCCCGCATCGGCGCACCGGATCCATCATGGACTATTCCGCCATCAACAGCGGCGGCTTCGGCGACCCGGACGAGCACGAGCACGGCTTCCACCGTCCCATCACGCCTACCGGCCCCACCACGATCACGACGGAACCGACCTCCCCGCCGCCGTTCAGCCCGACCCCGTCCACGTCGACCAAGTTTGGCGCTTCGCCGTCAGGTGTCGGTCCCGCGTCGCCGGAGTCCCCGGAAGTTCCTACCTCTGCTGCGACGGGTACGGGACGATCTGGACCGTTCAGACCGGAGCCGCAGGTGAGAAGTAGCTCGAAGCAGGCGGGACAGCAGCAGCAGTCGAGGCCTGTGGTGCAATATAAGCTTCGCGCCAAGGTTACGGGGTTGGAGAGGACGGGGAGGAAGGATCCTATTTTACGGTTTGACGTTCACGTAAGCTTTAATTCATTCGTTCTACAATATCTCTTTTGTTTAAAAAAAAACAGGTTGGGATGGAAGATAGAGATCTGACTGATGACTGAGGGTGTAGACGAATCTGCCTAAATTCCGCACGACGCAATTCCGCGATGTCCGCCGGACGCACAACGAGTTTACCAAACTCGCGAACCATCTTGTCTCGTCTAATCCGGAATGCTTCGTGCCCGCTGTCCCACCGCCGTCTACTTCCGCGGGTGTGGGCACGGAAGAAGACGAAGGACGCGTCCGGGCGAGCATGCAGCGGTGGCTGAACTACGTGTGTTCGAACGAGGTGCTGATGCGCGACGAGGAGATGGTGTATTTTGTGGAAAGCGATTTCGGGTACTCGCCTGTTGTGAGGAAGAGTCAGCCGGCGACCGGTGTGAGGAGGAAGATGTTGAAGCAGTTTGCGCCGCCGGCGGATGAGACGGTCGAGTTGGCGGATGCTAGGCCGATTGTTAAGGCGTTTTATTTGGGGACTATGGAGGGCGGACAGAAGGTTGATAGGCTTGTTAAAGCGAGGAGGGGTGTGTATTTTGAATCTACTCTACAAGAAGGTGGTTGCTGATGAAATATGGATAGGACTTGCGCTGGCGTTATCGGATTTGGGAGTCAAGATGGGAGCTATTTCGGATCCACAGATCACGACGCACAACGGACTTTCGGCGGCACTCAGAAAGCTGGGCAAGACGGTACAATCCGTCGGAGACCAATCGGCGGCTCAAGCTACGGCCGAAGCGACGACGCTAGGCGATCCGTTCAATTATCACAGCTCGGACGCGTTTATTGTGAAGGAAACGCTGACGAACCGGCAGATATTGATGCGGGATCTTATCAACGCGCAGGCGACGACTCGGACGCGGTTAACGTCGGCGGATAGACTCAAGGTTTCTTCGTCCGTTCGGAGTGACAAAGTGGACGAAGCGATCCAGGCGTTAGACGAGGCGCGGAGCCAGGAAACGCATTTGGCGGCGAAGGTAAACAGGGTCACGGCGAACCTGTTGGTGGAGCAGCGGAGATGGTTTCAACGCACGGCACAGGATCTGAGGGCTAGTATGAGAGAGTACACGCTACGGCAGATAGAGGCGGAACGCAGGATTCTAGCGACGTTGGAGAACGTGCGGCCTGATATCAGGAATATTGATGCTTCGGGGGGATTGTCGAGACTGGGGAGGGAGAGCACACCCGCGGCTAGACGGACGGCGTTGGCAGCGAGTCAGGGACCTCGGGGGGATGCGTGGAGCGGGGTGAGCAGGAGCAACGGGCCGGGGATTAATCGGGCGAGTGCGGCGAATATGGTGCTGAGTCCTGGGACTGCGACCAACGGGGGGAATGTGGTGGTCGTGGCGAGCGAGGAAGGAGGGAAGAGGGTGCTGAAGGGGGTTGAGGAGGAAGCGGACGATGACGACCGGGTGGATGCGAGGAATGCGGCGAGTCGGTTGGCTGCATCGACTTTTTGATTGCAGCTCTGTTACCTTGTTTTGTTCAAATTTGGTTTCTGTTTATTACATGTGAATAATCATTTGAGAGAAGAGCGGTGACAGACACGACAGCAGTGTAATGCGAAATCGTCTTTACGATACGATATGGTCATGCAGGTATATCACATACTGCAATACCTACAGATGGGATGCCAAGACTCGGTTAAGCTTGAGTCGCACGTAGAAGGGCTTCTCGACGTTTCCAAAAAAAAGAATTTAAATTTTTCAGATGGGAAAGAGTTTGTTTGTCGTGGCGAAATATGCAAGCTGGTGTGCCCTACCCTGGCCAGTAGAGCCAGTAGACACATATGTATTCTCTTTTTCTGGCTAAGAGAAAGGATCCGTGGCGACATTCGAGTCGCAGCAGAGGCGGACTCAGACTCAGACTCGGAGATGAAGGAAGGGTCTTGAGGTGGAGCTATGACAAGCTTCAGGGGTAGCTCCATTGCATCCCTATTGTGACAATATAATAAGTTATATGGTGAACATAGAAGTGTTGGCGTGTTGGGTTAAAACGGGCTCTCCGCCGACAGCCGTTGTCCTCCTTCCTCTCTTCTCTTCTTCCTCTTTCTTTCTTCACCAGTCAATTTTTATATCAGCCAGCTCCAACCAGCCAAACCGTCAACTCTCTCATCCGCCGTCGCCTTTTCCCACCGTCAACTACAAAAGGTCTCCTCCCTCATCCCTCCTCCCTCATCATCATCTCCACCACCATCATCTTCAGCTTCAGCTTCAATCTCCCTTCTTCTTTGAAGCTTCATCTCGTTCGGACAACTTCCAAGGCCTTCTCAGGTCGGTTCCAAAACCCACACACAAACCCACACGCACGCAGGCAAAAAAAAAGACACCTCGCCCGAAAGCAACAAAAATCCCAACCTCCTAACTGCCTCCTCCTCCTTCTCTCTCACGACTTTGTTTCTTTCTTCTTCATTCTACCTCTCGGAACGCGTCTTCTTCTGTTTTCCCTGCGAAATCTCCGGTAGAGAATAGCTCGGGTATTTTTTTTCGCTTCTGCTGCTGCTTTGCTCGTGTGACTCCTATATACTCACTCCATCAATAAGGTACGTTTATTAGCTGCTCTGTTCTGTCTGTCTGATTGCCCTCGATGATATGATATCACCGAGTCCACGCAAACACACTCTCTGCTGCACCTACCCGTCTTCACACACATTCTCTCTCCTCTCGGCTGGTGACGGTTGTTTTACGCTGTCTTTTTGGACCGTTTCCCCTTCCCAACAGTTCATATATCTCGCATAATTCCAACCTGCCCTTCACATATCCTTATATACCCTCTCCCATCTCTTCTCCCTCTTCTCCTCTCTTCTCCTTCCTCCTCCCTCCTCCCTTCTCCCTTCTCCCTTCTCCCTTCTCCTCATCCTTCAATCCAGTGAAAACGCTATACACTAACTCTCGATCATCTATCCAAAAAGTCAATTTCTACTCGAAAGATCCCCTCGATCTCAACAAAAAATAGCTCAATATGTCTGCCACCGACGTTGAAAAGATCACTGACGGCATCGCCGCCACCACCATTAAGGATGATCCCTCCACCATCGCCGCCACCGAGGGTCGTCGTCTCTACATTGGTAACCTTGCCTACACTACTACTGAGGAGCAGTTGAAAAACTTCTTCAAGGAATACACAATGTACGTTCTTCTTCAATTCTTCAGATCTCATAATACTCGCTAACAAGTCCAAGTGAGAGCGTTTCGATCCCCGTCAACCCTCGCACCACCCGAGCTGTCGGTTACGCGTTCGTTGACGTGGCTAAGAAGGAGGAGGCCGACAAGGCCATCAACGACCTCTCCGGCAAAGAAATCCTCGAGCGTAAGGTTTCCGTCCAGGTTGCTCGCAAGCCTGGCGCCGCTCCAGCTGCCAACGGTTCCGACACCGCCAACGGAGGTGAAAAACGCCAACCCCGTCGTGGACGCGGTGGTCTTCGTGGAGGCCGTGGAGGCCGTGGTGCCGGTGGCCGCTTCAGAGTAAGTTTTTTCCCCATCTTAAAATATAGCTTAAACTCGAAAAGAGTAAAACCGGAAGCTAACCGGGCTCGAAAAACAGCGCCGTTCTGACTCTACTCGTGCCACTCCAAAGGATGACGCTGCTCCTGCCGCCGCAGCTGAGCCGACCACCACCACCACCGAGGCCCCCGCTGCCACCACGGATGCTGCCAAGGCTGATGGCAGTGCCGAAGAGGACAAGACCGGTGCCCGTGGCCCTCGCCGCAAGCGTGGTCCCCCAGAGAACGGAGTCGCCAGCACCACCAAGGTCATGGTTGCCAATCTGCCCTACGAATTGAGTGAGGGAGCTGTAAGCCATCAAATCATCACCCATATTACCTTTTCCTTTGTCAAAGCTAACGGGCATACTCTATGCAGCTTAAAGACCTCTTCGCAGCTTACAACCCCGAGTCCGCCAAGATTGCTCTCCGTCCCATCCCTCGTTTCATGGTTCGCAAGCTCCAAGCTCGTGGTGAAGCCCGCAAGGGTCGTGGTTTCGGTTTCGTCACCCTTCCCTCCGAGGAGATGCAAAAGAAAGCTGTCGAGGAAATGAACGGCAAGGTCGTCGAAGGCCGCGAGATCGCCGTCAAGGTTGCCATCGATAACCCGAAGGATGAGGAGGCCGAGGCCGGCGAAGGAGAAACCCCAGCCAACGGTGACGCTCCGGAAGCAACGGCTACCCCGGCAGCCACTGCTTAAGTGCAGCTGCTGCCCCGTACTATTTCCGAACGAAGGTTGTGCTGATCGTTCCAACGTCTTGATCGGGAGGGAAGACGTTGGTTTCCAAAGCACACGCCTCGCCGGAACATTTTTCACTTTTCTTTTCTCAACTTTTTTTCGATAACAAACGGTTTTTCCCTATTATATAACTAAACAAGTGAGGACATCGATATTTCTTTTTTTTCCAAAATTACGGTTATCAAACTCTACTCACGACGAACAAAAAATTACTCGAAATATCGAACCTGTCCGCTCAATGCCCGCGTGAATCAGCAAAGAAGAAGGAGGGAAGATTGATGCATTTTATTTGGATACTTTACCAGAGGGGAAAAAAAACACAAGCGCTGATAAAAAATTTTGTTGAAATAAATGTGAGGGAACTGATATATTTGAGGAGAAGGCTTTAACTAGTATCTTTTTCTCCAATGTCGCTCTTTCCTCGCATTCTTTTCTCTACCATGGCCTGCTCTGTTTTTTTCTTTTATTTACCTCTTTTCATATAAAATCTTGTTCGGTTCCTCCTTTTTTCCTGGATGCAAAGTTTTTTCTTTTTCATCGACACCTGTCCAATGCCCAATGTTACAATGCCCCCGTTTGATGAAAAGTTTTTTATTCAAAAAACCACCAAATGTCAATAACTCTAGATGCCCATAAATGTTCTTACGATAGCACGAGAACATGAATGAAATGAAAAAGAGATATATATAAATGAAAACGAGCAGCTATGTGAACCTTAACCTGTCACGAAGCCGAGCTAGATGAATCCCTAAGAGTACATTAATCCGGAGCGGATTATCTCTGTAAGCTTAAGACCAGCAAGTAGAGACGCAGGAGTCCGTCCGGAAGAAAAGCTAAGCTCAGCGCACAGCCATGCACCTCGTTTAACGGGCAAATTCAGGCTGGACCGGCAAGCTAACCGTGTGGGTTAATATCCTTCTGGAAGGGGGAAAGTGCGTATTTTTGCTTCCCCATAGGCAATAACTTTCCCACCAGTTGGACCCCTCGCATTTGCATGGAATCCGTGGGTGAAGCGAGGAATCCGGGCCTGGTTTTTTGGGGCAGGTCGTATTATGCGGTGTATTGAGACGACAGCTGTAACCAACATTGCATTGCAGTTACTCTGATGCATACAAAGTAGTGAAGAGTAAGTATATCTGGCCTCATCTTTCGGTTGGGGCCTTCTTCGTTTATATAGCTTGACAGGTGTACCTGCATTTTAATTTTTAATTTCGTTATTGTCACTGCTCGAAGCTTGATACAACTGTGTACTTTTTCGGATCTCGAATTCATTCTTTTGTTGTTTTGGGGGAGCTGAACCCGCGTTTGATTACCTAGGTATATTGCCGGTCTTAATTTGACGACAAACCCCTTTACACACACCACTGTCGACCTCGATATCCGCGCTGCTGATTAGTTCTCGTGCTCCGACAAACTTGGCCCATTGATCGACGGGCGTGAGGGAAATCTACTCCTTCGCTTTGTCTTCATATAATACTCGCTCTTTTCTCGCGTGCAGGAACAAACCCTCGTGGTATCCATCCATCCGTCCATCCATCCAATCATCCGAATACGGTAAACCGCCGCATCGACGCTTCTTCACGGAGGAGACAGGAACATAAACGATATAAGAAGGAAAACGGGGAAGGATAGAACGTGGAGATGACGATAATACCGCCGGGATTACTACCCCCGTCGTTGGAATTCGTCGGGCCGTGGGTCGATTCTACGTATGAATCGTTGACGCTGACGGTGGTTATATCCACTTTGACTGCTGTCGCGGTGGTGAATGTCGGATTTGTACGGCCTCTAACCTCTATCATACACTTCGGTATAATGATGATTGCTACGATGTGACTAACACTTTCTATTATATGGAATTTACTAGTTATATATCCTCCTCCTCCTGGTAACGCACACGCCACGCCCGGAAACCGCATCGGAAAAGACCTACATCACCGCCAACGAACACGGACCCATAGCCAAACCGTTACCGTTACCGGATACCCTTGACGAAACCGTAGAAGCGGAAAGGTACATGTCCGTCATCGTGCCCGCGTACAACGAAGCCCTCCGGATCGAAGGCATGCTCGATGAAGCCGTTGAGTTCCTAAACGGGGAGTACGACGACGTTCCTGCTTCGTCTTCGTTACGGATTAACGGTAAACCTAACGGCAAGGCGAACGGCGGGCGGGCTACGACGCCGAATGGGACGGTGTGGGATATCGTCGCTCCTGAAGAAGGGGAGCCGACGGGCTGGGAGATTGTGATTGTGGATGATGGGAGCCGTGATGATACTACCGGTGTTGTGCTGGAGTGGACGAGGCGGCAGGTTGCTACGGGAAAGGTGCGGGAGGGGGATATAAGGGTTGTGCATTTGGAGAGGAATCGCGGGAAGGGAGGGGCTGTTGCGCATGTAAGCTTTCTTTACACCTTTTTCTCAGGGCGGTATCAGCAACGAGGACAGACTGGTAATTTTATGAGGCTTGATATGATGCTAATGCGATATATGTTGCAGGGAATGCGGCACATAAGCGGTAAATACGCCGTTTTCGCGGACGCCGACGGTGCGACCAAATTCAGCGATCTACGAACCCTCCTCGCGCGCTTGAAAGCCATCGAATCGAGCAGACCGTCACCGTCGGATCCGTCGCGAACAGAACACCACGGTATATCCGTGGGCAGTAGAGCGCACATGGTCAATTCCTCCGCGGTCGTGGAACGCAGATGGTACCGTAATCTGCTCATGTACGCCTTTCACACTTTTTTGCACGTGATCGGTGTTCAAAGGATCAAGGATACGCAGTGCGGGTTTAAATTGTTCACGCGGGATACCGCGCGGTTGATATTCTGGGAGTGTCATTGTGAAGGGTGGATATTTGATATCGAGTGTCTTTTGATCGCTGAGGAGGAGAAAGTCGGCGTGGAGGAAGTAAGTGTTACTTGGCATGAAGTGGAGGGGACGAAGATGAGTTTGATACGGGATAGTTTGCAGATGGCGTGGGATTTGGTTGTTGTTAGGGCTGCTTATGTTGTTGGGGTTTATGGTGGGAGGAGGAGGGGGTGGAGGAAGGGTAGGAAGGGGCCGACGAGGTTGTAAACTTATTTTCTGGGTTTAAATGCTTCTACGGGCCTGTTTTTGGGGAGTGGCTTTGCGATTGATTGTGCACGGTCGTACTGGTGATGGCTCTGGTTTTTGATATATATTCTTGTACAGAGATACTTATTTTTCTTTCTAATGAGGGTATGGCAGCATTTGGGCGGGATTATAGAATGGTTTTTTACTGGCGGGTGTAAAAATATTCGGAATCAGCTTCTTTTTGAATTATAAATCCGAGTAATTGTTTTCGTGCTATATACAATTACTATCGATAGAGTAGCGTACTGAAATCGATAAATTTACAAAGTCGCCAGCCTCGACTTGATGCGGTAGCTGGATATTCATCTGATAAGATACCTCGCGCTCGGTGATATAAAGGTGATATAATCTTAATTATGTAAGCATACACAGGAAAGGAGTAGTAACAGTAGCAGCAGGTTTACTCTAAAAGGGGAACTGGAAGCTTCGTTTCCTGTTAATTCGACATACTTCGCGAAGGCCTTTGAACACTCTAGAGTCAGCTCACGAGATGCCTAAAACAATATTCAGTTCTCAATAGTATCATAGCATAGTCTTGGTATACTCACCGCACCAAACTTATCCCACCAACCGGTACCTATAAAATCTTATCTCATAATATCAAATTCGATATAAAATCCCGAACGAATAAGATCTTTACGAGATATTTGTAGAAGACTTCATCTCAACAGTTAAACAGGATCCCACAATGGATTCGAAAGAGAATGATAACCAAAACTGTGACTTCGACTACAAGCTCGATCTAGTTGAACAAGATACCCGTTCAACCGAGAGTTTCAATCCGAATAACTTGAATATCAGCGCTGAAGAAGAGCTAGAATCTCTAGATCAAGCTGATAAGATATCACTACCTGCTAAACCTAAGCGAGGCCGTAAACCCAAGAACGAGAGACTCGAAGACGCAGAAACGAAGACTGCCACGAAACCAGAACCTAAAAGGGGCAGAAAGCGAAAGAACATAACTGATGAGACCGCTGCCAAAGAAGAAACAGATCAAGTAAGTATACGTACGTCGACTACAAGGTATATATAAGCTCTGATCCAGCTAACTCAAAAATAGCCCGAAAAGCCAAAGTGCAGTCGAAAAACATCTACTCCAACATCCAAAAGCAAGACAAAATCATCCCTCTCCCTACCCACACCACCACCGACCCCACCACCCCCTTCTGCCGCCGAACTCGCCGAAGCAGCCGCACAAGCAACCAAAGCAGCTGCAACCCTCGCCGCAGAAGCAGCGCGCAAGCAAGGTCTCAAGTCAATCTCTTACTACCGTGAAGAAATGAAAGAAATCTTCGAATATTTGTGTCACCGTAACGTATACTGGAGGAACGACCTCCCCAGGGACAAGAAGTACAGTAATCAGGATACCAAACTGTTGGAAAAGGAGGTGAAGAAGCAGGTTGCGGATATTCTGGAGACGTATCCGCTGAAGGTGAACGTTATGGAGGCATTTGAGAAAGAGGAGGAGAAGCTTAAAGCTAGGGAGGATGAGAATGGTGCGCGTGTTAGTGGTGATTGGGTTCTACTCGATACTCATGAGGAAAAAGCGGCTGGAGATCCAGGGAATGAGCTTGAGGTTATGAGTTTGGATTCATGAAGGCAGGGACTTGCGGCTAAAGCGTTTGGATATCCTTGTTGAAGCTTTGCAGGCGTAATTTTGCAAGTCTTATTTAATTGGTTTAATGTATCTTTTCACAATTCGCTGCGAGATAACATAAATGGGCGCATTTGGAGCCGAGTATTTCGACGTTATGTATGCAGCAAGGCGTTGGTGGTGGTAGCCGTTCCGCTGACACATTAAAGCCGATTCGATCGCACGAATCAAGAATTGAGGTTTCAGCAAAACCATGCGCTTGTGCGACCGGTTCCCAACAGCCGTAGACGGTTTGATTGGTCTACCGACGGTAGATCTCGATCCTTTCGATCCCATCCAGTCGCGTGTGTGGTAAGATATTCTTGGCAGTTGTGTTGCGCAGGCTCGAGATAGCAGAATTCAAGTTAATAATTCTCAAATGAGTTTGATTAGTAGAACTTTTGAAATGCGATCCATCTATTTTCTGGAAGTAAAGGAGTCGATTGTCTGATTACGTAGATGGGTGGGTATACGTTACCTGTCTAATCCCTAAAAGATAGAAGATATTCGGGTCCGCCGGTCGGCATCAGAGCTCATATTTCTTACAGGATCGAGATCAGAATAGATAGAACATAATGGTAGATAATTCTAACCTCTCTTATGACATCGAACAAGTTGGTAACTTCTCGGAGGGCGGCTTCTGAGAAAAAGTTTCCGAGGATCAGGCTGCTGGTCGGTTGATTCGACGGCGTGTCAGCAAAAGACAAAGTATTTCTTTCCCGCAGGTCGGGCCCCTGTTCAGCTTAATCGAGATTCCGAATTGAAGAACCGAGTCAGTTTAATCACTAGGATTCAACAATGCGAGAAAAGGCGAGTCGGGTTGGAAGGAGAGCTTGTTTAATGTCTTTGGTGGAATGAACAGGTCTCTAAAGTGTGAACGGGACTGGTCTTTGGTTAGTTATTCTAGCACCATACAACCACACGGCAGGACAACTAGTGGTGTAACTGCTGGGTATCTTTGAGTGTGGAGGAGCGCAAGGGAGTTTTCGAGGTGAGTATTAGCTACTCGTCCAGCGGCGTCTTCGAAGTCAAAAGAGCATCACCAAAAGTTCCAGACTTCCCAAAAATTGTCGCGAGGATTGCCAGGTCGGTAAATTACGAGGAGTCGAGTGTTGTATTTTGCGAATTGGGGCGGGATGGAGTCCAAAGTCGGGTCTGCGAGCGGACGAGATCTTTGCTTCCTTAGAGCTTCGGAATTATGACGGACCTGGAGGTTTAGGCTAGTAATAACTTCGATCGTATCCCATAATATTGCAATTTCTGTTTCGTTTTCAGAATAAAACGTTCGGTGTGTTGAAGAATTCGTCTGAGAAGAAATTTAGGAAGAAAATGTGGACGATTTGTCGTCCTTTGTATGGGAAGGCTGGATGTTGAGGCACCGTTGGGCCCGGTTGATTATGAAGGAGTGCAGAAATTCAATCAGCAAGGAAAACCTCTCTTTTATTGGTGAGAGTGGGAAGGGCCAAGTTCAGCCCCCTCTATATTAACCAGAACTCTGCAACTTGTTATATCATATTTTTTGCTTCAAAGCACATGTCCTTACTCCATCCTGCTATAAATGTATTCGGCAAAATTTCCGCTTAAAATCAAGAATTTTCTCAGCTCGTGCCGCTTCTGGCTGGTCTCTACGCCGAAAAATGCAGGTCGTCCAGCCACAAAAACGAGGATTGATCACCCAGTCTTGTTTATCGGCCATTAGTTGGCTTTTATTTTTTAAAACACCTTTCTCGCTTTTTGCTTTGCGGCGGCATGCTGGGCGCCTAAAAAATTGCGGCTGTACGCAATTATTGCACAAACTGCAGGTCATCCGGCACCCCGGATTTCTGGCGTGTGGGCGTGTGCGTAAATACGTTCAATTCGTCCACTGGCGTATCCTGGTCCATGGCGAGATATCAGTAGCCCAGTTGGCGGGTTGCGGGGATGATGATTTTCTTTTTCGATCTCGTCTATCGACGAGCCAGGTCACCCTGGATTCCATGGGGTTGCATCGAGAGATCGAATGTGCAGATAACCTTCTTTCCCACGTGTGTTACCGTCCTGAAGCTAACTGACGTGGTCTTCATCTCATGTTTTGGAGGTGGCCTGATGCAAGTCACCGTTTTAACATGTCTCGCGTTCTAATGAATCCAATCGCGTCCGATATGACCCTGCTGTCTCCGCCGGCGTCCTCACCGGCTCCGTGAAGGATGCTCGCCCACCTCTTGTGACGTCCCCCGGTGCCATCCAGGGACCGTGATGGGGTTTCAAATATTTTTTTGGAGTGTCCTATTCTCCTCTTCCGCCCCCGAGATCCTACGTCCCCAGATCCTTCGCCGGATCTCCTACACTTCGATTCCATACAATTCTCGGCCATTATCCTGCAATCTGGGGTCTTGCTAAAAGTTGATGCCGCGTTTGTCGGCAGCGGCTATCGACAGACGTGGCGTTGGAAGCCCATCGCATCCGGAAGCCCTTTTTACTGCCGAGGCTTATGTAGGTTGGCTGGGCGCCGACATCGGATGTACTGGTACATGTTGAGCAGATGGAGGCACATTTTCAGCGCTGGAATCGGACTTAGGCAGCCAACACCAAAAGAAGCTTGCAAAGAAGGCCTTCTGTCCTGCTTAGGGCTATGATGAATCGAATAATTTTGTTGACGTCGTCAAGGTATAGTTGAGGATCTGATCTGTGGTGCTTGCTGTGTTCTGTGTGCTGTCCTGTTCGAACATGAAGCCAAGGCAGAATTTTGCGCATGCTATGCTTTGCCATATAATAATGCGCCCTCTGCGCCAGCAAGGGTTTCGATTCTTTTTGTTGTTGCTCTGCAAGCCCAAAAGCCTCTACATTTCAGCTGCAAGAATTTGCCACCCTATTAATCTCGATTGTCAGCTGGAAGAAAAATGTATTAATCGGAACAAAGATATTGGACAAATTCTTACATATAAGGTCTGATGTAACTCGGACATCGAAAAAGATCAGTTTTCCGGACTATTGTTTAGCTTCTTTTGGTTTTTTCGGCTGCGAAATGAAATATGTAAGTCCAAATAGTTCTCAAAAAACTTTCGGCTCCAAGGTTTCGGGTAAGGAAAGGCTCACCTTTAAATATGTAGATGTCTCTTTCAGATGTAGTTTATCAGCAGCAAGAAAATCGGAAAATGACAGATTGCGAATCGATTTTTAATTCATCGCTCTAGCCGGGAACGGAATCTCGAAGAACTGTTTGGAAGGCAACAGTTGCGGAAGGGCGATTCATCCGATTCGCCTCCCAAAAAGGTACCGGTTCGCTGCCTGCGGTTAACGCTTGCGACGCAGGTACAGCTAAAGTTGGCGACAATGAGCGAAATTCGAACACAGTTTGGCCTGATCTCTGAACCAATCATAATAACGGCTCAAGGATGGCATGCAGCAGACAGTCAATTGAGGTCGACTGTTGAGCTCCTCCAAGTTAGCTGCAGGTACTGCTCGCGGCTGTATTTCTAGGGTGAATGTTCGGGTAAGGATCGAGAGAAATTCAAAACTACGATGGGCGCAACATTCGTTAAAAGAAATCGTCAGAGCGAAGAAGAAAAAAAACCCGGAGGCCTGTTCTCAGGGCGGATATTATACTGCACGACTTCGAAGGCAGGTTGGAGCATTTGTAGTATCTGGAGGGAAGTTGAAAGCAGACGGTGGCTTGCTGGTGCCTGGAGAACCAGTCGGCGAGCTGCGCAACCGCAGAGAGGATTTTATGGCAACAGACGAATCGACTAAAAAGTCGGACTTTTATATGCGATCGGGAAACGCGGTTCATCAATACTAATAGGTCGATATTGGATGTCAGCAGGTTCAAGTGGATTGGTTGTGATTTGGTACCTGTCCCTGACTCTCCTCGCTCCAGATACCCTCCGGGGATTGGTTGGACGAACCCAGATGAGCGAGGCGGAGCACACAGATGGTATAGGTGCCGATTTTATGACCACGCGTCGATATGCGAATATCCGAACATTCATTGGGTCAAGAGAATATCTTTGAGATGCTGGGACTCGGCATTCGAATTCGGAAACCTCTTTCCCACCGAGTCAGCGAGCAACGCACTGGACGATTGTTTTTCTTTTGCAAATTTGGCGATTATTCCTGGAGGTTGTGGTTGAAGGGTGGTAACGAGACCGAATATTTCGAGCCGCGAAGAGTTTTCTAAATAGAATTCCTAAGTCACTTCTGGCATCAAGGTATAGGGTCCAATATGGAAGGAATGCCATCGGAATACTCGAGGTCTCCAGTACCGATATTGGTTAGGCTACGATGCCAACTGACACAACGTCTCAGTTAAAGTACGGGGTACCTGTGCCGAAGAGATACCGTTCAAGTGTCGGATCCCGATCCCGATCCAATCGGACCGGTGCACGGGAAAGTACCAATCAGGTCTTCTCGGCGAGGTTTGCGATCTTGTGGCCATGTGGAGGTCTATGTCTCTCATTGGGATCCTTTTTGGAGTGCCGAATGCGGTGGATGATTTAGGTAAAGGTATTGTTCGGCATATCTTGCGATCGATAATATACTTTTAAGCCCTAATATGGGGCCAACAAACGTAACAATGATTAACTTTATAACAGCTAACGGTTAGACAAATAGTCTAATTGTCTCTCAGCTGCTAATTGTCGCGGGACTATTAAATGAGCTGTCGTCTAGACTGCACACGGGACTACGTTACGCCAATGCAATGCAATATTGATCCAGTATTATTTTATTTTATTAATAATGATTGATAGTCAACAACTGAAGAACAAGATCTACACGCTGAACCCCATGGATGATGTCCTCAAAACTCCTGCCAACAAAACAGCCAACTGAGCTGTAGGCCTAGGCGCCTGCCCATCAACAGAAACAGCACCATCTGTTGTCTTCCTCCCCCGGCTCCGGGTTGGGATTATACGGATCCCCAAAGCAGTAATCTGGCCAGAGCCGCCTGACAGCCAGATTATCTTCTCTCTTGAGCACCTGTTGCTCGAGAAATCGACCCCGGAGAATTTCCTGCTATCTTAGCTCGGTAGGAGCAGTCATGTTTTTGATCTCTTGAGGATAGCTGTACTCTGGCAGCTGTTGTCAATGGGGCAAATACTGAGGTGGATTCGGCATTCCAAGGTGAATATGGCTGGTCATCGCGGTTGCGTATCCGGGTGGTGGTCCCCGCGTACTGTTGTACGGGGATGATAAAGTAGAGCTGGAAGGTGTGAAGATTGGGTTACCCGTCCTGGAAGACCAGCCGAAAGAGGCAATACTTGAACACCCCAGACTTCCAGCGGTACCCGGTACTAAGGACAAAGTTGGGTGACTTGCAGCCCCTGGGGCATATTTCAAGGCTGGCTGTGGCCTTTGTGGCATAGCCAAAGTTGGCATGCTAGCTTGGTAAATAGGTTGCTGGAAATAAGCCATGTCTTTTGATATATAATTTGGGGTATATATACGATAGAAGATCTTAAAGTATAAAACTGAAACGTGAGATTGATGTATTAGAATATCTCTACTCGAGTGAGTGATGAGCCTCAAGATCTTATGTCTTTTACGATTTGAGCGCATTGAAATTGATAAAGTAAACCGGATTGGAGGTTGTCTGGAATGCAGGCATTTATACTTCCCATCTATTTATACACCTCTACGTATATGGTGAAATTTAGAGTTATTGAAGCCGTTTTCAAGACTCACATCTCCTCCAAAGATCATGTCATGAGACCAATAGTCGCACAACATCGAAAGACCAGTCAGATATAAATATATTAATATAATTAACCGTATCATGCCAAATTTAACCATACTTCGGTGATTCACCGCGTAGCTCATTGCTTTTCCTGGTATCTATTTCAAAAACAATCATGTATATAGAAAGGAGATAACGATGCTTTCGCGATCGGTTGCAAAGTTAAAGCTTAACTTTCGACCGTTAATATGCGAAGATTAACCCGTTTAGTGGTTCTACCATGCAGAGCACACGAGCAACTGCGTGGTGAGCCATCTGGCAAACAGCATCAAAGACAAATACGGAACATTATTTTGTGGGTGATCATGAGAGAAAGATGAAATTCTGGGTTGATACTGGTTGTAAATGTATGGCTGAGTCTGGTGGGATGTTTACTTGTGGAATTAAATTATGGAACCTATGTAGGGCCGTCGATATTTTGATCTAAATAACCGGTGGATACCCAGATCGACAGCGTGCCCCTGGGCTTATAATCCATAATCAATCAATTTAATGTATAACACAATTATAAGTGATGTCTCGAATATGGTGGAATAATTCAGTAATATCTCGGATACAACTGAATAAATGAGGCGTCATCTCGGCCTCTGTCTCGATGTGACCCTGCTGTTGTTATACATACACCTTTCGGCCCCTGAGAATATCGAATGCGAGCTCGACTTCTCGCTGAACTAACCGCCTGGATTATGAACGGATGTATTCTCAGAAACCCCTGTATCCCAAAATTGCACCAGACACTAGCGGGACTAGTAATAAACATTAAAGATTCGTGCGGGGAAAAATGCCGGTCGATCAGCTCTACCCCTTCGAACAAATTCAAAAAATCTAACAAACAGCCACAAGAACAAGTGCATGGCATCGGAATCAAGACTACAGTCAAATCTTTTGATATATTCGTATTTGGATCGAGGGACCGGGTCCCTCGTCTACCTCGGATTCGCTCGGTGGCTCTCCAGAACGAAATATTCACTCACAAATCGATGGCAAGTGGGATAACCCCTTCGTATAAAATGCTGGAGCAACGTGGTGATGCGGTATACAATGCTGGTGTCATATTCCATATCCTTGATAAATACCCGAATATGCCGTTTCTAGAACTTCAGGTATGGATACATCCCAGTCTGGATACTGATAGGAACATCCAACAGAAATTTATATCCTTGGACATATATATATACAATCATAATTTGGAAAACTAGTTAGGATTGCTGACAATATCACGGTACACTAGTATATACGATCCCGGATCCTATCTAACCGTCAGCTCGCTGAGTTTTCCAAAAGATTCAGATTAGCCCAGCTCGTTCGACACAGCCAACCTTCTGCCATGAACATCACCAGAGTTTCTGCAGAAGTTAATGAAGCATACTTGGGTGCAATGCAAATCGAAATAGGAACGGAAGAAGTCATCGTTTGGATCGGCAGGTTGGTGCAGCCGGCCATACCATTTTATCGAGAACAGTTCAAGCGGGAACAAAGAAGTCAAACTACGAATGACAAAAGTGGCAAATCACTGGCCGAAAAATCTCAGAAAGTAATAGATATTAAGACAGAAGTAAAGAAAGAGAATCCCCCAAAACCACAGCCGAAGACATGTAAGTATCTAAACTCGACGATTGAATCGAACCAACTCTTGGTAACTAAATATTGGTTCAAAGGTACGAAGAAAGTGAAGCTATCCGGAGAAGTGAAAGCGAAGGCTTTGAAACCAGCAGTTTAGAAGAAAAAGTCTGACGCCGAAAAATTAAAACCGAGCCGCCAACTCAAAGTTCTAGCTACAGCTCCGAACGAATCAATGTAGCGAAACATCGATCTTGCGGTCTTGATATTAAATCTCCGAGGTCACTGAGGGTAATTAGCAAGATATGAGACCTACCAAACAGAGGAAATAAGTGACTTATTTGGGTTAGTAGCAGCGAGGGTCTTTAAAGCTTGTGAAAACGGGAAATATACTTAGTAATGAGAGTTCTACGACGAAATTTCTAAGCTGTCATGGTCCTTGGAAGCCTTATTGCGTAAAATAGCGGGTTTTGTTAGCTGTTTGCAGTGAATATATTTCCAATCGACTGAGCATCCTATCCTCTGTTGATCTCTCCAGTATAATCTACGTTACGGAATATTTGAAGAATGCCCCTCTTGTGCCTCTTGCAGCCTCATGATATCCATATATTTTGTAAGTATGACAGACTGCAAACAATTTATGCAGACTAAACTGATATAACCGTCAATACGGCAACAAGCATCATAAAATTTCTCATGGTTCTTTGCAATTTGGCTCCAAGCACCTCATCATTAATCCTCTGCGAGAGCTCATCTACTGTATTCCCGGACGGGAATGGCTCTTCGGGTATGGACTTATTCAAAAACTTACAAAGAGGCTCCCATCCCTAGGTAACATCCCACTCCAGGAACCTGTCAGGCGGTGCACATTCACTGACAAGAGTGTTGTGCTCTTCTTAAATCCTCTTCGCATTCTTTCGGTAGTTGTAGTGAAAATATACTTGGCAGAAAAGAACCTAAAAGTCCCAGATATGTCTAGCCTCTTGGTCGAATTTCGTGACAGTGCAGAAGAACCATGAGTCCACGAGCGGCTGAAATGACTTCAAGTAGCTTTGTCTCCACCTGTTGAATGGTCTTTTGTTCAGGATAAACTTAGCTCCAGAATATGCTTCTACAAGTTCTGTTGGAAATCCTGCGGCCGGAAATTTAAAGTCGGCGACGGCGCTAGATGCACCCAGTATGTGATCAAAATCTTCTCATCCCCAAATATTTCCCTTTGTTAAACCACTTTGGGTTTGACATTTCATTTGGGATTTTGTTCTGGGACTTCATGTTTTATTAGATTTGATATATGTCCATAGGCCATTGAGCTTGATATTCAATTTTCGGCACCTTACATTTGGATTTGGTAGTTTTAGCCCAGTCAAAAAGAAGAGAATTTTGATATTGGATACAGATTTATTTATTGATATTTATTGATGTTGATTTGCTGATACTACTATGGTCTTCATGTAACATGTAGCTAGAGCTAGCTCTATCGCACCAGCTCTATATATTCTTTTTTGCCAGAGACGGATCACAATGAAATCGAGTGCTTTCTTGCTGTGGGGCGGCTTACGTGTCATATAAGCACGTCTAGTTCACGAGACAAGTGTCATATATATATACCTAGGTATCTCCAAATACAAACTAGAGCCAATGTTAATCAATCCACTGTTTCCCAAGCCGGTCAAGATACAGTAAACTTAACTGACTTGTCGCCAGATACATATATTTCGGGTCCTAGCAGATGAGTTAGTCGAGGTTGATCCGGCTTTTATCTCGACCTAAACTAAGCGAGGCAAGGAAACAAACTATTTGGTCATGTTGGTCCCTTGGACTGTGACATTTATGCTTGGCTTCCCATTGATCGAGTAGATTTTCTTGTGGAAATATTGCTATTTTGACTAAAAATATATAAATATTAAAATTTGCTAATTCCAATCAATTGTACAGGGGTTGTATTTGTCTCGTTGGCTGTATCGGATATGGGATTTCTGGCTCTTGGGGCCTGCGCGCCCGCCGTATTGCTAGAACCACTATTACTGCTACCAGTGCTAAAAGAGGGACACCCAAAGCAATTCCAACGCCAACACCAACTATCGCAGACTGAGATAGGCGACGGCCTCCAGAACTGCCAGTTTCTTCTACCGTATTCTTCGTTGCTGGTGACTCCGAATTCCTTTCTGGGTTACCAGTCGTAATAAGTGATGTTACAGTTTTGGTTGCGGCTAAAACAACGTAATTAGTGGCCTGTGAACAGAAATCCGAACTGGCACACGGAAAGAATAGATAACCTACTGATCGATATCTCTAATGTGGCAGTTTCCAACGTAGCAGTGACAGTCTGTCGCGCAATCGTCTCGAATACCGTTCTGAGTAATGTGGCCGTTTCAGGGTCCAAATTGCTGGCGCTGGTACTTGGACTTTCCTCGTTTTGGAGAACGGAGCTTCCAAGATAGCTGTTGCAATACCCAGCAAATATTTTTTGGGCGAGAGAAATATCTTCCAAGTTTCCCTCGCATTGATTGCTCACGCAAGTAGAAATATGTGTAACTGCCGATGATCTAACATCGGTGCGTGCGCAGAGACATGAATTCACTGCACAGCCGACCACCTCAGACAAGCGAAGATTATAGTCGCATGCAAAGTCACCGAAACAACAATTAACGCAGCTACGCTGTTCGCCGTAGCTAGGCTGGCCTTTGAAGTTTATCCCTTCTTGAGACTGAACCATTTGTGGAACAAGCATGGCCGCCGCCAAGAGCCCCCACCAGCTCAAGTATTGCATTGTAGTTTCCAGCCGCTGAGATGTGTGGAGGGTTGTGGCGCAAAGGGAGAACGCAGAGAATTAAGAATGAAAAGATGATTGACTTTCGCTAGCTGGTTTCGATCGAATCCGTATCGTCGTTAGAGCAGTTATAAATCTTGAGAGATCCCAGGAACGGCTTTTAAATTCCATAGTTAAAACGAAAATCTCCAGCCGCAGTTTCGCGAAGCGACTTGGCGGCTTGTATATCCAAACTCAGATTGGTTGCCGATTGAATTATATCTTGGCGAGGGAGCTTGGATCCGGAAATCCTTCAAGTAAAGTGCTTGGTATCACAAATTACAGTCGTTACGCCGACGTAGCTACTTAATATAACGTTAAAGCGTATTCTCTGTGTAGACTAGAAAAATGCTCCCTACATGTTGCCTAGCTGATAAACTCTGAGACTTAGAAGACTAAAATTGTATAATTATCTCTAACTGGTCTCGTGTCTCTAACCAGAATCGAATAAAAGCTTGTAAAGGTACCTTGGCCCAGTTTAGTATGTAATAAGGGAAACTTGGTTTTAATTGATATAAAATTAGAGACCCGTCTATGTAGTTAAAGTTTGTGAACATTGTCCATCGCAAAGTATTTCCAGCACGAGCTCTGGATAGAGGATGCAGATGCAACTGGGGTAACCTTTCAACCTAGAGAAGGAGAGGGGGATGCTTGAGCTGTGATAAGGGAACGCGCCCGAGTTTGTCTAAACATTGGTCTGGCATACACGACTGATGAATGAAGAGCATTGGCTGACATATGCCTAATTCAATTCAGAGGTGAAAACTTGGCCGTTAAAACCAGAGATGACCGTTGGGGCGTTGATAAGGACGTCAACCTCAAACAGACCCTTTCCAATCGTGGTATAACCTTCGAGGGTGTGACTGGTATTATAGGCCACACATTGTTGGCTGCGTGGAATAATGTAGTGCCGCTCAAGGCGGGAGGGCGGCCGGATGTATAGTGGACACAGTTCTCGAGATCTCTAAATAAGCAGTTGGCAACTCTTGTGTGTACAAGTATTCTAGGTGCAACTATCATACTACAAAAGGTGATCTGGCAATGGCCGTCTGATCCAACCAACCCGAGACCCCAGTACGAGTGTTGATGACAAGACGCTGAGTATGAGGCCACGCCGTTGATAAAACTGTTAGAAATAGTAATGGGTCTGTGGAGTATGTACCAAAGCTGTACTGCTGACGGCCCAAAGAGGACGTCTAATTAGCTAAGCGGCAGAATATATAAGAATAAAACAATCAGCTGGATTCCAGATAAATTGCACCAGGCGGTTCACAGTACTGTTATGTTCTTACCGGACCATTACACGGTCAATCCAAATTTTGCTCAGGTCAGAAAGGCTGATAGCATCTCCTCCCCACACATATTTGGATTCAGATTTGTGATTGCGATGTTGTGAATGATAATGTTAGAGACACTGATAAAGCATAAGCCCTTTCCATTCAGCATGGCCTTGTTGATACCAATCATGGTTTTGTCAGACTCGACTTGGATATATACCTTGATAATCTGTGTTATCAATTGTAACAGTTGACAATGCTTTGGAGCCACACCCATTAAGCCTATTTAGTAGCATCTGCCCGCCATCCAAGGTACTACACGAATAGGCTGAGAAGGCTTGATAATTGGTGGTACCCTCGCTACTAACAAGTTTAAAGGTTCTTGAGATGACAATTACTTTTGGTGAAGAACAGGTGGGATAGGTCTTGCGCTGAGCAATTGTGCTGCGATAAACTGGTGCAGCATCGCCTAACACCAGATGCAAAGCCGACCACAGATCCTTTAACGAACCCAGATCCTGATGTAGATCTAGCTCTATTAGTTTTCCCTTCGTTTGTAGTCTTGGGTGCGGCCGCGGTGTTGGTGGCCTTGGTGGTTGTTACGCCTGACCTAGCCAGATATTGCGAGTAGTAATTGTTAGTTATATTGCAACTTAAGAGCTGTCAGAGTTGCAGGAGGTAGTATTAATCCAGCCGATACTATCGCATTACGTACTATGGTACATGGTTAGCAGAATATTTTCCAAAATTGCATTGAAATCGTCATACTATACTGCTGAGCAAGTGCATTTTTTCAATAATCAGTTTAGTGAGAGCTGAGAAGCCTATAGAGCCTAGGATCAAAACAAAGTCTTTACAGCCATATTTATCTTGTTTGATGGAGATTCTTTGAATACACCGGGATGCTTGTCCTAGTTTTTGGTATAATTTTATTAATTGTGTAACATAGGCCTGTATACAGCATAACCTTTCCATGGAAGAAAGCCGTTACGCTATAGTTTTGTGTCTATGCCTGACAGAAAAGGGACCAATAAAATCATCAGTAATTTCGTTCTATACAAAAATTTCTAAAAATTGTTGTTCGCATACAAAAAATTAGTCTTTTCTTAAAAAAATTTCGAAAAACTGCCATAAGGTTCAATTGCTGAGAACGTCTGGTTCGGTCAGCAGCCCACCACCTTCAGTTCAGTGCAGTCGGGGTTTTACATAATTTACACTGCGGCACTGGTTTACGAGACAACTGCGGCAGCAGCTTTAATAATTTTCTGAATATGAGCCTTTTCGGTAGTCTCGCCTTTCCAGTATGACATCAAATTTATATAAACACGTAAACTGAAGTATAAGTTCTTTGGGGATAATTCCGCTTAGATCGGAGAGAGAACTGGCATTGAAGTTTCAGATCTGGATGGTCGATGTCGTATATTCCGACGACACTCATGAATCCGATTTTGAATCGGATTTCTTATCCGGAAGTCTAAACTTGGGGAGCTTGCTTGGTGACGATCGTGCTGTAGCTAGAGTTGTGCCAACAGGTACTGGCTTCCTAAAAATTATGTGAGTAGAAATTGTGAAAATAGAGTTCTGCGTGGGAACAAGATTCCTCGAAATTGTGTGACAAGGGTGCTAATAGAGGCCGGGACCGGTTAATTGGACTGACTTTCGAAACGGAACGGAGGAAGTCCCTTTGGATAGGTGGCAACTTCTTCTTTCTGACGAACCAATCCGGACGTAAGTCTTCTGGCCATTCCTTAAGAGTAATACCATTATAGAGTACTTTAGGTCCACCTTCTACCCTAGAATATGCTCCTTTCATACATATATTCAATAACTCGGTTTATTGGCATACCTGCTGAAAGCCAAACTGCCAGAGCCCTTGTAATTGTAGGGACAGCAAAAGATGTGCCATCGGTTAACTCCAATTGCAGTTTTTTCTGCTGGTCTGGAGTTTCCGAGTCTGAGAAACTACTCAATGGCTTACCATCGTGATGATATCGAGCCGCACAACTGCAAATAGCGCCGGAGCTGATACTTTTGCAAAGGATGCCGTTTGCCCATATATATTGCCTGTGTATGGATCAACCCCTCCGGTTACTACTAATTTCTTGCCTATAACTTTATCCGTGGCATATAACTAGGGGTAAGTATCAACTGGTGTGCCCTACAAGCTTACAGTTAGTTAAGAAATATAACAAATTACAAGTCTGTTATCTGAATTGCTTGACCAGTCCTAGACTATTATTTGAAATATAATAGTTCAAGATCGAGATAGACCCACATCAGCCTTGTTCCCTGAGGAGTTGACTAGAATAACATTGGGTCAATAGGGTCCACAAAGCAGTTTATACATATACAGTTGCCCTTGGCCTCATAAACTTATGAACCAGATTCCCCTCGACCCCACACAAAGTTTTACTTCGTGTTAGCCTTTCTCACTGGCCCAACCAACACTCTGATCTAAAATGCAGCACCACTTGTGTATTGCCGCCGAGAAAGAAAGAAAAAATCACAGCTATACTATTAACTATTACTATTCAGGGGCGAAGCGGTTTGTTTGACCTGGTACCGAGGCTGCTTTTGAATGAATATATTTGTCTCATGAACCAGACGTGGGTCAAGTCAACAATGTGTTGTGCGACCAGCAGGATAAGTCGACTTATTAGTTCAAATCTAGCCTCATAAAACAAAATATTCGTTCTTTGACCGCGTACAGGATATAGCAAGGAATTAGCTACAGGGCCCGTGTTTCTTACGCCAACTGAAACAATTCACCAACTGGCAGTTTCATTCAGGTTAGAAAGCCGGAACATCGCCACACCTTATTCATCTGTTGTTTACTTTTCGAGGTTTGTGCTTGGCTAAGAAGAAAGGTCTAGTTTAATCGTATGTAATTTAATTCTATAAAAAAAAGTCCAAAATATATTATATTATTTCCGGAGTAGAAATGAGTTTGCTCCTAAAGATTTTGAAAAAGGCTCTATTCAGTTCTGCTTGCTAAGCATCCAAGGACATTTAAGAGAAGTTCGCGAAAGCAAGTTCAACTAAATGCAGGATAATAGTAGCTAACTCAGCCAAGCTTTTACTATCGGGTCAAAATAGCATTATAACCTGTATCCTGGTGGATATTGGTCATACTACTATACAGGAGAGTTGAGATAGTCTCGTAAGTTGAGACATATTACGAGGATATGCTAGTTTTACGGACCCACGGTTCACACAGCCGATTCAAGGGTTTGCAGACCCGAGTTCGAAGCCGTCCTGCGGATTTACATAGTACATAGTTTTTTGAGTTGTGCCTGGTCGACGGCGGCCGGCGAGCGAGCTTCACCTTTATGCTAAGCTAAAAGTCAGGGTAATCCGTGTTCAACCTGTATTCAAATTCAGACTATACGCAAGATCTGCCTCTGACATATCAGATGGGAAATTCAGCGGAGGTAAGGTGGTCTCGTAGAGGCAAGGTATTTTGGAATGGTAATAGTCGCAAGGAACATAATAGAACATATTTCTGTTACACCCAGTAAATACTTATCCTTGAAACAATATATATGATGAAACCAAGAATCATCGCTTGCAGAGGCTTTACTCGAGCAGTGTGTAAATTAAATGGCTGCACTAACATATTCATATGAATGGGAATTTCGTGAAATCACATGCAAGGACTGTTATCGTAACGGTAAGGAGATGAGATGTCAATTCCTTTTATTATGTTCTAATGGGCCACTGCATTACGTAAAAGCGAGCTGAGGCTTCAGTCGCAATATTTTCAGGTTTTGGGCTCAGAATTTTGCAATACCTTGACTAATGTAGGTTGGCAGATACACAAATAGTTAGTATTCATTTCAGGACAATGTAATGACTTTGCATGTCATTGCGTGTAAAAGGTATATTGAAAAAACCAATTGAGACCCTTCCAAGGATTTAAGCGGTGACGGAAAAGAATTAATGAAAAGCTTAAAAAAGTACAGAGCACTGAACTACAGAAGTGGGTTACAACGGCTCGTAAAGCAGCTATAATTCGCGCCAGCGAATATGTATCTATATATTTTAACCCGTAATTGCGTGCGTACGGGGCTTTCAGATATACCCTACCACTGTAGAAAGCGAGAACTAGAACTGGAAGAACCAATGAGTTTTGGAATGAAAATTTTCTGTGACGAACAGCAGTTTAAAATGAAGGATTGTGTACACTAATATCGAATATATTACCTAATCAGTTTAGCATTCATCAATTATATTGTAATGCTTGCGAGATTCCAAGTTGCTAACTAGGCTGAACGAAAAATATATATGGCCGGGCCGGTTTGTACCTTAAAGTGGATTCAATACGAGCGCTGTGTGCTAAAATACCACTCTAGTCGTGTTTTGTAACTAGCTAGCGAACCGGCTGGTGGTGATAAGAAAGTGCACATAATATAATGGAGATTTCACAAAATCGACGGTTTACTCCTTCGCCAAATCTTTATCTTCTTCCGCTTTCATGTCTCTTAGAATATTTGCCGTCAACTTCTTGTACACACCAGGCGGTGCGTATTTGAAAAGCAATTCCTGGATTGCTTGAAACCAGTGTGGTGACACTACAACATTGTTACTGCCAATACTGTTCAGGATCGCCTTCGAGATAGTCTTTGTGTCTGGTATTAAAAGTGCAGGAGCAGCAGCATATGAAGTACCCGAGACAACTCCTGGAGTCACAGCCATGACTTGGATATCACGTCCAGTAGCATAAAACTCCGTGTTTAATGCAATCGATAGACTGTTAATGTATCCCTTCGATGCTGAATACAATTGTACCCACGGGAGCCCATAAGCCGACGTAGAGCTAACGTTGATAATAATCCCCGGCTCAGTCATTCGAGGTGTGATGACCCTTATCAGCTGAGTTGCAAAACGGCCATTGACGCTGAATATGCGATCGATATCCTCTGCACTTCGATCAACCATTGGGTCGTATATCCTTTTGGCAGCAACCCCAATCCCACCCACATTGTTGACAAGAACTGTGATTTTGATATCTCCTAGAACGGTATCAACAGGTTTGTCGACGCTAAGAGTATAGTCGCAAGCATCAAGCGCCAACGTTCTCGTTTTAATTCTATAAGCCTTTTCGAGATCTGATGCTACCTTGGTAATTTTGGCTGGCGTCCTTCCATGTACAACAATATTGAAACCGTTGCTTGCTAATTCAGCTGCAAGGGCTTTTCCAATTCCATCAGAAGAGGCCGTAATCAAAGCCCATGGAGCTTCACCAGTGGATGATTTGATCTTTTGGTAACGATGAAGACCAGAAGACTTCAGAAAATAGAACTGGATATAGCTGAGCACCTTCCAGGTAAAGTAGGATGTGGTCGCTGCGCCAACCCATGCAAGCGGGGTTTTTAGCTGAAATAGCTTGATATATTTGAGGACCTCTTCAACGCTTGCGATCGCTGAATAATTTGACAGACTGGATAGCATGGCTGAATTGTGGGTTTATTGCGTGAACAATTAATATGTTTGGGATATATTAATATTCGGCTCGGAATGAATAGTATATTGCGAAACTTCTTGTTGAATTTTTCGCCTATGCGAAGCTATAAGTCTTAGCAGAATCCAAGATAAGATGTTTGAATGTGAATAAAACTTTCTATAAACTCCTGGTTAATATTTATAGAGAATTAATTACTAAGTACGCATTGGGATAAACATTTTCATGAAACAAGTGTGTTGCTGGCTTTTGTGCCTCGCGGTCCACTATCACTAATCAGTGAGGGTGGAAGCTATTTACCTCAGTATTTCGAATATTTATTCATCAATTTTGCAGATTGACAATGGTCTAGAAACATTGGTATGCAGATATCTAGATTTGATTGGTGAAAATTAACAAAAATGGCAGGTCTTCCCCAGCTCTCTGGATCCATCCTGTTGTTTATATACAAAATCGCCTTCTGCATGTAGCGGATCGATGGTGCAATGTACTTCGGATTGCAACAAGGCCCTCTTCGGCCGAATTCGGATATCCGTGTCCGGCATTAATACAAAACTCCGGCTCCAGTAGCGACTGTATTGACATATCCAAATAATTTCCTGATTCGAGCTCCTTTTGTAACAGTGCTGATATAAACAGGTAATCAAACGCCCAAATCTAGTCCTAGCCGTTTCGGGAGGCACTGTCGGCTTTTTAGGGCGACAGTTGACTCCGAAAATGAGCGAGTTTTCGCCCAACTCGTTCGGCGCTCGCACGAGGCCGGCTCTCAAATGTCGACCGAGATAGCGCTTCGCTAGTTATCAGCGCTTGCAGAGATGATTGCATAAGTAATTTTCTCGTAGTGATAGAGTTGAAACCTAATTCAATTCCACACTGGTTTCTTATGTAATATAATATTGGGTTAATTATTTGGGCTTACATTTGTATTCATCGACCGGGTTACGGGACGAGCGTCAACCCATGAGACGATAAAGTAAAAGACAATCTTAATGTTATTTCTCGAATACTACTTAAACGTATACGGTACATAGTATGGTAGAAAATACACAGACTCATGAAAGAAAGGTCGCTCAGGAAATATTGGGTAAGTTTGCCCAGTCATATAGACCAAGGCCCGTCTTTCCCAAAACCGACGAGATTTCTAAGAAACATAGATACAAGCACGAGATAAAATAACTCTAAAGGAATTGATAATCATATTTACAAGAAGCGATCTTGGAAGATACGAATGTTCCCACCCCAGACATTATCTTCATCTACATGAAAGAATGAAGCCTTCCAGTTAAGATAATATAATAGACAGCTTCTTTACCAGTTGAAATCTCTTGCTAATAGTTGAACTTCTCGCTAACCATCCCCTCTGAGATCGCCCAAAGGCGATTAGCATCTTCTACTTGCTCGCATGAGGAGCTGCCGATTGTACTTGGCAGTCATACAGATAGCCACCATTTTGAAAGAAGATTAGATGAAATGCTAGTAACACTGCAAGCCGACGACAGCTTCTGACTGTATAAGCAAAGTTTAAGGCATCATGGACTGATCTATATTTTGATTATGAATATTTTTTCGCATTCATCTACAATTGTACAAAATTCTGTTCTACCCCGGGGCCTCAGTATATCCAGTCCCAAACAACTCGATAATGCGTTCCATTTTCGGCCAAAACTGAAAGGGATTTAGTCCAATCTGAGTGGGCGACGATTTAGTAAAGCCAAAAAAATAATTCCCATGTGGACAATAGGTTTTTAGCTAACCAAAATCCGCCTTGCACCAAAGCTTAACTTTATGTCAACATCATAACTCGCCATAGCGAGGGAACTTGAGACAGACAAGAATTATAGAAGTTTCTGATGCTGTGATGCAACTACCTACACACATAATGAGCTGGGAACCAACTTGAATTGTATGTCCGTGTTTGTTACCAAGTGGTTTAGCACAGACTTCGGCATAATTCGCTGCTTCTCTTCGTATTGCTAGCTTAGTCACCTGTTTATACGAAAAAAAATACTTCTATAAATCCAGATATTGTACCCGGCCTCGAGAATCCTATCGACCGCACGTATGTGTCTACGTATATAGTCTGTATCTGTGCGCTCACCAATATGTAAAATCAATTCCATTGAAATTCCTTGGTTGAGCTGTGTATAAATTCAATTGATATAGCACACGATTATGTGAGCGATATCACCATGCGTGTGCCCAAAAGCGGTCGGCAGGCGTTAGCTCTTTCGGAGAGTATTCGGATAGTATATGTAAGCTCAGGAGACCATATTTGGGCAGCGATGATCTGCTTGGTTAAATCTTGGCTGCGACTTTTTATACATAGTGTATTCATTTACAATCCTTCGGCACGGAGTAAATGCAATGGAAACAGAAGTGTGGAGACGATCAACTTGTTACATTTTTGCTAGCTCAACACAGAGATATACAGTAGTTATGAAATTGACGCTGGAAGGTAGTCTCGTCGTCAGACAGCTCCACACTTTAGGCTAGAAGGCTGCAATCTTATGACTGAAGACCGCTCCTATTAGCTATTTCTAGGTAGGAAGTAAGAAACATTTACATTAACTACTTGAGTACTTAGAATGCTAAATAATGCTGTATTCTGTATTATAAACAACGAGCTGTAGGGATCTATGATTTTTTATTGGGCAAGCGTATGAATAGAACTAGCTCATGATACTCCAACCCGCTTCATAAACGCTGATGAACTAAGGTATCAAAAATTCTACAGCGAGGGCCTTGCACTGGTCCGGAACTAATGATCTCTAGAGATTCGCGTGCCTAAAATAACATAGAGCTTAAAGCCATTCAGTAGACCAGGATCTGCTTCGTCTTCAAAACCAGAAAATCCTTGTCCAGGATAGTCCTATTTGCTTGGGATATACGAGAAAATTCTGCTGCAGAATGCGAAGCGTTTTGGATCCTTGCATGATATGGGTATAAATGACGTGGCCCTATTTCATAAGAAGGCCTGTCTCCTGAGATGGGATACAGGGCAGCCAGTACTGCCCAGTTTGGTGACTAAGTCAACCAGATTCAGCTAGTTCAAAAAGATGCCATCGTCCATTCAAACTTAAGTCCTAACGCCGGATTCATGTTTTACTAAGCTGAACCTAAGTAAGTTCGCAGTCAATAAAGACTACCGGCCGATAGGTTAGTCAGCGTAACGCTGGTGGGCAGTTCTAACAATATAACGGGATTCAACAGCAAAATAGTAACAGAAATATGTTGGTATGCAATAGTTCATTGAATCTTGGGTAATCGTGGTCTCGTAGGGTAATTGGCACTAGGAGATCAATTGATATCAAAAGATGCCAGGTGGAGTTAGGAGAAGGTTGAAGGCTCACATTAAAAATAACCATTTCGATTGGTGTAAGATTTTCAGCTGCACTTGGGCGTCGCCTACCGTTTCCCCGTTGCAACATGATATATTCGGTGCGTACGCGTGGTATCATCTTCTCAATATAAATTTGTCAAGAGAACATTTATTTAGGCTTTAGTCAATGCCACTTTTGATGCGTCAATCGATCCTCTAGACTAGGAGAGAAATGCACGCGGTAGCGCTGGACAAGATTTAAAATAGCTTCAGCTTCACGAAATACCATGCTTTGCCCATATGTACATGCAATCAGTTTTATCGAGACAGGGAAATAAATATTCGAGGCGGTTTACAATGCCGCGGAGATTCATATCGATAGAACAAACTCGGGATGCCGCAGTTTTTCTCTTTGCGACACTTCATGATAATCAGGCGCTGATAGCTATCTTTTGGTACAAGCTGTTGTTCTATGACTGGGCGCCGTCCTGAGACAAAGGGTAGTTACACGTGGTCGCAAATATCGATATCTGTTTAGACGCCCCCGCAACCCTAACTTATAAGAAACAAACATTTATATCTTCTCATGGGTATTCTATTCGCTTATATCCTAGAATGCCCGCGGAATTTCTTTTAAGATAGGAAGAAACAACTTCGTGTCATATAACCTAGATGTGAAACAGAGCAAGTCATGAAGTCACAGACGCCGACTTTATATTGAAGATACATGCTCCCGCACGGCCGGCTTTCCTAAGAGAGGCAATCGGCCCGAAAAAGAAAGCATTGATCCGAAAACCTAGAAACCGAAGGACAGACAGACAGAATCGGCGAATCGGTTTTTTTTATCGGTAAGTTTCCTTTAGTTAGGCAGAAGTGGTAATCCAAAATTGGTACAAGTGTAAATCTTACTCAAAACGCAAGACATTTCTGTTGAAATTTTCTTACTGCAGGATATGTCACCCTTACCTCAGCCCACTTTTCTCTCGCGTACAGAGATTTTCCGTATGTATGAGATTACGAGAACTAAAACCAATACTTGAGCCCGAGATTGCGAGAGTACTTAATTGTACATGTATAAATCTTTTACTGGCAGTATGTTTCCTAATGTCCAAACATCTTTAAAAGACAGTTTTTTTGCATCTTAAGAAGAATGACGAAACGATTTGATGCACTCTGTGTCCACAGTCTGAACACTGCAGTAACGCTTCGCTGGTCACATTACTCCGATGGATGCATGGAGACACCGAGCAGTTGTGTTGCGTCCCCAGCTAGCCCGAGGCCGGCGAAAAATGGCGCAGTCCATGTACCTCTACATTAACTACCCGAGCACGTTACTCCTTAGGGATTCCTCCCGGTTCTTCTGCACATCGCTTTTTCTGTGTTATGTTTGCTTCTTTTTGCGTTTCTCAGCCGGTCAGGCCTTCCCACCCTGTAGCTCCTTTATCCTGTGATGATTGGTTGCAAGATGATTCCCTGGCGCCCAACTGCATGTGCTTGCAACTTTCCGGATCGAGGATGTAATGGATTCAGAGGATCCTGCACACCGAACTGAAGGATACTGAGCAGCTTATTTTCCATCAGCCAGAAAGAATTGAGAAAGAAAAAACCAATCCTAGTCTTTTTTTCCCAATCAAGTTTCCTTTTAGTCCCGAGAGTTGATAAGAAAGTTTTTTTTTTAAAAAAAAAAAAATTGGATATCAATTTCTAAAACTTTTTATGACAAAAGCTATTGAGTGTAATATTTTATCTAATGGCTACCAAAATATTCTGTACCGCGCGATCATCCGCAGCAGACTGCTGCCTTCTCAAAGTTGCAAGCCGTTCATTCGTACCACTCTGATGCGGAACAATAGTGAGCTTCGCAATCACAAACAGCGGGTATTTATTACTTATTCTCGGGAGGGTTACCCACATGGCAGTCTGAAACCCCCAAATAAGGGCACACGTGCGTCTGAAGAGGCTGTATTTGATGTGAAGGATCTTATTGATTCCCGTTGGATCGGATTTACTGACCTCACTCTGGTAACCAATAATGAGCACCCGGTGTTTTCTAGCTGTGTAACCCATTAATTCTTCCGCAGTCTAATACCAGTCTGTTACCTGCGCGATAGAGGTACAAGTTACACAGTTGGTGTTGGATGGCAAGCGACAATTCGCTAGGTAGTAAAAGATTGGTGTTCTTATGGAGTCGTGGCTCCATTAGAATTATCTGACATTGCCGACATTTTGCCTGTTGGTCTAAAATTCGAGCACCAGTAACCAAAGCTTCTGAGTTTTATTTAAACGCTAGATGGTCTTGTCCAAAGCCATGCAAACCTTGCCATTTTTTGGTTTAATTTAAGCGTGGCACACCCTGCAGTGCAGTGAGTTTGCATGCATGCGAGCACTTGAGCGGAGTCTAGACTTGAGCTCTCAACCAAATATCCCTTTTCGACATGGCATTCCTCAAGTGAAAAGCTCCAGCTCCAGGAAGATAAGAGACACCATGTCGCGCTCAGTTAGGAGATCTCGCGGAGAAGCAGGTTATCAATTAAGAGATGTCATGTTAGAGACTGCAGATCAAAGGGCCGAAGAATAGCCTGTAAGTTGTGGGGTTAATTAACCACTGTATTGGGGCGCAGACCTTCTGACCCACTCTTGAATATCCATTTCGTAAGACTTGTTTTCCCCTTGCGTTCCGATTCGATGATCACCGAGAGGCCTTTAACGCTGAGGCAAAAAGTCGGCCTTTGAAGAAACGAGGGTGTCCATGATTTAATCATCGGAGAGGAGCATCAAATAATATGTCGCACAACAAAATAGCCAGGAACCATGAAACCTCGAAGCATGGATCTTCACAACGTAACTCGGGTAGGTTGCCCTATTGACCAAATACGATGCCAAGAATTGTGCCGCTGCAGGATGATGCCTTGTTTGTACCATGCAGAGTCCGAGCCGAGCCCATCTGCAACCCGAGGCAACATCTGCAAGCTGCATATTCATGATTTCAATTTCTGGGCTTGCAGGGTTGCGTTTCCGAGACTAATTCAATTCTAGTCTCGAGGACGCAACTGCGAGCTTGTGTAGCCCCTGTGCTGCGTTCGAACGCGAGCCAGCGCGAACGGCTTTGATATCAAACATTTATTTCGGAGCGCTGCGCGCGTCCACTGCCTCGAGACTGACTGCGTTCGACATTTTATTACGATTTTTCGATTACATTACGAGATCACGCAGTACCTCTTAGGGGTCGTAAATCTAAATTCGGGACTTGTACCCTGTTACCTACAAACGTAAACGAATTTCTACTTAGGGAATCTTTTTCATAACGAATTCTTGAAATTTGGAGTTCTGATATCAGTTCTCAATTGCCTAGTATATATACAAGTAGTTCTTAGGGGAGGTACACTCAGAATTTCATACCTCGGTATGTTATGATATATCAATAGGAACGTTGGAATTTAAATTTAACTCTATTGGGCTCAAGTACCCGCTCCTTGCACCAAATCGTAGACAGGTTGTTCCAACCAGGTGCGTATCAATATCAACCTCCCTGTGGACCCCTTCCGGAAAAGTGAAGGGGAAAGGATTGCGAAATTAGATACTCCAAAATCGAGGAGGTCCTACCAGCCTCTCTGTCGACACACATGAGGTTTACACGCAGGTTATATATATTAATTTCTTGATGGCCTCGGATCCATATGAGCCAGCTTGCATATAAAAACTTTCTTGTGTTCACAATCTAATGCTGCACAGCTTCGATCAATTTGCAGACCTGCCGCGCTTGGTGTGCATCTGCGCATCTTTATGCATGAACTGATTCCATCCTCCGAGATCAGAGCCGAACAGGATCAGCATCAGTGTTCATCAGAATGAATTCTGGACTGCATAGAAATATCTTGTACTACCCCTTCGGTGGGACATGCTGGTCTTATGAAACCAGTAGCCATGCCCAGATAGTTACGAAGGAACCAAAATCGTGCATGAACAAGTGGTTGAACGTTCGCTAATTTTGTACCTACATTGCGAATCACCGAAATATCATCTTAATCAGAACAGCCTTCTTGGAAGAACAAGGAAAGGAAGTGCCGGTCTCCGTTACACGTACACGGTACAGAATAATCGTGCCTGGCTTTGGTCTCCACCTCCCCGTGATAAGATGGGCGGCACTGAACGCAAGCCCAATCGTCTTTTCAAGATGTCCGAGGAATGTCCGACTTTGTTGCAATCCGAAGATATGTGGGGGAGCTGAATTTCCTATCTTGTTGGGGATATCTACTTCCGGATTGGCAGTATCGTCCGTGCATTCCTGTTAAGGCCTTCCACTCTGGCGGCTCATCTGCCGCCTAGGAAATTATATCCCAAACTCACCGCGAATGCCGATAGTGGTAAAGACCGCCAGCTTGGATAATGTTCAATTCTTGTCTCTGTGATTCTCATCTGACTTGATTCTTGTCTACATGTTCTGCAGGCTGTGAAAATCCTCCAGAATCAAGATATTGAGACTTGTGCATGGAGGTAGATTTCCTGGGTGTCTCTAATTCGATAATTATCGACATCGCTATTGCGCAGTTGGGTGGGCCCGGTGCAGTGCAGTGCATGCAATATAGTCCCACAGTCCAGATAATTATCCTATATCTGTATGCTTCTCTCGACATCTAGACGCAGCCCCAAGCATACATACAACCAGCAACCACTGTCTTTCGTATATTTAAAAGCGAGGTGGTACGCTCCGCAACTAACCATGTGACAGCTAACCCATGGCAGGATTAAAGGAATTTAATTTATAGCAACGAATCATCTTTGTCTATTCACCCATATGCTTATATATAGAGAGTTTGAGTGCACCCGAAAAATAGCGTGTGTTGAGTGGAAACTTTCAGCCCTGTCGGAAGCCTGATAATCATAAGCACGAGATATCAAAATTCCGTATTTTAAAGCTGGCGTTAGGTACTGGCAGACGAATCAGAACCGGTGACATTGTCGATATGTCACCTGTTGGTTTCTGTTCTGATATATATAAATTAATATTCCAAGCCTGAGCGTTACGCACACTGCACTGTCTGGTAATGAGACTGAGCGTTACGTTACGTTCATGTGCTTGTCTGCCCATGTCAATAAAAATGGCTCAGCATAGCCCTTAATTAATTTACAATGTTTGCATTGCATTGTCAGCAAGCGTCTGGATCGTTGTCGAGTGAAAATACATACCTGTCTTCTCGCGAGCTTCGACGGCTATCGTATCTTTGTCTGATATTACAACTCCACAAAGGAATTAAATCGAACCATCCAATATCCTTCAGCAGCTAAATTTTTACCGCTGGTTCTAAACTGGTTTTCCGTTTAGGATCAGACCTGATCTTCTCCAACGCGAGGCAAAACAACCTTTTGGCCTTCGCGTCGCCTTTGTGCGACGAAGTTATTTGTGTAAATCTCTAGCGGGGTAGGTTTATCGATACCGTCACGCCGACGAAATGCGGGCAGCGCATGCATGCACGGCAGCCATGAACACCAGAACAAATGCGGGGGGCAAATTTGGGTGAGTGGAAGTATCTAACGCACCGAACAAAGATAAACTTAATGTATTTCTCTGTTTGGCTGGTAACAAGACTGACCGCTGATACCCGATCCTTGCAAACCACATGTGTGCAATACGAGGAAAATCGAAGCAAGGATCCAGGCCATGACTGAGATTTTTTGTCCTCACTATAAAACATGCATTCGTTATGAACGAAAAAAACTATATGTAGGATCTGACAGCGGTTTGAAGCGACGGTAATAGCTCTAGTAGGCTGTTACTAAAACCTTATTCAGACCTACTATTCGTTATCCCGGCCAGCAGGACCCGGGGACGTCGACATTGACGTGGAAAGCTCCCAGTTTAGTATACAGGGCAAGTGAACCTTGAAAAAAAGCTACACCTTCAGCGAGGGGGAAAGTAGTTTTGAAATGTTTATCGCCAAGACACCTTTTTTCTTGATGCATACTGCTTAACCGTGGGCTTTGATAAACTTCATCTACAGTGCAAAACCAAAAGTGCCAGAACAGCAATATTCATATTGTAATAATAAACAATCCTACGGGTATCAAGAATAATATGTACATCATCAAGGTCAACAGAGAGAAAAAAAAAGAAAAAAAAAGAAATATACCTTAAAGCACTTAATCGAGATGCCAGCAGATAAGACGCCGAACGTCATTTAAAACGAACGAGCAATCAGCATTAATTTCATGTAATGGGCAGAAACAAAACCAAGAAATCGTCTCAAACGATGCAGCAAAAATGAAGAAGATTAGTAGCAGAGAAAGATCTATAGGCTACCTTAAATATTCACTCATAACGCCGGATAACGACCAATCTTGAAAAAAAAGAAGCCAAAGTCCGTGGTGTATCGATGAAAGAAAAGAAAACGAAAAAAGTAAAAGGTAAAAGCAAAGACGTGAATCATCATATCGTGGTTTCGAAAAAGCGGGGTAGAATTTGGAGCCTAGGGGAGGTATCCAGAGATTTGGGAGAGCCGGGGATGTGATAAGTGGTGGAAGTTTATTATGTATGTATTGGAAAACGGTTATTCCAGAAGGTCCACAGGGTAGGTATATATATAGACACCGTAAAAACTCCTTCAGGGGGTTCCAGGTGCGGACCAGTAGTGAAATTTCACGGGAGACAAATAAATAGACACCTATGAAATATCGATATTTGATATATGTGTTCGTGTCTCCAGTATTATACCAGGTGTGAGGCCTAATTGTGAGTAGAATCCAGTTTTTCGTACAATACATAAAAAAGTATAAACGAAGAAAAAAGAAGAAAGAAGAAGAAAAACAAGAAAAGTCCTAAAACGATCCAGATCCAGTAAGGTTTCTTGAGGGTCCAGATACGTTTTAATCCAGAGTTCCAGGATTAGTATAGGTAGCCACCTTCATGGAGAAGGTGTTGAAGATCCAAATTATTCCATTTGCTTTGCTTCGCTTCCTTGGGCCTCATATTTCTCCGTTTCTCCCTTCCTTCCTACAGGATTCCTGCTCCATCTAGCACAAAGAAAATATCCTCACGAGTGGCCGGGTGCACTCTCAAAATCGGGATGTCGTCGTTCGTAGGACGAACGTATTCGGAATGTGCTGTTTCCATTCTTTGTGGGCTCAGTTTATGTACTTGGCGAGTAATAGTCTCGGGGACGCATCACCCTGGACCGCGTCCCCGAGACTATTTCGCGAGCCGCGCGGTGTAATACCCCTAGGAGTAATGTGTAAAGATATGTAATAGTGCAACGAATTCAATGTTTCGTCGGTAGCAGCGAGAATCAGCGTCGACTGTTCCTCATGTACGCGAAAATTCGTTCGTGGCAGCCATTACTCGGTAAACAGTTAGGTCATCCGGTGATCCCAGGGTGTTTGTGGCGGTCGACAAATGCCCGCGCTTTCCGCTTCTTCAGACTCAGATCTCTGCGTAAAATGCTCGCGGCGGAGTTCTCGTCACCGGCAGCCTCGCGGGCGGCGTGGTAAACTCGGTCCTGGTCGAGTGTTGGGTGCTTTGTCATCAAAGTGTGGAAGGTGCTTGCGATTTTTCGTTGAGTGGCTTCGTCGGGCGGGGAGATGTATTTGATCCATTGCTTGGTACCGACCGAGGCGACGCCTCGGGCAACGGCTTTGACTCTCATGACGGCGTCATCGGTGATCAAAACTACTGGGCGAATATTGATATCGGATATCCGTTTGGCGGAAATCTCGCCTTGCGATTTAGCCGCTTCGATGATGATGTCGTCGAGGTTTTTCCGACCGTCTTCGCTAAAGTCGTCGATGAGTTCGTAGAATTGTCCGGATATGCTGTTAATCTGAGATCCCTTGGCGGTGACGATTCGAAGGCTCTTTTTATCTTGCAGAGCCTGGCTTAGAAGGTTGATCGCAAGTTCAGAAGTTTCGCTAATTTTCCCGTCGTTGCGTTGCAAACCTCGAAGTTCGGTGATGACAGAGTAAGGGAGAACGATAGACCATTGGTTCGAATCGAGCATCTTTTTGAAGGTGTCGAGGTGCTTGATGAGACTGTTCGTGTCGATTACGACAGTCGTAAACCCGGGTTTGAAAGAGTCGGATGAAAAGGGCATAGTCTTCTTAACTTGGGTCTCTTCTTCTACTGAAACCGTGGGATCGTTCAACTGCTTCCTAAGCGCCTTTCTTTGAGCGAGAAGTTGGCTGATTTCCGGATGGTCGACCTCATCGACACTTTCTTCGTCTTCTTCATACTGAAGAGTGGCGGGGCTGAGTTCCATCTCAATGTCAGAATCGTCCATAACAGAGGCAGGCTCTTGCATGTATGTCGGTTGGGCGCTGTGTTCCTTCAAGACAGCTTTCAGTTCGGGGGAAACGGAAAAGGCCAGCCTGTTTGCGTCGTAGTTGACCCACGGTCCATAGTTGGCAAATTTGACCATGAGCCACAAGATCTTCTCCTCGCGGACCAGATTCATGCTGGGCAATTCAATCAATCGCTCGTCATCGTCGACCTGAATCCTGCTGAAATATCCCAGTGGGAAGTATCTCCGCGCAATCTCCATACCTCTAACCATATATTCCTCAGGTAGGGGACGGAAACCTTTCTGGCTGACAGGGAAGATATTGCTATCATTGATACGAGCGATAGCGGCGTTGTCGTTCTTGCGCCTCTTGAGAAGGGCCGTGGCATACTGGGTCATTTGTTCCCAAGGAAATTTCTTGACAATGAGCGCCATCCCTTCAGGGTACTCTTTGAGATAGTTGAGGAAAACAGCCCAAACATGGATGTGTGGCTGGCAAGCCGAATCTGAACCTCTGTCAAAAGCAAGCTGAAGGATCTCAAACGCAAGTTCTTGGGCATGAGTCAGCGAGATGTCAAAGTTGACCGAAGTGTCAAGCTCTGGTGGTTGAACCGAAAGGGCCAATTTAGGATCGTAGCCGTCGATAACTGGACCAGGAGGGAGCGTGTTGTCGAACTCGGAATTCTGCATTTGAGAAGCCTTGTAGGCGGCTTCGCGAGACCAGACAGCCTCGGCGTCATTGGTTGCCTTTTGGTTTTCTTTTAATGTTGTAGAAAGCTTCATCCTACCATCTTTGAGGTTGTATTGGAAAATTGACGTAACATTGCAGATGGCGATGTGAACTCCTGGGACCTTGAATTTACCTTTGGTGGCAGTGATCTTTTGATCCAAAAGTTCAAGATACTCTTCCTTCTTCTCTGCAAAGGCGTCCTGGTTGACACAAGTGAAACAGATGCTGTGCAACAGGACAAAGACGGTATCAGCGGATTGATTACCTTCGATATCTTGGTCCTTGAGAGCTGTGGGATCGAACAAAGTCAGTATGCTCTCGCGTGCGGCGGAGAATGGTTGAGAGACAGCCAAGGCTTTACAGTAGTAAAAGAGTTGCTGTAAAATGTTTGGCCGGGCCAAAATGGCCAAATGGTGGTAAAGACGGCCGACGTGAGGCTGGCAGTCCGTTCCTTTGGAGTACCAAAAGCGGGAGACATTCATCCAGACATCACGATCTCGAGGATCTCCTTCCTCGATCGCCATACGATAGCGTCCCAGGTCTCCGAGACACTCGACCCAGGTGTCCGCGAAAGTAGGGACAGTCTCATAGAGCAGCGCCATCATAGAGTAAGCCAAATAGATAAAAGCTATCATATGGTCAAAGCTATCCGGCAAGCGGTGTCTCAAGAGCTCCAAGAAGGAATGAATACCATGACGCCACATCCGGGCAGGCATAGCATATTTCGTTGCCAATTTCCTTAAAGATGGGGCAGCAGATGGGTGCTGGCTAGCGAGAAAGAAATCGTGGTGCTCGTGCAACAGGGTTCTATGCAACGCAATCAATGCTTGCCATTGCTCATTATTGAGCCTCGGGGCATCCTTGGCACCGTGTGCAGCAGCAGCCTGTTTACTGTCCACTTCTATGCATTTGGCTTCGACCATAACGAGTCCCGCGTATATGCCCTTGACCTCAGCAACTAATTGTTCCTGAGAGATTGGACGGGTCTCGGGTTGAAGGATCAATTCAGGTTGGACTTCAGGTATGTCATCACCATCACCATGAGGCAGAGTGGAAGTAGAAGGCGCAGCAGAACCGCTCGACTGCGATGCTTGTGGTGGAAGGTTGTTATGTTTCCTGAGAATGACAGGACCCGAGGCTTGTGGTGTTGGTGCCACTGGGCCTCTGGATAAGTTTGCAGAGGAATGTTGAAGGTTCTTAGAAGGAGGGGAAGTCGGTTGACTTTGGCGAGGCGGGGGAGTAGGGCGAGGCGGTCCTCCCTTTAAATCAGCTCGATGATCAAAAAGTCTTGGAGGACCAGAAAGGTTGTCTCCCTTTGAAGGTCTCGGGGACCGAACGAAATCTGGATCTATGGGAGCCTCTACCCTACGGCCGCCATTTCCGGTAAACCGTCTTCTTGGCGGTCTTGCTCCTGGGGAAGGTATGGTAGTTAACGTTTCATCGAGCTGCATACTATCATTGGCTATTGTCTGTGACCTATCAGGCCTGGTGGTGGTTTTAAGTTAGCGTGATCAAGACAAGCAGAGAAGGAAAGAAAGAGAGAGCTCTAGGAGATTTGGAAAGGTCAGGCCTTATTCTGGGCTACCAGTGGGGAAGGAAAGAAGTGTGGATGGTGTATATAGATTGGCGAACTGGTGTGTGTACCGCAAGAGACAATTACATGCCCCATAATTTTGCTAGCTCACACACCATAGTCTCACTGTGGTGACCCTCTGCGTCCCACACCAGGCCTCTATAAAGACACCTCTGCCCCCCGGTATTATCTTGAGGGTTCCAAATTCTGCAAAGCAAAAATTTTCCCGATCTTCGTTGGTTTCTCAAGTGAAATCCGAATTGGGAGGTTTCCTCGGCCTGGGAACTTGAGAGAGAAAAAGAGAGAAAAAAGAAACTGCAAAGCCCAAAGTATCTCGTGGGAGATATATCAAAACTTACTTAACAACATTCGTAGCCGCTGCCGCCTCTGCCGCCTGTTCGGTTATTCCGTGTTCCTCGGTCAAATGTTTCGCCAGTTTGGCCGCATTTGCGCCGACCCATCTGCAGTGCGTGCAAGCAACTTTCGTCCGAGAATCTCGTCTCAAGCTTGCCTGGAATCTGCCAGCGATGTCTTCAGCAGCTGCGGGCTGAGGATTCTGACTCGCTAATGGACTACTACTTTCTCCGGGATTCATCATTATTCACACGGCTTCACGAGCGATAATAGATGCCCTAAAGTCAGCTTTTTGGAGCCCTTTCGGATTGTGGAGAGATCTGAATTTTTTTTGATGTAAGTAGAGTGTTTGTTTGGTTTTCGCGTTTATACGATTTGGACACGTCACGTGACAAGATCCACACTCACAAGGTTATCTGGCTCTTTTAGAATAGTCAATCAGATACGTCGGATCTTCTTCCAGATGCACGTCCCCGAAGTTAAAGGTCGGATAGTGGGATGGAAGCGGAGGTCGCTGCTCGCGTGGTAGTTTCTTGGAAGCGGTTATACGGGGTCTGAATAGTTGGTCGGGAATGGTTCTTGCAGGTGAGGTTTGTGGGGTGGTCTGAGGTACTAATATGTGAAGTTTTAGTGAAGGAATTGGATTTGAGGCAACCGTCTGCATACAAAGCGCCTGGCGAAGCTAGATCCCGCAGTCAGAAGGTGACCCAGGCCGGTCAAACAAAGAGCAATGTTAGGAGTGGCCTTGCTCGCAACTTCGAGAAAACGGCAAGAATACCAGAATTCCAAAAGGCTGGGTGATAAGGCACCCCCCCGAAAAAGCGACCTTTTGAACCACTCGAAGCGGAAAGACTGGCGAACAACGGCGGCAAACGTCACCGATTTCGAGGCTTGTTGGTATGCTTGCGAATACCAGAGCAAGAGGAGGGAATATCGAGAGAGAGAGAGAGAAGATGAGAGAATATGGTAAAATATACTACGGGTGATGCTTTTACGCCGGAATTGAAGGGCTTAGGCAGGGGCACTCGATAGTCCGTTGGCGTGGTTGCTGGCCGGAGCAGTGGCTTAGATTTGCAATGGACTGAGAACTGAAATTGGGCAAGATCTCAAAATAACTATGGTTTCTCATGACAAAACTAGATTGAGAGTAGGAGATGGGATCGAAAGCCATGGTTTCCTAAAACCTTTGGACGACTCGAGGCAGTATTTGAACGGAGGGACATTGTATGGAGATCAAGAACTCGCCGAGAGCAAAGCATGTCACTAAGAAAATGTTCCCGGTACAATTAATCACGGGCCCCGGGGGTTTTAAACCTCGCGGGGCTGCGTTGCTGATGCAAGTTCGCGAGAAACGCGAAGGCCCTCACCGTCATTTTAGTGACTACCTGCCATCCCCCAAACTCGTTTTTCCTTTCCCTTCCTCGCCCTCGCCCAATTTTCAGGATATCTGGAAACATATAAAGCTCACCACCAAAGTCCTCCACTAGAAGCAGCCTTTTTCCATTTAGTCTTACCGGCAAAAATCATTCGATATATCTAAATTGTTACATTGGGGAAATCGATCAGATCCCAATGACAGAAACAAATTAACATCGAAGTTTTTTGGATCCTTGGTAGAAACGGCAGTGATATATATGTATATGCCCATTCTCTAGGATTTAAATTTGATAGGCCTTTTCGTTTGGAGAGTCGCCGGGACAGAAGGAAACTCGATAGAAGGGAGGAATCACCCAGCATCAAACCAAATGAGTACGATCGGTTCGTCGAGCGAGATGTTTGCTGTGGCGAAGATGGGATTCCTCTTGCGATCTGCCGCACGTCCAAAGGGAATGGACAGCCGGTCTCGAGTGTTTGTGCCTGGGTATTTAAGTATTACAGCCTCGTTCTTCGTTCTTCGCAGAGCCTCAGCCTCAGAGCGTAGATATGTCCGTTTTGATTGGTTGCCGTCACCGGTCCCTCGCCTCCTAGGATTCTGATGACGGGAGGTCCACTTTGTTCTGCGGACTTGCATATATTCGCGTTCGTGCGTTTTTGCGTTTTGACTGCGCTCTTCGTACATTATTAGGAAGATGATATTGATTTTCGTCGCAACACAAAAATTGTCTGGTGACGAGACTATACCCAGTCTGAAAACCAGACAACACGAAGTAAAAACTTTAGATAGGCTATAGACTCGTTTCCAGCCGGTTTCCAGCCGGCCCCTAAAGTCGGTATTTGTGTTGTGGCAAAAGTGGGTTTGTTCCGCCAAGACAATCGAAGGGCCAAGCATCGCTTCTAGCGCCCTTCCAGGCAGGCCCACCCGAACCCAGCTGAGAGATCCAGCCTGATTTCGTCCGACCTCCTACAATAATACATAACTACTTACTACCGAGGTCCTACCTCTTCAATCCCGTACATCCATCGCTGCAGCATCGATCGATCCAAGAACGGAGAACCACATAATACAGGTCCGCCTTGCATCTGAAGAACTCTCCAACCCCATCGCTCTGCTGCAGGTCCAGGCCATCCCTCCCCCGCGTCTAGCATCATCTTCAGTGCAGTCGCTGCTCCACCTCGTCTCTCCCGAATACCATCTAATTGACTAATTTCGTCCCTACTCTCGCCCGCTTGCCTGCCAGCAGACGCCATTCGTTCATTCCAATCGTACCCTTTCTCTCCCTCTCCCTCTCCCCTTCCTCTCCCCTTCTCTCTCTTTTCGCGTCCGTCTTTCGGCCTAGCATGTCGTCCAAAACTTACTCTCCTCAACGAACGGATTCTGCAATCTCGTCTGCCTTGAGAGCTGCGACGGTGTCTCCGGGACGGGCTAGCAACAGCCGCAGGCCAGCTCTCATTCCCGCTTCCGCCTTTAACGCGTTGGAGTCCACTGCCGACCTCTCCTCTATCCTTCCTGACCTTCATGGTCTTCACAACGGGAGTTCCATTTACATCCTTCCGCCCGCTCCACCGCCACCTGGCCTTGCTCTGAAAGTAAAGCTGGAAGCCCAACAACCTCCCGTACGGCCGCGTTCTTTGAGGCGTAATGCCAGCAGCACGAGTTTAGCGACGGATGAGGTCGACGGCGACGGCGATTGGACCATGTCTGGTTCCGAAACGCCAGTCCACACAGGCCTCCCGGTTACTGGCGGCATGAGCAACCACATCAGACGCTGGTCTATGAAGGATTTGGTGGATCCTGACCTCAAGGGCGGCGAGCAGGAGCCCTTCGACACTCCCAAACAATACTTACATAAGCGTCAGACCTCCACTGTCTCAGCAGACCTCTTCTCTTGGGTGAACTCCAGTACGGACACTGAGAGTGGTACCCGTATGGTCGATATCGATCACCGGGTCGTGACAGACCTTGATAGCTTACCAACCTCGCCCATGAGTAACGCCTCGCATCCAGATATCACTCGGCAGCTTCAACGTCTGCAAGAAGCCTCGAGACTCCTACACGAGCTGTAAACGCCACATATTTCTTCCTATGAATCTCTTTTTATATATAACTTTCTCACAAATATAGCCAACGAAGATCACGACCCATATTTTATACCCCGGACCAAATGCTAATGATTTCCCATCGGAAAATTCTTTGATGATATGCATGCAAAATAAAATTACGATAATTGATGATGGACAAGCTTATAGAATTGCTTTTTTTTCTATTTTCTTCATTCTCGTTTCTTTCGATTTTTGGAATTCTTCCTTCTTTTTGACGAATTTCAGCGATATCACGTTCCTTCCTTCCATCCGATCATTTACATACGATTATTTTTTTCACATTATACTTAGGAGTTATTGGAGCTTCGAAAACAAGCTGGCATTTTTCTACATTTTTACATTTTATTCAAGCCAGCCTGTTCACCTGACGTTTTAATGTGCGGTTCTTAATATCCTTTGAATTTTATCTGCCCTCTATTTCCCACTTAGACTACAATAGCCCTGTACCAATAGATCAAAGGAAAGTAAAAATTAAAAATCTTCTCCCGAAGACCTCCCTCCGTTTCGCTTGATTGCATCATAGATTGGGATCAGATGAGCTCCATGCAAGAAGCCTCAATGTTGCCCATCTACCGAGGCTCAGAAGTCATGATACTCAATTCCTGCGTTTCCAGTCCCATGCCTACCCGCATGAGACCGAAGATGTACATGTACATGTATGTAGCTATCCCGACGATCTATCGACCTCGCGCGCCTGATATCTCAACTCCTTCATTCTAATATCTGAATACTGTGCCGCTGCCTATACTCGGTTCACTATTTATAGATCTAAAGATGGTGATTAGCTCTCGTTAATCAAACACCGAAAATCAAAAATTCGATAGAGAACAGTTCAGCCTTGTGGTACAATGTTTCAAGAATGTCAATTTCAAATGTATGCTACCAGAATCCTAGCTAGCTCCTGTCGCTTAGCGCCTGACTAAGCTTAATACATGTTGAGCTTCTGGCGTACACGAGCTTCACAGATCCCGTACGCTAGTTCGGCCCAGCATTTTGAACACGTTCCAGCTCAAGTCTGTGCGAAATCTGGAGTGCATACGCACTCGCAGATGAGCACTGCTCCCTCAGGCCAGTCGAATTGCGTACAAAATTACTTTGTTCGGCTACCGTTAGGAGGCGGTGTATCAGAGCTTGTAACCTGCGGCGCAGGAGCTCGGTTGTTTCCCTTATCTCCCAGAAAATGAAGGATCCGAACACACCTCGAAATTTCCACGCGACTTTGCCCCCAAACAGCTCTGTTGTGTTGCGTGGACAAAACTGGGTTGTGGTTGGCCAATGGGTTTCCTTCCCCTGCCGTTTTTGTCGAACTCGCGCTTCCTGCGCAGCCAATTAATGACGAGTGCTAGTAGTCGCCCCTTGAATATATTATATATTCGAGATTGTTTTTTTTGTAAGAGGCTGCGGTGCTCGAACTCCCATTGCTCGAATGATATAAGCAGGATCGATATGGATCGTTCGATCAGCTGCCCGGAATATCGAATATATCTCGAATCCAGCGGCAAAAACAGGTTACACTCACTATACTCGCAACCTGTTGGGTCGCAGTTCGAATATATCTCGCTTTTCGAACCTGTGCCTGAATTAAGCTTATATCATGCGCATCTGAGTGACCATGCACGGATATACCGCGAAATATTTTGCAAGGGTTCGGTTCTTGTGGTTCCCTCTTTTAGCTCCGTATGGGTTTAAGGATACTCTCTGAACTCAGTCTGAGGAATCCATAACTTTGATTCTCAGCTATTATATTCGGATCCAATTATTCAAACTGACCGAGTTAGAACCCGCCCATCCTTCATCACGAGGGCAATTGGGTCCGCTGCGGGGTATTCCTTGCGAAGATGGAAGGCTGAAGTCCAGGCTGAACCTCAAATTTTCAAACCGCAACCAAACACAATCACCGCATTAGGATATAGCGGCGTCATAATTCATCAGCAATATATTTCGCGCTACCGGGGAGAAGTTTAAGGTGAAGGCCTGATGCTCTGGGGAGGCCAAGAATGGAACAAGTCAGTCACTTCTGTAGACTTCCTATATTCGGTGCTATTTAGCGCCCAATCCAGATCCTGTGGGTCGCTAGAAGGATTTAATTGTACGATTGTTAAACCAGAGATTAAAAATGACAGAAAAGGTTAGTTAGGTTGGTTGTGACGGGATACAAAAAATGTGAAATTCCAGCCCTCCGATTTATTTCCAGGACACAGGATTCGTCTTGCGGGATACGATTTATAAAGTGCAAACGAACACGTTTTTGTCACTCATACGTCAGAAATTTCGGAAAAACTTAAAATATAAGCCCCAGTGTAATACGTGGTGTAGCAGTTTCAAGCTATGCGGTCGTCGTGTCGTTGTGGAATTAATAATATATACGGCGTGGAGGAGTGTCGTTCCGCCATGCCAGCGCAACATAAAATTTTTATGCATTAATTAAGCTCAATGCGTGCATTAAGAAAACAATGCGGAGGTAAATACCAAGTTTGAGCAATCAGGATGATTTAATTTGTGCGACTGCGCGGGTCGGGTTCGGGTAACTATTCTATTCGAGATTATCAGAAATGTTTGGGATAGACCTTGCCAAGGAAATGGTTGATATATGATAGGGAGATTTTTTGGTGGGGGTTGATCGATATTTACTAGGATACTTTGGCTTTGCAAGCTATAAATTACATGGATTGGCTTGCGGAGCTATATTACCTACTTTTCACTCGGATCCATGGATACTTAGCTTAGGGCCGCTAGGAAAGGATCAAGTGAAACTGTAAATTTTTGTTTTCATGGATATGAATATCGTGCCCGGGCCCCCGGTTATGGCTATGGATCATCGAATAGGGATTTTTGTTGGAAGAAGGCTGGGAGGTTTATCGGGACTGTCGTAGGTTGATTTTTATATACGAGTTGTCGATGTAAGGGTGTCTCATGTAGCTCCTTTACAGTTGTGGACAGCATGTGCAATTGTGGGGATTTGAAAAGCTGCCAGACCCATATGGTCATCCGCGAAATGGCTATCTTCAGAAGGTCGACTCGGTTATACCCTATGATCACTCGCGTCCTCGTTTGATCAACCAATAGAAAACTACTATACTTGAAAAGTGCGCGTTCGAATCCGAATCATAAGAGTTTATTATTGATTGAAGCGTGAAATGTATAATTACTCAGAGCTCGAGGGCTCGTAGCTCGGTGATACAAGGGTAGGGCTTCACGGTCAGCGTTTGATTCACGAGAAGGCAGGGCTGAATCCTTCCGAAAATGACGCAGCTAAAAATTCTGCGGTGAGACATCGACGTGCATGGGGCAGATTTATATGTCTATCTCTATCTACCGATGGGCATCTTCGGGTATTAAAGCAATATTATCTATCTCATGAAAGCCCGGCAGGCAGATCTGACATAATAATTATTAATTTACCCCATTTTGCGGCATTACCAAGATACAGCTCATTCTCAACGTTAACCGGATTCGAACTATGATAAATCCTAAAGGTTAAAATTCCGTTTTTACCGCGTCGGCGGCGCTTTCCGATCGAGATGCAGTGTACCCGTGCAGATTGCAAAGCAGCATTGATTGCGTTACGAGACAAGTATTAGAGTACGACTATGCGTGCATCGATAGGATAAACCATTCTTAGAAAGCTATACCTTCAGCTCTTATCCGGAACTGCATTCCGCCAATAGTGTTATTTTCTCGTGATTGTTATGGAGTTGAGGCTGATTCGAGGCTGTATAGTTTTTATATATAGCTCCTAGAGTATATACAAATCTCGTCGATTGCCATAAGTGGTGGGGGGTACGTCCGATAAATGTGACAAATCAGCCGACAGGCGAAGGGATAGTGCCACCTTGTTAACGTTACCCACCACTGAGCCATGTCATCACGGGTATGGCAGCGATCTTGGGAAATCAAATAGATCTAGAAGAGGCAGTTGATTATAAGGATTCGCGGGCTAATGCAATATAATGCCCTGGAATGTTAAGTATTTCATATACATGTTCTAGCTCTTTCTATTCGTTGCGCATCGTAGTAATAGTACTATAGTCTGTAGGTTGCAATTAAGGGTTATACCTAAAGTTTGCTCGCGGTATAATATATTGTTAGAATATATCAAATCACATAACTCAACGCGGTCTCAAAAGGTACATACATATCTCTATAGAAATAGACCACAGAGATCCAAATAAAGACAACTTAAATATTATAGTGGCTACGCAGTTGTAATTAGAGTCTGTGCTAATCGCTAGCTTCACAATATATTGATTGTATCTACGAACTAGTACTATATATACAGCTAACAGGCTTCTCGATGTGCATGGCATGATGCTGTTTCGAACACATGTACATTCGTAAAGAGTCTCGTGAACATGCAGACGGAATCTCAGAGATCAATGTCCTTGAGGCCAATTAAAGACCACGGTAAACTTTCAAATCGGAGACTGTGTATAACCACGTCTGTATTTCTTATATTTGTTGTGAACTACCCTGCCACAGGAGCATATCGTTGAGAAACTGATAAGTGTTGGAAGTGTGGTATTTTTATATGCGCTGGGGAAATGGCGTGATCGGTGCAACGCATTGCCTGCTCCGAACGCCGGCCTGTGATAGGCTGGCGGCAGAGAATTCTGGCTGCGAGGCAGCGAACTCGGCGTGCTGATTGGTGACTCTCTCCCGTCAACTACATCCGACCTGCACCATTACAACATCCCAAGCCTCAACCTTCAGAACCTCAACCGCGAAGCATGGCCGTCAACATCCGTCTGACCGCTTAAACCCGCCCGAGCATTTCAACTGTATCTTGAGCACTGTCGATATTCTAACATGACCTTCACCGAGACTTCATCTTTTGCTTTTTCCAAGGCGAACTACAGAGGCAATCCTTAGGTGACGGAACTCAACACGTTATCCTCGTTTGATCAGATCGAAAATAAGACCATAGACGCAGCTGAGGAAAAGAACACCTCCAATAACCTCCTACATCGAGGAACCATCGCTCGTTTATCCGATCGTATCCATCTCCGTAATCTGCGGAAGTCACAAGGACCACATCCGGGAGCACCCACATACAAACGTCCCATACTCTGCGTCATATCTCTTCGCGAAGAGATAGCCTTCTTATTGGAATAGCATCCACGATATATACGGATACTATAATTAGCGAAAAAAATTTTTTTTATCGACCGTCTCGTTATCTACCCGCTCTGCCGGTACATTGCGGACTCATCTTGTAGATTTTGTGGTGTGCGTATCGCATTACTCGCCTAGATCCTTCACGAAACGAATCCTTGTCTCATTTTGTGGCGATGACAACCGCCTCCAAGATGCCCGCGCTTGCACATTTGACAGGCGTGCCTGAATCCCATGTTCGAAAATATGGTGAGTTCGCTGAAACCTTAACCTAACTTTGATCCTATATCTCTTAGTTTTCATATAATGCATAAAACTATCAATCGCAGTTACAATCTTGGGCAGCGTTTCCGCTAACATTATGCGCATTTGTCCCCTGCAGACCATGAAACCACCCAGCCCTCGAATCCGTTCTCGCGATTCCTTTCCCAATTTTACTGTGTAATCCCGAGCTTCACCTTGGAATCTGGTGTGACCGTTACCGACATTCCTGTCGCGTACAAGACGTTCGGGCAGATCTCACCATCCGGTGACAATGTCATGATTATTTGTCACGCCCTGACCGGTAGCGCTGATGTCGGTGATTGGTGGGAGCCGCTGCTCGGGCCCGGGAAAGCACTAGATACTTCCCGATTTTATATCGTGTGCCTCAATAATATGGGAAGTCCGTACGGTTCTCTGAGCCCTGTTACCATGAATCCTGAAACCGGCGAGAGATACGGGCCTGAATTCCCATTGACTTCTATCCGTGACGATGTGAGGATCCATAAATTGGTGATTGAGGATTTGGGGATTAAGCAAGTTGCTGTAGTCATCGGTGGGAGCCTCGGCGGCATGATATGCCTGGAGTGGGCCTATTTCGGTGACTTTGTCAGGAGTATCGTGCCATTAGCAACGTCTGCGAGGCATTCCGCTTGGGGAATCAGCTGGGGTGAAGCTCAAAGGCAGAGTATCTACAGTGATCCAAATTATGGTACGTTCAAGATCTGGACTCCGCTTGCCAAACGTATGCTAATTGTATTTCCAGATGATGGATATTACGAACCTCTTCAACAGCCGATTGCCGGCCTCTCAGCGGCTCGTATGAGTGCTCTGCTGACTTACCGTTCGCGAAACTCATTTGAGTCTCGTTTTGGTCGTAATACCGCTGATCCAGCGCGTATAATTCATCAGAATGGAGTTCGTCCACCCTCGACACCGTCTGAAGAACACTGGGCAAACCACAACGAAGGGTTTCGTGCTGGCAAAAAGCTCCAATCGCCCCCACAATCTCCCATCTCCGGGCGTAACTCGCCACCGGACGAGAAACGAAAACACAGAAACCCAATGTTCTCAGCGCAAACGTATCTCCGCTACCAAGCTGACAAGTTTGTAAAACGATTTGATGCGAACTGCTATATCGCTACCACGCGAAAGATGGATACTCACGATGTTAGCCGTGGACGGGCAGCCACCATCCCCGAAGCACTAGAGATGATCAAGCAGCCGACTTTGGTGGTGGGCATCGAAAGCGATGGGTTGTTCACGTATGCCGAACAGCAGGAGTTGGCGGAGTATATCCCCAACGCGAGATTGAGCACGATTTATAGCCCTGAGGGACATGACGCTTTCTTGGTGGAATTCAAGATTGTGAATAAGGCGGTGGTTGAATTTTTGAAGGAGGTGCTACCGGATATCATGGAGAGGGAGCCGCTTGTTGCTGGTGGTGATACTAGTGGAGAAATCGCGGAAGTCAAGAAGACAAGCTTTTTCGGAGAGGCCGAGGGGACAGATTTGGTGTCTTGGTAGAGATATGGGTGTAGAAGTCTGATAACGAGAAAGTTCGACAGATGTATGTAGGCAAGCCTTGGAACCGTTCTTTCAAAAACTGCGAAGCGAAGATGGCATACAGCGGATAAACCAGATTGGAAATTGCTCTTTCTTATAAGACCAAAAACTTTCGCCCTTGTGCCTCGTAAGGACCGTGTTAAACTTGATAATTGGGACACGAAAATTTGGATCTATTAATTCCATCTCTTTAACGTTTCCAAGCACGTCTGGTTCACGAGACAAGTATCCCGACTTTTAGTGAAAATTATGAAGTTTTTCGCGAGTGATATGTTATAAGTTACCGATACATTTAGCAATTTATGCTTTCAAGCAAGGGACAAACTATCTTCCCACATCCCGAAAACTGATAGTCTCATACTATTTCAACATTTTCAGAATAAGCGTCCTAGATAAACTCTAAAGATCTTTGAGATTCTATAGTTACAATGTCAAGCCATTTTGTCAATGCCCTCCTCGATTTTATGCATGTTTCTTCACTTGAACAGGTGTCGCACGACTCGAGGGCCGCAAAAGCCCTGTTGCATTTTCTGTGTTGATCGGCACATGCATGGGCGGTTGCCAGGAACCAGGTCAAGCGAGCGCCGAAAGTTACCTCGGTTGTTGATTCCCCAGCTCGATACATTCGCCAGGGTCACGACCGATCTCCAGGTTTTCGGCCTCAGAAGAATATCCGTTGAAATCTCCGCCGACAAGAACCTCTCGCCCGGCCAGTTAACTCATCATCCCCCGCGTCTTAGCTTACTCGGCCCCGCCGGTATAAAACGGCCGTGCCGAGTATAATCATATATACCCGTTTTTCTTTCTATACTTTACTTTCAGCGTGCGCGCGAGACTTGGTCGTTTGGGTTTTTGATACTGCTTTTCTACTTTTTAGCGTCGAATCGAATTTGGGATACGTTAAAACATACCCAATAATACATACAGAAATCTATATCCCACATGTCGAAACCAGCTGTTCTTTTCCCGGCCGATGGCGAGCTGCACTCGAACGCGTGGGCCAAGGATATCTTTAGTTCGTGTCAACCTTTTACCACCACCCAAGTCTGCTTCTTTGCTAATATGTCTACCAATTCGCAGGGGGGAAAGTCGTCTTTTGCACCGGTGGTGCAGGCACAATTTGCTCCGGACAAGTCCGCGCACTGGTATCGCTAGGTGCGGACGCCGCAATCCTCGGCCGTCGCGAAGCCAACACCAAAGCCGTCGCTGCGGAAATCGCCAAAGTCCGCGAAGGGGCCAAAGTACTCGGTTTCGGCTGCGACGTGCGCGATTACACAACCCTCGTCGCGGCCGTCGAAGCCACGATAAAAGAACTGGGAAGAATCGATTTCCTGATCTGTGGTGCTGCCGGCAACTTTTTGAGCACGGTGGAAGGGTTATCGACCAATGCGTTCAAAACAGTCATAGATATCGATCTTCTCGGATCGTTTAATACCGTTAAGGCGTGTCTGCCGGAACTACGAAAGTCAAAGGGGAGGATAATATTCGTTTCGGCGACGTTCCATTATACCGGTGCGGCATTACAATCGCATGTCTCGGCAGCGAAGGCGGGAATCGACGCTCTTTCGCATACGCTTTGTCTCGAGTTGGGTCCGGCGGGGATTACATCGAACGTGATCGGACCGGGTGCCATTGCTAACACTGAGGGTATGGAGCGGTTGACATCGCAGAATATGGTGCCGGAGGATTTGAGGGAAAATCCGGCAAAGATGAACCCTTTGGGGCGATGGGGTACCGTTAGCGAAGTTGCGGATGCTACGATCTTTTTGTTGAGTGAGGCTGGCAGGTATATCAACGGTCTTACGTTGGTTGTTGGTAAGTAGCTGAATGCTCCGGTCGATATTTATAACGAGGTATACTAATATTTATGTGATTTATAGACGGCGGAAGCTGGAGGAACGGTAATAGCCCTGCCAGCTTTTTGTATCCCGCTGTATTCTTACCGGGAGCCGAGAAGAACTTCAATTTCATGACCACTAAGGGAGGGAAGAGGCCAGACAGCAAGTTATAGGATATTATGGTATGGTTCAGCGCATATATGGGATTCCCTGCAATCGAGTTTTGGCTTGGTGACGAGGCTGGGAACTTCGCGGCCAGCGTTTGGTTCAGGAGAAATCCGAGAACGAGACCAGGTTTGGTAAACGGCAATGTTAACGATTTGAACGTATTTCAAATCGTTCTCTGTGTATTATATTATCTTATTATTGTTCGGTACCAAATGCATTATACTTCAATACTTGGCCATCGTAGAAGATGTTATTTCTAGTTTAATATAATCTATAAAACTTGAGCTTGAGAGGCCAAGTCGGAGTTTCTATTTGATATATGCAGATGTTTAACCGCCTCATAAGCATATCTTTGGTCGAAAGCTCACTCAAACAATTCGATAAAGAATTCTATAGCCAATCCAAAATAATTGCGCCTTTGTCCGGCGCATTCCAATCAACTGATCAGATCGAGGAGTTTACCTTTTGAGACTAAGCTTACCGCAATGCGTATGGTTGCATTTTTTGGGGAATATGTGTTGCCGGCTGGTTTTGAGCAATTCCACGCGACCAGTTCAATGTTGCCTTTAGTAACACCCCTGCTCGACCTCAACTTATCTCATCTTTTAACTCGCTCCGACAAAGCAACGTAATCAGCTCAAAGACGACACCGCCATCTACAACTCTACGTGAGCTTCATATACTCGTCTATCACCCAGCATGGCTTCCTCAGGAATGTGGGAGGTTGATCCGGAGACTCGTCGAAAGGTACCTACCTATCAAAGCTCATCTGAACCAAGCTCTGTTGTCTGTCCCCTATTTCGAGATGAGGTGATAGCTAACTCCCACTTTCTTCGAAAATAGCTTCTAGAGCTGCAGAAAAGACCTGGGAATGGTACTTGCGTCGACTGCGATTCGCCCAGTCCTCAATGGGTACGGTTATAATCCCTCGACTCTGCCTCTATCGCTGCCGCAGCTTTCCTCTAGCGGCACCGACAGTGTTTTTGGATACAAGAGGCCAAATACTAACATATAACTATTGAGCTCTAGGCATCACCCAAATTTGGAATCTTCCTATGCCTCAACTGTGCTGGCGTTCATCGGTACAACAACCCTACCTGATAGAAAGTTGCCACCTAGTCTGGAAGAGAATACATTTTCGCTAATGTTTTTATATTATCGACAGCGGCCTCGGTGTTCACATTTCCTTCGTACGCTCGATAACCATGGACCAGTTCAAGACCTCCGAAATCCAACGAATGACACACGGTGGCAACAATGCTCTTAAGGAGTACTTTGAAAGCTGTACCGAGTACTCATCTGATATGTCGATTGCGGACCGATACTCGGCACCCTTCTCGGAGGACTACAAGGAGAAATTGACCTGTCTGGTAGACGGTACCGAGTGGAGTGGTCCGAAACCACGGACGGCAACACCGGCTGCTGTTAAGAATGTGAAGAGGACAGGTACAGGAGGTTTGGGTAGCGGCAGGAATAGTGCTAGCGGTACCCCGCGGTCTTCGAGCCCCGCTGTGTCTTTGCAGAAGCAGAAGAACGAGACCTATTTCGAAAGAATGGGCGCGGAAAACGCCAACCGACCGGAGGATTTGCCACCGAGCCAGGGCGGGAAATACGCTGGGTTCGGAAGTACCCCTCTCCCCGAACCGTCAAACAGTGGAATTGGGGGCTGGGACGATGTTACGAAGGACCCGGTGGCAGCGTTGACTAAAGGCTGGGGTTTCTTTTCGAGCGCTGTCGTGAAAGGGGCTAAACAGGTGAACGACGGGTTTGTGCAACCAACTGCAAAGATGGTATGCTTGCACACGTTTTCTGTTTCGAGTATCGCTGCTAATAGGGTATAAACTAGATCGCGGAATCGGAAATCACTAGCAATGTTCAGCGGACTGCACTGACCGTGGGGAGTGGTATTGCATCTACCGCGAAAACCGGCGCGGATTCGTTCAACCGGATCTTAGATCAGCAGGCTCGAGGCAACTATACAGCTATACAACCTGAGAAGAGGGATTTTTGGGATTCCTTTGGTGATGCGGAGTGGGATGACAAACCGGTAGCGAAGAACAGTGCAATTGGCACGAGCGGGATCAAGAAGTCTGGAGGCGGGAGTGGCGGACGAAAAAGCGAAGATGGTTGGGGTGAAGATTGGTAATAGTAGCATTGGTAGAACAGGAAATGAGGCGAATGGGCGCATGTGTGTACATAGGATACCTAGGGAAACGAGTTTATTCAGTCTTTCTTTGATGAAGTTATGAATATGATATGTGTGGCTGTAGATGGCTGTCTGTGTGGCGTCGGTTAAAGCTTAACCGCCACAGCGAACCACAACCAAGCTCCCAAAAGCGCAAGCTCACAGCCAGAACAACCACCAACCAAACCACCACCACCACCACCATCGACGCTACTAGCATATCTCCACCATTTCACATGTGTATAGGCATTCTATCACCATAAAGGACAACTACATACCAGCAGCGGCATTCAACAGCGGCATACACACTGCCCGCCATGACCGTCGCCAAAGCCCCACACCCCCTCATATCCTCCCACCCCTCAACATCAGGACTCAAGATCTCTCTGCACCCGCTTGCTCTCCTTACAATCTCTGACTATGTCTCGCGTCATACGCTGCGTAGCATGAAGGGCCCTATCGTGGGAGCTCTGCTCGGATCCCAGAATGGTCGCGAGATCTCCATAGAACACGCGTTCGAACTCAAGCTCATCGATCTCCCCGTCGAAGATGGCAAGATGGATACAGACGGTGAGGAGAACGTACGTGTCGACGAAGGATGGTTTGTGCAGAAGCTCAAGCAGTGTAAGTAATCACTCATTTCGTCTTGAAGAGTCTTGTCGGATCCTTATCCGGACTGCTTGTTCGTATATTGACTACTAGTGATACACTGCAGTCAAGGATGTGCACCCGACCCTCGATTTCATCGGACATTTCACATATCTTCCTCCACCGCCAAATCATCTCCCTCGCCAGTTGCAACTTAATATCCAGACACAACTACTCTCACATAATGAATCTCTCATCTTCCTCGCGCTTCACCCCTCACCGCTTTCGACGTCATCAGGCGGGAAGCTTCCGCTTACAATCTACGAATCCGTCTACGAAGAAGAGGGAGATACGCCGGAATCAAAGGTATTAAAGATGAAGTTCACAGAACTGTCTTATACCGTGGAAACAGGAGAAGCTGAGATGATTGGTGTCGACCACGTCGCTAAGGGTGGTTTGAACGCTGGTGACGAAACCGGTGGATCTGCGGCTGCGGCTGCTAAAGATGAGAAAGCGAGCGCCAGCGTTGTCAATACTAAAGAAGAAAAGAAGGATCCCAAAGGCAAGGGCAAAGCTGCTGCTTCAACGGCAGAACCAGCGGCACCAGCAAAAGAGGAGAAGGAAATCACATTCGAGAGTCTTGCTCTACCCACACAAACACAAGAGCGTATGTTGAATATGAATATTGCAACAGCTTCCATTTGATGCTAATTGTCATATAGTCCTATCGACTCTTACCGCAAAGGCAAACGCTGTCCGTATGCTACATTCCCGTCTCACACTTCTCCTCGCCTACCTTCGCAGCATCGAATCCAACCCAACAACGGCCGAAGCTAAAGGCAACTCGCAATCCACCCTGCCGCAAAAGGTCAACCATCCGCTACTCCGTTCTCTCCTATCGCTCACCAACCGTCTGCCGCTGCTCGAACCACCCGCAACCGAAGCGTCGAGTCTGTCATCTGAATCTCTCGCTGAGCTCAGCGACGTGCACCTCGTCGCCCTCCTTGGAGCTATAACCTCGAGTATCGAGATTTCAAAGGAGGTTGGAAGAAAGTTCGCAGCCGTGGAGGCCGCTCGGGGTGGACGAGATCGCGGCCAGGGTATGGGTGGTGGTGGTGGGCCGCAGGGTGGTATGATGGAGTTTGGAGGCTATGATAGCACAAGTGACGACCTCGGGTTCGGCGGTGGTGGAGCTGGAGGGAGAGGAGGCTTGATGGGGACTTTGGGTGGGCTTTTGAGGAGCGGAGGAGGAGGGAAGATGAGTGGTCGTAGAGGTTTTTAGATGGTGGATGATTCTCTGTATTGGGAGACTAGCGGGAGCTAAACCGTGGGTAGATTTATACTGGAAGCATGCTATCTGCTTCTTTCAAGGCGTTTCGATTTACATGTTTTGCGATCTGAGGTTCGTCTTTAGTGGGTTATCGGAGGTGTGCATTTCATCTAGCTCACTTTGCATATTCCGAGCTTGTATACATTGCAGAGCGTGGGAACGAAATCATAATCATATTTCAGCATCTCTAGAGAGTATACTGTCTGAATGTCGTTGAATGTCATGATATAGGATCCAATGTACAATCTAACTCGTGCGCCAGTACGCCAACCAAATATAATCTTAAATTAATTTTCACAAACTCTTTAATCTTTCGATCTCTCTTTCGACACTCTCCCGTCCTATAACAACCACCTCACCATCCTCATCGAACTGCCCCTCCATCATAACCCAAACCTTCTCGCTGGTACTAGTATACGTCCCCCCTCTGATAACAACAACCAAGAACCCCAACGTCTCCCTTTCAACATCCCAGACTTCCCACCATCTCTCCGGCAGTTTTACGCTGTGATCCCTAGCGGCCATATATATCCCAGCAACCGCCAACTCGTGCGGATGATGCGTCAAATACGGCTGCGACGGTGACGAAAGGAGATCGGTAAGATACGCAAACGTCGTTGAGACCAATTTCTCGTGCTGTAACGGGTTGAACAAATCCTCTGGGGAATCAGACTTTTCTGGTAAAGGGGTCGTATGCGTTAACACGCCGAGAGATTGGAGGTAATTGAACGCCAGCGTGTAGGGGAGATGGACTGTAGTGTTGAATCCGAGAGAGCGGAGGATTTTAGCCTCGGTGCTTAATAGGAGCGATTTGAAAGCCGTGTAGTCTCCTTCGGAAACATAGTAGAGGGATTTGTTGCTCTTCATCTTGCTGACGCCGTTGCCACTCGGGTCGCGGAGAGCCGGCGGGTGGAGGGGACTAGCCGGTGAGAGAAGATATTTGAACACATTGATCAGGTCCCGCGGCTTTTGGGAGTGTTCGGTCAGTTTGGACGAGAGGTAGAGAGATGCCAGGCAGGTCGGGAAGATCGGGGAGGATTGGATTGAGGTTGTGAGGTAGTATCGTTGGAGGAGGATGATGGCTGTTGCGAGAGTAGGCTGCGGTCTGGTTATAGTCAGTGGGGTTTTCTTGGATCGAAAAGCATGTCGAAGAAGACTTACAGCTCCATGAGCATGCCGGCCGCTTGTATTAGTCGGCAGGCTGCCAGTCGGAGTTTCTGCTCGAGAGGTTCTGGGAGACCGGCTTGTTGTGACGGGGAGATGGCTAGCTGCGCTGGAGTCGCGAGGGGAGTAGCAAAGATGGACACCATTGTCGCGACAGAGACGCCCGTTGGACTTGGGGAGGTGCGTCGCCGATAGTCATATAACAAGGCCGCTCATATGAAAGGGCGGTGGGTACGGTGGATGTCGAATGCGCGGTGGATATCATATGTCGTCTGCTTCGACGTGATGGTGTTTCGGCGCGTGAGAAGGTTGAGGCTCAAAATCGTCATAGTTCGCCGAGCTAATTGAATTCAAATGTTGCACTGCAACACCATCTACAATGCAATGGACCAGGCCAGAACCGTTCGCCATGACAAAGCAGCCCAATCGGATCAACCCTGCCAGTATTCTATATAAAGAAGTCTAGCTCGGACTAGAATCTCGGATTGAAAGAAGATACCGAGTTTGCTACTATCGACAATGGAGGACAGAAGGATTACGCTTCTCTATGCCTCCGAAACGGGCACAACGGAGGACTATGCTCAAGAGTTGGGTAGAACTCTTGAAAGGATGCATTTTAATTACAGATTGATGGAAATGGATCTCTTCGAACCGGTATTTAGAATTATTTTATCATTTTATATGACCTTGATACCGTAGCTAACTGTACAACGGTATGGTAGAAACTTCTGTTAGCGACACCGTTGGCCATCTTCATGTGCCCGACGACCGGCCAAGGCGATATGCCGGAGAACATGCAGAAATTCTGGAGATTTCTTCTCCGGAAGAAGCTGCCGGCGAATCTCTTGCAGAATATGAAGTTTACATCATTTGGCCTTGGCGATAGTACTTATCCAAAGTAAGCTCCACCGAACGGTGAATCCAATGCGAACATTTGCAGACGGCTAATCTGTATTTGAGGTTGGTACTTTAGATTCAACTGGGCTATCAAGAAACTGCACAAACGTCTGCTACAGCTTGGCGGAAAGGAATTTTATATTAGAGGGGAGGGTGACGAACAGCACGAAGAAGGGTGAGTCTAACTTTCGTAGTAAATCTACGAACTGGTAGACTAAACATCCCTTATATAAAGTACAGATGGAGCATTGATACCCTGGGTTGAAGGTCTTTCTTCAAAGCTTCTCGAACTATTCCCATTACCTGAGGGTTTAGTACCCATACCGAGTCACCAATTGCTACCTCCAAAGCTCACCGTTGAAATCGATGATGCCTCACCGGCATACTCCGACACCGCTTACGCTTCCGGGGTCTCTGTATACCGCGGACCGAGTGCGTTCGAAGTTACAGTAGAAAAGAATGAACGACTAACCCCGGAAACTCACTTTCAAGATGTTCGACTGTTCACCTTCACCTCATCCACTCCACTAACCCACTTGCCCGGCGACGCCCTCAGCATTCTTGCCACCAATCCAACTGAAGTCGTTGATGAAGCTCTCCATATACTCAATATACCCGTCAACCCGGACCAACCCCTCCGTATAGTCCGACACTCGCAAAACCCATCCTCGCAGCGGTTTGTCGATCATCTCACCCTACGTACCCTCCTAACCCACCATCTAGATATCACCGCCATCCCGCGCCGCAGCTTCTTCAGTTTCTGCGCTGCGTTCACCACTAATGAAACCCACAAAGAACGCCTAATAGACTTCACGGACCCCAAATACGCAGAAGAACTCTTCGACTACACCACCCGTCCGCGAAGGAGTATTCTCGAAGTCCTCCAGGAGTTCTCCACGGTCCAGATACCCCTCGCGTACCTCGTAGAAATGATACCAAAGATCAAAGCCCGCTTATTCAGCATAGCCAGCTTCAAAGACCAATACGCCACACCGCTTCCTACCTTTCCCACCTTGTCAAATACTACACCGAATGACACCGAGAAAGGATATAACCTCGACCTGTTGGTCGCTATCGTTAAATACCGCACCGTTATAAAGCGTATTCGGCGGGGAATGTGTACGCGCTACATGGCCGCCTTACAATTGGGTGATACCCTCTCCGTGACGCTTAATAAAGGCGGATTGGGGAACAGTGCGCGCCAGGTGAAAGCGCATACGCCGATTGTGATGGTGGGTCCCGGAACCGGAGTGGCACCGATGAGGGCTATGGTGTGGGAACGGCTGGCGGAAATTCAGCGTCGCAGAGATGATTTCGAAGCCGACGGTACGAGTTCTTTGAAACCGGCGAAGACATTGTTGTTTTTTGGGTGTAGGGGTGTCAAGTTGGATTATTATTTTGGGGACGAGTGGAGGGGGCTAGAGGAGAAATATGGCAACGAGATATTTGAGATCCGGTCCGCGTTTTCGAGAGATCAGAAGGAGAAGAGGTATGTGCAGCATCTGATCAAGGAAGGGAAGGAGGAGGTTTGGAAGGTGGTAGGAGAGATGGGCGGTGTGGTTTATGTTTGCGGGTGGGTTGTTCAACTTTCGTTTTCTGTTTGAGAAGAGTTATCACTAACTTGATGTAGGAGTTCCGGACGTATGCCGCAAGCTGTTCGGGAGGCATTGATTGAAGTGTTTCAAGAGGTGGGGAAGAAACCTCGAGATGAGGCTGAAGCGTATCTATTAGCTATGGAGAATGAAGGGCGGTATAGACAAGAGACATGGTGATGATTTCAACGACTGGCTAAAATATAGAGATTCTCATTTTGGGTATTGCTAGGAGAGCGTAGATGAACTGTATGTACAATATAGAGGAGACGCGAGACGCAGAATCAAACTTACGAAAGAGATATGGCTGAACATAGAAGGAGAGCCGTTAGGCATAAATGCAGACCAGATTGGGCTGCCATTGATCAAAAGCACAGAAGCAAAAGAAAAGGCTATCAATATAATAATTCAAGGAGTAACAAATATCTTTCCAGACTCCATGGTAACGTTTTAAAGGCAAAAACGAACCTAAATAAGAGCAAAAAGATACCCATAAACCAATAAAGAAAAGACTTGATCCAATCCAGCTTAAGAAGATAAGCTCAAGCACCATCACCCCAAATACCCACAACTCCCATTCCAAACGCAGTACCACACAGCGCCGTAACGCCCCAACTTGCATTCTCCCAATCCAGGATTCTAGTTCTCAACTCCTCCCCATTAACCCCCCTCTCGCCGTTCTCCGTGATCAACCTATCCATGTGTGCCGATTTCGGCGAGAGAACTGCAAACGAGTAAGCACCACTGAGGAGCGGGAGGATAGAGGTAAAGATCAGATATGGATGTTTCTGCGTGGAAGGCGAGAGGAAATATGCCGAGAGGAGGGACAAGCTCGTGATGAGTGTCAATGGTGTTGTGAGAGTTGAGAGGTTGGAGGTTAATTTGGTGAAGGAGCGGTGGGCCGCGGCTGCGTAGAATATGCGATATCAGCATTTGATTTGCAATACAAATTTCAGTGTATATGGATGGCATGGAGAGGTCCGAATAAACGTACGAGCAGATGGTAGTGTCAATAGCGATTTTATCGATGCATAGGAAGTGGAGAATGAAATCCCCTATATTTATATCATATCTATTAGCACGGACTGCTGGCGGTAATTTCATCGGCGGGGCAATGTCATACCGTAAGGAGACCTAGCGAGACGACACCTACGAACTTTGTCACGGCGATGGTCGGTCGCGACATGCTGGGAGGATTGTGCTGGCAGCGTATGCGGGTACTGCAGACACGTGGGGTTCAATTGCGCTCTTCTTTGAGGTCGTCAGAGCAGGAGGTGAGAGATATCGAGATTTGGCGGCGGGATCTAATCGGGTGGATGGATGTCGAAGGGCAACACACCCGAATGAGAACGTCATACAACAAGGTTTATCACTATGACAGGGGCATGCGCATGCAGAATGCGAGTGTGCCTGAGTATCAATTGGCTGGACTTCAAGAAGTAGTTTATGTTTTTTTGGAGTCGAATTCATACAAAATTACTTATTTTAAGCCTTCGGTTTCAAACTCACCGGTTTATCTGTATATCCGTATTGCGCGCGGTCTGACTGAAAAACCACCAAGGCACATATGCAGATTCCAAAATTCAAGCCGCATACCGCATGGCTTGCTTGATCAGTCTGCTTTGACCTTGTTCATTGGTGTCTGAATAATTAAAATACAGTGTAGCTAAGTAGGTACTCATTCGCTAACAATTTTCATATGAGTCTACAATAATATATACGGTATTGACGGTAACTAAACTTGCAACTTTTCTATTTAGCAATTAGTATAGAAAGAATATATTTTGCCTTGCCGAAAGATACTTATATACCCATGGTACCTAGAGCTATAATTAAAGCTACTCATGATACCGCCCACACAATAATACACACCGGATCAGTAGTGATACCTCTTCATGATTTTTTATTTCTTGATTTATCTTGTTTCTTCAAAATTGTGACGTCTAGCATAATATTCCTCCGTGGGTCCAAATAATCGTACGGCTCACGCGCCATTTCATCGTACTGATACCGCGGCTCTGTATCAAAAACAGCCCAGCAGTCAAGAATCGACTGATCTTTTTGTAAAAATTGTTCTCTTAGATAATTCTTCACATCTTCGATAAGAATCTTGAGACTGTCTCCGTTTCCACCGTGGTATCTCATCGGCAGCGGTGGGGATTCAATAGTTGCGTCGAAAACATTTGGGGGCCAGGAGGAATTGTGATTGATCAGGGACCTCGAACCAGATCTGGACCGCGATTGGCTGGGCTGGCTGGGCCCCTTTTTAGGTTTCTTGTCTCTATCAAAGTTAAGTCTGCGCACTCGAACAGGATATCGAACTCGCACGATCGGAGGTCTATCGGGCAGTTTCCTCATCTGTTCCGTGACCTCGAAATTCGGCGGATATTTGGGTTCATAGCTACCGTTGAAGGAGTTCTGAACTGATCTCGTGGGTTCCGAATTTGTCTCGAATGCAAACAGCATAGAGCCGGAATCGAACGAAGTCGGAGAACGAGGGGTGGCCTCGCTCCCCCAGAAATAAATCATATCGGACTCCAACAGCGGCGAGTCCGTGATATCAAAGTAGCTGCAAATCCCGTACCGTCCATCATTGGCATATTTCAGCACGCTCAGATCCTTCGGTTGGTGTATACGTCGCTTGCCGACATGAAGCGCCAGCCATAACCAAGATTTAATGTCCCGGCTGCCCTGCTTTCGTTCGAATGATATTATCAAAGACGACATCCACAGTAAAGCGTGTAGACTTAAATATCCACCAGCTCGCAGATTCGAGCGCCATGGTGGACCGGGATCGTTGGGGAGATAGCGTCGCAACCCCCAGTTTACAGCTAAGCCTAAGTCGTTATCCGACTTTGTCGGATTGATCTTGTCGTAGACGTAGCGTTTACGTCGGAAGGGTTCCCGTTGGAGAATGGACGCCCATTGCGGGCAGACTTGGGAGGCGATGAAATGGTCCTCCCAGTCGAGGTGGCGGAGAATCTCCTCTTGGAGCTCAATGGGGAATGCGAGTATAATATTGGACATGATTTAAGTTCTGGACGAGTATGAGATATAAGCCCTGCGACGTGACTCCCGGATTGACGAGATATGCAGAGGCTTTGATTGCTAGGTGTCCTTTTTACTCAAGTCGCATTCGAGAGCCTCGAGGCTCAAACGTAGCTTCGAGACAATGGTAGAAGGTAGGAAGGTGTTGCGCTCACTGTCCAGGCGAGCTCGATCGAGGTACGCTGCGAGAAAAGATAAGACTCCCGATCCTGAATGCTATGTAAAAGAGGCGAAATATCCAATGTTCCAAAAGTATATTATTGCCGTGCCCTGATGAGATCTTTGCTATGCGACCAAGAATCTCATGGCCCACGCCGCTATCATAAATAGTTTACGTGATAACGTTACGTAGGCGAACTTTTGCAGCCTTACCTCGTGACTCAAGTTATCGGATCCATTGATCCTTCCTACCGAATTCGCGAATTGTAAAATGGATCGCACGAGCGCATTCGCGTACTAGGCACTGGTGTCGATCTTGAGTGCCTTGCATATTACACGTTGATTTATTGATATTTAGAATCGGTCTCGAGGCTAGTTCTCGGGCTGATTCTCGATCTTGAAAAAAAATGGTATCTTTGCGCAATCTGTCAAAAGTCTAGTCGTGGTTGATTCTCTTCACGGCTCCTGGGCCAAATTTAAACATCAGAAATGCTATTATCCGCAAAGCTGTTTACAGTACAGTATTAACAAGGAAATTTGAATTTCGTAATATCGATCGCGCATTCATACGTTCAAGCGTGAACAGAAACAGGCTTGCCGTACCCCTGACCAACAGCGAACCCCCCCAATCCAGCATTCACACCCTCTTGTTTAACCGGCTTCGGCTCAACACCGACACGCTCTTTGCTCAGAAGGTCTACCAAGAGTGGATTCGGCCTTCCCTCCCTCCTGATTCCATCAACGCCCTCCTCCCTAAACTTTGTCACTTGATCCATATAGGAGTCGAACAAGAAGCTGCTGTCCAATGGTCCTCCCTTGGCCTCTGGGTGGAATTGGGTGCTCATTATCGGCCTCGTCTCGTGAATCATGCCTTCATTAGACTGGTCGTTCAAGTTAATGAAGTATGGCTTCCAACCAGCTGGGAGAGTAGTCGCGTCTACCGCGTATCCGTGATTCTGGGACGTGATGTGGCACCGGCCGGTTGTCAGGTCCAAGGCGGGGATGTTATGAGCGCGGTTACCGTATTTGAGCTTGATCGTGCGTGCTCCAGTAGCGAGAGCCAGTAGCTGGTGACCGAGGCAGATGCCCATGATAGGGCCGCTGTACGAGTCCATCAGTTTTCGAAGGTGATAGACGGTTTGAGCGCAATGAGTCGGGTCTCCTGGGCCATTGGAGATGAACACGCCGTCGAAGTGGTGCGCAACCTTGTGGATTGGATAGTCCCATGGGAAACAAGTTACGGAGGCGCCGCGGCCAACAAGAGATCGCAAGATGTTCTCCTTCACGCCACAATCAATGACGGCGACATGCAAGTCTCCGGTAGAAGACACGTGGAACGGAGCCTTCGTGGAGACTTTAGCGACCAAGTTGATCTGTTCCGGGTCAACGAAAGCTTCGTCTTCATCCGCATCATACTCTTCACCAATGGTGATACGGGCGAGAGAAGAACCTTGTTCTCTAAGGAAAGTGACAATATCACGAGTGTCCACACCAGAGATAGCAGGCACACCCTCGCGAGCACACCAGTCGCCAAGAGACTCGACGGCAGTCCAGTGAGAATATTGAAGAGCAGCATCAGCTACAACGATGCCTGCCGCCTGTATATGCGGAGATTCGAAATATTTGAGAAGGCCGGCTTCGTCACGATCACGTCCAGGCACGCCATAATTGCCGATGAGAGGCTGGGTGAAGACGAGAATTTGGCCACGGTAGGAGGGGTCGGTCATAGACTCTGGATATCCAACGAGGGCAGTAGAGAATACGGCTTCTCCAGAAATGTTTTTACTCGCACCAAAGGATTTGCCGTGATAAACCGGGCCGTTCTATAAAGTCTTGTTAGGATGATATATGTAGATAATCTGAAATTGCGGGATCTAGCGTACCCTGATGGTGAAAGTGGCTCGGTCGTGAGAAACAGGAGTGGCGCCGCGATTGATCTCCGGCATCAATCTGCCAGTGCTACCGGTGATAGTGGCGAGATATCGCTTCCCAAGAGCACCCTTGAACAGGGATTTGGAGTGTTGATTGAGGATTCGTTTAGCTAACATGATTGCTGATATTATGCGTGTTCCGTTGGAGGATAGCCAACAGAAATGTCGAGGAAAGTAGTGTATAAGACTGATCGGTCCGATATTAGCAGTCCAATTACTGAGAACAGGTTTTCCAAATATGATCTAATCCACATCAAAATAAAGGGTCAGCAGTGATACTTTCGTATTCGAGCTTAAGAAATGATAACAGTTGCGACTAGAATCCGGCGATGAAATCGGATATAACCCTTTCAGTGAAAGATAATGAGAATGACATGTGTAGTATACCTGAGATGTAGTCCTATAAGCAATAAGCAACTAAGTTAGTAACACGTTTTCAATATCACGAAAACCAGGACAAAGAAACATACTTGGGAAGTAAAGGCCGTTGGGCAAAATCGCATACGTGCGGTGGTAGAGGATGAACCCTCCCGCAGGGACAGAGGTCGGTTCGGTTCTTAGATGAGAAGCGGGAAGATTGTCGCGAAGATATGATCTCCCAGGAAAAGGCTATCAATTGGATACGATTGTTGAGATCGGTAGGGAGGAAGGAAAGTATTAATCGTTGAGCTTGTAATTGTAAGGAGACGGTCTTCTAGTGCGGACAGGGTCGACAGATCGAACTGGTTCGGATCTCAGAACTTTCTAACGGCGTTCAATCGGAGGAGGATCCCGCAGGAAGGAAAACAGCCAACCAGTAGGAATAAAGCCGAATCGAAGTCAATTGCGCGGGCGAGTGACGTTTTGAGGTGAAAATTTTTGCCGCGAGGTTGGATGGTGAGGAGTTTAAATCGGAAAGAGGAACTCGTTCAAGAAAATTTGCGTCAGAACAAACAAGGAACCAGCGCCGGAAACGGGCCGTCAACTTGCAACAGAAACAACGCAGTTACACTATTGCGGCCACCAGCTGGCTAGCGGGTACGAGAATTTAGATATCTGACTGCCCGGGTTCACTATTTTTGTAGCGCGTACGTAGTTTGAACGTACTCACGAGGTCCCCCAGGCCAAACTTGCCGATAAGCTCCATACTTTACCAGCATCTCGACCATATCATTGCGCCCCCTTCGCTCTGCAAGTTCCAGTGGCGTCAACGTGCAAAATTTAGCGCTTCGAGCTTTTTTTTATCCACAACTAAATTTGGGTCCGCATTGTGTTGAAGTAGAATTCTCGCTAATTCCACGTCGCCATACTCCGCAGCTCTTTGTAGTGGTGTATACGTATAGAATATTGTTCCAACAGAAGCAAACGGTGCGTTAGAGTTCAACGGCTCAGAAACTAACAAGGCTTCGATGATTCGTAGAGCCCAGCATTGTCTAGATGTGCTTCCAGAAAACCTCATTTCTCCACGAGCAATGATTGCTCTGGCCAAAGCAGACTGCCCATCACAACCTCTCATTCCCACCGCCAATGGGCAGGATTTTAAGAGTCTTTCAACGGCCGTGAAAAGCTCCTGGCTCGGTTCGAACTTGAGAATAAGTAGATCTATTATGGCGACATCTACTCTATCTTTCGAAGAAGGTATCTGAATAAAAATACGTTCGTTAACATTTGCTGGCCCAATTAATCCTCGATCGATAAAAAATTTGAGTATCTCGAGAAACTTAACGCTGCAGACATTGCCGAATAGCTGCGGTATACGAGCTTTAGAAAGAAATTTGGCCATGCTAAATTTCCGACTGCCACACGCCAACTGCAACAACTCTGAAAACGAATCCTCCATTTTTAGATCGAATAAACAACGGCTGATTAATTGCTCTTCTATTTTACATTCCCAGGCAGCAGCAATCACGCTCTTGAGAATGTAATAATGGGATCGAGGCTGTAGAATTCGAATGATATCGTACTTCATAGCCAGTTGAACAAGTAAGACCACTCTCGAAGTATCATAGTTGTCTTCTCTAAGGGTTTTAAAGTTTTCTCCCAAGTAATCGAAGATATATGTTAAAAATTGGGCTGTAACATCTTGAGATCCTATATTTTTTATATTGTCAATTGTGTAATGCCAATTTTCGATATCCAAGACGAAAATTGCATGTATAACTAATCCTTCAGCGGGCGGAATTAGCTGAAATGAGGGCCCTAGCCAATCCGACGTCCGAGGATGGATATAAAAATTCGAAAACTCGCAATATGAACTTCGTTTGCGAAGTTCTAAGTCTAGATCCCCTCTTATGTGCTTCCTTTGGAGGCTTTTTGGACTAAAGTTAGGCTCCGTAGAGGAAAGAGCCTCGATGACGAAAGAGAATTCAAGACTGCCAACTTTCGTATATATTAGAGCAATAGTCAAGGCTATCGCAGGTCTATAGAATCGAGAGCCCCCGTCCCACAATTTCTGTAATATGTCTAGACCCATACCCTTACTGAGTGCAAACTCAAGGCTATTGATCCCTCGACAGAGTTGTTCGAGAAACCGATCCCCGAGATATCTTGCCTTGGGGTCCTCGTAATTGGAGACGAGGGAAAGGTCAGGAATTGCTCCAGCAGCCAAAATCCGTTCAACCAGCCCAACTCGCCCTGTTTGAAGGGCACATGTCAAAGGCATGATCCTGCAAACTATGGATGTAGTATTGGGGCAGTAACACAGACTGTTTGGATTCGCATCACAATCAAGGAGATATTGCGTGGTAAGTTCGTCTCCTCGACTTAAGGCGCCTAGGAGATAAGAACGCCTGGTACAATCTATTGTTTCGGCAATGATTTCGGCGATATTTCTGTGTCCATGTTTTATTGCACTCATGAGGAGATTCAATTCCAAAAATATGGCCCCATCCTCAGCTGTGACTAGTGGTGTTATTCTAGTTTGTGAGAGATGGTCTGGCTCTTCTAATTTTAGGAGTTGCTGTCTGAGAAATACTTCCTGCGCTGAATCGTGCCTCACAACTGCCGCTAGAAGCGCTGAATTACCAAGCTCTATCGCCAAGAATGTGAGTTTCTTGATCTCTGGTCTCTGAAACCGACGACTTGCGCACTTATCTTGATAATTAAGCAAAAGAAGTTGAAATATGTCTTCCGAGTTCTTACAACGTAGAATTATTCCTTCAACAGGCTCGTTGGGCCTGCACCCACAATTGAGAAGAAAGGTAAGAATGTCGTCGTCGTAATCCTTCCTCTTCTCATTGTTCGTGATCAAAAAATTAATCAAAAGCCCTCCTAGCTTTTTGACGGGATCGGTTTTTAGTTGCATGAGAGCCCTGAAGATGCTTTCAAGCGACCTTTTAAACTCTTGTAGAAGATATAGGATTTTATCTTTCCAGTGAAGAGTATACCAAAGGTTGTTATTCATTATGAAAATGGTTTGCCGGATAAAATCCCCCAAAAATGTTGCACACGTTTCTAACTTCGTGCCAATTTGATGACTCTCCAATTCTTCTGCCTTCTGTCGTGCTATATCTAATGCGATTAAGGTTTGAAATTCATTCCATATAATCTCGCTAGATGGTTGTTTCTGAGGCCACATGAAATTGATATTAAAGTGATTGCTGACATTCGAATCTCCTTCATCAATATCGATAGGTTGAACCGAACTGTCTACGAGCTCGGTTTGTCTGGTCAAACCGAGATAACGTAAAGGATAAATTACGCGGGGTTCTGGAATCCAATGCAGACATTGGTCAGCTGTTTATATCAAGAGCTGGGTTAAGCCTCTTCTTTGCTCTGCACTCACTCTGTAGTGATAATGGAGGCACACCATCAAAATTTGCACCACCTACGCCTTTTGTGTTTTGTGGAGCCTGCACTGAGGGGCTTCCAGAATCTTTATTGAAGAATTGCTCTTGGGGTATTGTGATGGCATGCCGAGGTACATCCCGTATTTCTAATTGGGGTTGCTTCCTTATCTTGCTTTCATTCGAGGATAGTAAAGTCGATGTTTCGGAAACACCTGTTGTTAGTCTCAGGCCTGTTATATAGTCTGTTTTTTTCACAACGAGGCCCTCTGAGGTTTCAAGATCCAATTCGATTGTATCTAATTTTGAAGCAGTCATCGGATTATCAGTTAATAAGGCTTGCGACTTTTTATTGAGAGAAATACCAGGCGAGATGTTTGGGGGGCTTACCTGGAACAGATGTCTGCTGTCTAGCATTATGTCGTCGTATTCCCTTCTTGATCTTACGATCAGACTGCGGAATCCCATTGAGAGAGACCTGGACTTTTGGTGGAGCGTTTGGATCAATATTTGGACTGAGTGCGCCGTGAATGTCGAAAATCTTTTGCACCGCAAGGTAGTCTTCACGTTTCAGATTCTTTCTGATTTTCCAGACTTTTACTAAGTGGTAATCGAGTTGATTTTTTCTAGGGTAATCAAGAATATTTAGTGTTATAGATTGGATCGCTCCTGCTTCATCGGGCGAAACGCGAACACAGTTCCACCGGACCTGAAAACATTAAACTTACGTTATCTGGATACCATGCTTTTCATATATATGGTCACATATTCTTTTGTTGGTAAAATCTTGAAGAAGATACATCCTCTCGATCTCTGGTCTCAAATTTTCCCAAGGTATGTATATTCCACCACCCCGCGAGCGAGACGGCGCCTTGCTCTTCGTTTGTTTCATTGAAGCGATATCGGTATATCGGTGTGTTGGCGTTACCCTTAAAACTGGTGATGCGGGGACGAGGCTGCTCGGATATCGCGGTATGTGTGGAAATAATATACGTAATTATAATTGCTTATGATTATGTAGCGACAATAATATGATATGGCTATCCGAAGTACGAATGTGAGCAGGTGTGAAAATGGACAAAAGGTGTAAGACTCAAATCCAAATTCTTGGTTAACTTGGTAGCTGGTAGCGGCAGTGAATAGTTTGATTATTTGATCGGACGATCGGGTGTTCAGAGAAACGTTCAAAAGTAGCGCGTAGCCCAAAGCTCTAGATACAGCGAGCTGGCACAAAGCCTAAGCTTTTAAATTCTATAGTAGGGTACTGGAAGCTGTCAAAGGATTCTCTTTCAGTGAGTTGGTTGCTCAAATTAATTAGGTCGTCGGAACATAGCATTTATATACCTACTTACTAAGTATGTAGGCCATGGCAATCGTTACAACTCGCGTACTCGGACCAGAAGCAAGGTTGAGTAACTCGGGAGATCTGGGAGGAAGCGACGTCCAAAATCTGAACAGGGATATGTACTCTAATGATATACACTAGTGAGAGCTCTAAGGGAAAAGTTATACGAGTAATTGCCAAGGTGAAATCTGAAATATTTGGTGCCGTCGAACTGGTAGGCAAAGCTAAAGGCTCGGATCAGAATCGAGATCATAGGATAGGGAGAGCCCACCCAAGACAAGCCGCGACCACGCATGCACTTTCGCATTCTATAGCCTGACCTATAATTTCAGCCTGTCCAAAATCTGAACCGGGGTCGAAATGTGCTATATGGCGGGGCCCAGCGAATTAATTTATTACAGGTAAACCGTAGCGAATAGGATGGGAGAAATGTGTAAGTATCCATGGCGGGATACAAACATGTACATGCATATTCAAGGACTGGTCGGCTGCAGGAATACTTCTGAGTACCTGTATTTCAGATTTTAAACATGATCGAATAGCTTGCATGAACAAATATTTGTGAATTCGCTTGCCGTCGTAATTAACTCCCAAGGCCAAAATCTGAAGCAACGTTCCCGCGCAGTCTGGTCGACCGAGCACGAAGTTTCGATCGAATGCTTTTTCACCATGTAGGCGAGGGAAGGGTCTGTTTTGTCTCGTAGACCAGTCGCTCGACACGAAGGGTCTGTTCGAGCAAATGTCCAACAATTGCGCGGCGGTGCATGCATTCAGCCAATTAAGGTGTTCGACAAAATCTGAATCCGACCCCCGGGCCCCCACTTCCTTCCTATGCTGCGAAGCAAGCCCAACTTTGATCTCGAGGCTAATCTTCTAGGCCCAACGCCTTGCTGTTATATGCTCACTAGTTCCGATTGTTCTGCACAAATAGGGTTAATCGAAGTGGATCTGCTTCCGAAATTTCTTTCCAAGTACTTTCTTTCCCCTTTTTAGTAGTCCCAAACTCGCAGGGGGGTTGCGTCCTCGAGATTAGCTTTTTAGATATCGGATCTCTTCCTTCTCTCGTTGATAATGAGCTGAGTTCTGTGACTTCATTACGCGAAATTCTAACGCGCACCCGATCGTTTGTGCATGGTCCGTTGCCGCATATTTGCCAAGGCGGACGTCATAGTTAGAACACTTATTGGCACCAGGATAGTCGAACGGACCCATCTTCGGGTTCTGCATGGTTTCCAAAATCTGATATCCAAAATCTGATTTCATACGGAGAGCTTAAGAGCCCCTCCCCTCCGGATCGATATTCACACAGATCTCTTTTGATTTCGGGGTACACGGATTTGGATTAATATTTTATTTTTCGGGTCCCAAAATCTGAATCCATTTGCTAAGTAAATTTAATGCCCTCTTACTATGGCGCTCCGAGTCGAGAGTGAACTAGACTATTTAGACCCCTCCAAAGGCCTACTCCAGCACACTGTCCATAAAGTTTTTTGGAGCATCATCCTTCAGTATATATTAAAAATTAGTTCAAAAATAAAACAAGCCCTGCGATTCAAACTATACCACTAAAACCAATACCCAATCTACAAAAAGCTTTCTTAACCAATTTAATCGGCTATAGCTTTCAAATTATTATTGTACCCGACTTCTGTTTTTAGTCACTACAGGTGCGATTCTCATAAGTCTTCTTAGTTCTTTCTCTTTTAAATCTTCTTTCGATTTCGGATTGAATCTTGGCCGGTCTTCGTTACCTGATATCCCGCTTTTTCAGAAGAATTTAACTGAACTTTCATAGTAAACCCAGAGGGCCTGGCTTCCAAATGGCGCCTCTCTCAGCAGAGGCAATAATCGCCCTTGTGACACTCATATTTGGTCTTCCGCTCTTGCTCATCGGAATATACCAAATATACTTACAACAACGAGCTCTACGAGACCAGAGACCAACCGACGCCGAGGGTAAGCCATACGAGGTTCTTATTGTAAGATTTATTATTTACTTTTAACTTAAACCTTCGGTTATACTAATTCGAATAAAACCAGCCTTTCAATCAGATCTTAGAAATAACACACGTATCATACCTCTTCATTCGCATTCTGGCAGCTCAGACCTCGCAGCGACCATCACCTTCTCTTGGATGGCGAGTCCGAATCGAAAAAATACATTTCATACGTACGAGCCAGCTCGACAATGGAATTCGCCGGTCTCTTTTCACAGGACCGCATCATACGGTGTAGGTAACGGAGCATATGGATATGGGTATAACAGGAATTGATTGGACACGTTTTGATTTTATTCTGAGGAGTATATAGTAGAGCACTGGTGATAACGTTAATTACACACTGGTATATTCACGTATAACGATTCAATTGTTGTATTATATCACGGATATTCACCCTATAGTGAATTTTCTTTTCAGTAACCCAATGGTAGATCTTGAAATTGAAGCCCCTTTCCATGCCAAATATGAGTACTGATGGACATCCAACTCGCGGGACCTTAATTTGATAGCAAAGCATTGCGGCTCGCGTTGGATTTTTTTATCAGTCCCGCGTCGCAGTGCCGTACTAGCTCAGGGATCGGAATAACAGCACTTAACCTTTTCGTAGAGCTCTTTTGATTCGAGAGCCAGGTACCCGTGCGCAATTGCAAGGGCAAGGCTGTATGAGAGATTTTGCATACAAGGGTACACTGATATCTCTTATAATTAAGTATCACGAGCTCGTCGCAAGGCTAAATCGAACCCAAATATGATATCCGAGCCGATTCAAACTCTCGCGCGGCAGCTATATCGCTGTCGCTTGATCCACCTGAATTGAATTTAGCTATAATAATGAGCAATTGAGTGGACTCAAGCAACTTGAAACATTAAACAAAGTGTGCATGTGTTTCGCTCGGGTGCAGCTGCAGCGCTGCAGGCGGACGTCATCGTGGAATTCGGTAAGCTACCATCGGGATGTTTTTCCTACCGAGAAGCAACCCGAGAGATAAGATCTATATGGTATGCCGCACATTCATGCTGTCATCCGAACGTGATCCAGCCGCATGTTTTACGAGAATCCGGGCGGGCTTGGCGGTGACATTTTGGATGTGTTATTTTCTACGGCGATAGAATTGGTCAAAATCCGAAACATAAGATTAGAAAAGAAATTTAGGGTCTTTCTTACAACTTTAATCAACTGGAGACATGACATGGGCGGGTGGATGTTTCGGTGTTTTTTGCGCTCCTCGGCCGCAGCATGAAAGCCGAGCACAATGATGCAGGGTGGATAACTGGTTGAGAGATCGGGAATCTCCTCTCCAATATAATACATTCCGAAAGTACCGTCCAACTCTTTCTCTCTCCTCTTTCCCTCCGACAGCAGATTAATGTCAGCCTCGCAGACTATTTTCTCCGCGCTGCGGGGTTCGTGGACCCTTCACCGATCTCTCAGCTCGTCGCTGCCGTCATTCCCCTCCGGAACTTTTACGGGAACCGCCACGTTCACTCCTAAATCCGCCTCGCCCAACTCACTCGTCTACAGCGAAGCCGGGGAGCTCAAGACAGAGAACGGATTGATCCTGCGAGCGAACAAGAAGTACATATACCGCTACGACGAAGGCGACGACAAGCTATCGACCTGGTTCGTGAAGGAGTCACGTGGCGATAAGGGAGGAACCAGCAACAGCGGCAACGCAAATCCCGAAGAAGACGCGGTTGAGCCGGATTATCTTTTCCACGAGCTCGTATTCAACCAGGAAGATTTATCAGCGGTGTCAGATGCTACGATTACTGATTGCAGAATGACGGCTTTGGGAGACCATTTATGCATCAAAGACAATTATGCTGCGAGATACGCTTTTGAGTTCAAACACGGTGAGCTCAAAAGCTGGTCGTTGCGGTACAACGTCAAGGGTCCAGCGAAGAATTACATCAGCGAAACTAGATTTGAAAGATGAAAAAGACCGTTTTCCGTCACGGTTTTTTTAATTTATTTTTTCATTCATTTCCCAGGTCAAGATATTAACACCGATTCAGAAACAAATATAGAATAAAAGGCGTCCCCATTCATAAATGTACAAAGACCTTTTGTTAAAAACAAAAAGACGCAACCCTTCCTTTCATAAAATGCTTAAGGACTGATCCCTTCCTAAAGGAAATGCTTTAATGCCATATTTTTTGTCTTTTTACGCGTTGGTGTTCAATTCGACTTTGCCTGCTCGTACGCTCCTTTTGCTTGTCCGCCTACAATTGCCGTCTAGCATTAGTTTCTTGCGCTCTCTAAGTGTCGTCAAGTCTATTCCCTCGCATTCATAACGATCTAGAAATAGTTTATAGTTATACAATTGGCTAAACGGGAAGGACCTACTTATTTCATTAGCCTTGCCCTTAGCCTGGCCCTTTACCTCCTCTGCCTTCCCCTTGAATTCCGAGGCTTTACCCTTGGCGATACCCTGTGCTTCTTCGGTCGAGGGTGTGTTCTTCTTGGCGGTGCCGACAACGTTACCGACGGTTTCTTTGACGGTTTCCGTTGCGGTTTTGCCCTTTTCGATACCAGCGGCGAGAGTTTGGCCGGCCTTCTTGTCGATGCTATCGACGGTGTCCTTTGGTTGTACTTTGTTAGAATTGTCTGCATGGGAACGAATGGGGGTATATCTTATCTCGTGGTATATCGGTACCTTTACGGATTCCGTTACGGTTTTTCTGTACGCGACGGAGGTAGACAGCGGCCTGGTGGCGACTGGGAGACGGGCGAAGATGGTTCGACGGATGATTGCAGACGACATTGTGATTAGTTTCTGGTATTAATTGGGGTGAAGATGGTAGTATTGTTCTTCGTGAGTCTGATTAAGATTAATTATGCGTGAGAGAGGAGGAAGAGGAGAAAAAGGTATCGGCGAAGTGAGGTGAATTTATATTCTACCTCAATCGGCTGCTGTTGTGCGTCGGAGCTTTCCTTGGATGTGGTTCACCTCGTATTTATGATGTCACTTTGATGTCGTTGTGTGGGTAGCAACGCAGCTGGTGTAGCGGCGGAATGTGCCCGTCCTGCTAAAACCATTGCGCAACCAAGGCTGGTTTTGAGCTTAGAGGAATTGGAATTGATTGGTCAATTGATGGTTATATTATGCTTGGATAATGTTAAAACCAGGAAGCTAGGCTTTAGAATGCATGCATTTTGCCTAGAACAACTTGTTGCATTTTGCTCCTACACATGCTGTCACGGTATCACTAAGACTACATACGGTTTCCAGCCGGTGTCGTATCACCTGTCAAATCGGCATTCTTCAAAGCCGTTTGTTCTCCCAAACTCTTATCTAAATCCATGTCATCACCGTTTCCACCTTGTCCACGATTCGGCGGTTCAGTCGCTGCAAAGACATAAGAAAGCGATATTCGAGCTGCGCAACAAAGCCCAATTCAGACACCGCAGTCGCCTGAGAGGATCGAGCTACCCAGTTGTAATGCCAACCAACCGCCCTTCCGATGATTAGCTGCGGAGTTTGCAGTATCACTGTTTGGTCGAACGTGAGAAAGTGTCAGCGAAATAAATTACTCGACAGAGTGCAGGATATGAGATTAATAACCTACAGCTCACAAAAAACAGCGTATATCCGATTCCGTTGCGCAAGTAGTCGAATGATTCTCCAAAAAGTGGGATTGAAACACACAGGTTGATGGCCAATTGTAAAGCCAGCGTATGATAGAATCCGAGTACTTTCTCGTGATTTTTGGAGAATAAAAGGTAGACGATGTAGTGAAGACATAGCATGATGGCTTTGGTGATGTAATGACTGGCTACGAGGACATAGAAGATTTGGAATGGCGTCGTCGGGCCGATGAAGGTAGCGTATACCGGGATGGTCATATTGGTATTGTCGGCGTTATCATCATCAAATTGGCGCCTGCGGAAGGCGTTGGAGCCACCAGCTCCCATGGCTGTCTCTATTTTCTTCGGGCGATTGATTGGCGGGATGAAAGAGATGGTGCAGGTTCAATTTGAATGTACGGAAGAGGGTGTTTCAATTGGGGTGGATAGAAGTTGCGATGAGGATCTTTGTTGCTAGCGGGGGGCGAGTGTGTGATCCTAAATTCCTACCCTAAGTGCTCGCCTAGACATTCACGGTCAGGCCTCTACGCTGAAGCTTCTTAATCTGAGACTACCTACCTCCTCTGACCTAGGGAACAGGTATAGAGCTACTTCGGTCTATACCCCCTTTGGTCAACCACAACAAGTATACCATTCAATTTTTCAATTAACCCTTGAACCGATCAAATTACGGCATATGCAGTCGGTGGTCTCGGACCAGACAAGGCACAAGCAATTGAAGTGGGCCGCCGCCAGTTTTTTTTGTTTCAATTTATAATTTATTAAAAATTTTCTATGCTTGACTAGTCCCAGACTACCCAGATATGTAGTCGGTATATGAATATATATCTCGGCATATATCAACATGACCAGACTAGCATTACCAGAACCATATGACCGAGCTCGAGTTAACTACCACTGGTATTGTATCAATAGGTCAGATAACTAATCGCTTACAAGTTTAATTCCATCAGTCTCGAGGCTGTAATTCCACAAGACTGTGTAATTCCATCCTGATGCAAAGAAGTTACTGAACTTCAACACTTACGAAACGATACTTTTACACGTTGCATTTAGATGGTTTCGTAAACTAGACTTCACGATGTTCTGCTGTCTTGACCCAGCTGGCCAGCCAAACAGTTCTGCGATTCTGGTTCACAGGAAAAACATGGAGATGAAATACGCTCCACTGACAATGGAACCAAATAACTGCATCGAGACGCTTACGCACATCATGGCCGAGACAACCTGCGCAAGATATCGCGATTTAAGGGCCAGCGCTAGCCTCTATCTCAAGATGGAGTACAATTCAGGATTATACGACCACTCACAGGCTTCATGGTCTAGTGGTATGATTCTCGCTTTGGGTGGCAGCTTCTGCAATCGTGCGAGAGGCCCCGCGTTCGAGTCGCGGTGGAGCCCCAAGTTAACTTTTTAGCTTTGCTCGGATTGGGAACCAGCTGTCTTGGGCATTCTTTGGATTAATATCTAGATGTGAGTGTACCGACCATATTGTATTCGCAAGTTTACATATTGTTCTTATTTCGATCTCTTTCTTTTTGGTTCGGACAGGGTTTTGTTTTCCTCATGTCTTCGCTCTGCTTAGTCATCGGGAATGCTGATTTTAACTCTCGAAAAGATCGGTTGGTGTTACGTGGGACGAAACCCGCGCAAGTCACTGCGAAAGCGTTACACGGTTCCTGGTTTGGCTTGCTAGCACGTGTAAATTATCAGTAATGCGGGGCTGTCCTTTAGACTCTGGATGCTAAACACTATGCTAAGCAGTTGATACTTACGCTTCAGTACTATTATACTCCTGTATAAAGAAAACTTGGGTTTGGCTTGTCTGTTGGATTTTGAAATTCTGTAATTGTGTGTTGGGAGATAATTCCTCTTTCTAATAGAGACCTTGAACTCGAAAAGAGATATTGATGATAGGAGGCCGAAAGAGTCGAAATCAGCTTGAAAAGAAAAATTCTATAGACCTAGCAGATACCTGTATTTAATTACGAATTACTTCATGTGCATCAGGGGGCGGAGTTTATATCTAGCGGGTTGTGTGAGACGGAACGAACCAAATTCGTGACCATGGTAAAATGAAACCACAACAAAAGCCGCAGGCTATTGGGGGCAATCAGTTGAATTAGAATGTCAGATAAAACCGTTAGAGTACATGACCTGCATTTGTACCTTGAGTTCCATCATTATCATAAAAACATAGAATTCTGGATTCTCAGATTGAAGCATCTATACATGATCCGAATCCGCGAGCTATAGAATGAAAAAAAAAGCAACAGTATGAATAATAAGACATTAATTCCTATTATTCCTTGACCTCACTCTTAGACTCTTCTTCAGCTTCTTCCTCTACGTCCTCGGATCCATTTTCATCCTCTTCAAGCGTGAAAATGTAAAATCGAACGACATCTCCTTTGACTTCCTTGCTAACAAGAACATCGCATTCGCAGTTGGAGTCTCCGTGGACCTGGACAGTTGATTGCTCTGGGTCACTGCGGCAGTACGTAAAGGCGATTTTCAATTCGTGGTCGTGATGAGGATTCAGAACCTTGAAAGTGAAATTGCCACTCTCCCATTGTTCAGGGGGGGTCCAGATCGTTTGACCGCCGGTGCTAGAATGCGCTTTCAAGTCGGCGCGGAGAGACTCGGGGCCCTCAATGCGGAAAAGGTCGTAGGGAGACTCATTAATGAGAATAATTCTGAATAACCAACCGAGGGCTCTGACGTCTACAGTGGATTTTCGTGTTAGTATCCATCAATGCAAAGAGTGGTTTTTACTGGGTTTGAACTGAGCGTACAAAGGGCTGTAGGGAAAAATTCCATCATTTCCATAATTGCAGTTGTTGAGATGTGTGACTGTTGTCTTCCAAAGTGCCTTGAATGGAAATTTGGAGGATTTGGCCTTTGAGACTGGTGTCTGACAGTATGAGAGTTTGGAGAGATGTAGAGGAGAAAGGAGAGGAAGAGAGCCTGAGCTGTGAAGCCCGCCTTCTTGTACCTAGTGGGACGGGGTAGGATACAGAGGGGTGTCGAGTTGGACGTCTCCATGGTTTTATACCCATTCTTGACTGCTGCTAGAACGGGCAACACCATCTTGTCTCGTGAGATCTCATTTCAGTCTGACAGTTACATTGGAGAAGGAACTGGCCCTAGCTGGCCCGAAATATTCCAGCTACCATGGACAGCAAGGGGTCTCTGTATTCATGACCAAAGTGCTCCTCTATAACCTATATAGACTGGACCTATAGCTATATTAACTTTCATAATCCAGTTTGAAATTTGTGTGCCTTATACATAATCTCACTGTGTGACCCTCTGCGTGTTCATTATACATAATAGTTGATCAAATGAGTGGATAATGATCCCAAAGTAATATTAACGGATGTCTGTTGAGACGCCTGCCTCGGTGGCAGCATGAGGCTCTAGCTAGATAGTTCCGGATGAATGCGTTTGGGTCTCTTGTAGCTGCTGGATCGAAAAATAAATAGTATAGTCTTGTAAATCACTGGGCCAAGACGGGGACATCCTACAGCTTGTATTCGGATATAGATGTAGTACGACGTTGTATTATATGGGACCCGCTAAATGTATATGTATTTACTTGGATAAACTCAGTATATGTGCTTATACACAAGTACTGTGATGTACAATCGAATTCAAGTACAGCACTGATATCGATACGTTACTAGATACTGCACTGCAGTGTAACGATGGAAAACGCTATTGGGCACCAAAATTTTCTGACGGGTAATGACATGAATCGAATGTTATATATATATCGCTTGAAGGAAATACATTGCAACTTAGCCCAACAGGAATACCGAAGTCGAGATGAATGAGCTAAGCTCCCGTAGCACCTGTACCTGCATTATATCACGCATTGCATTATTTATCTCTCATTGTCTATCATGTGAGAAGCATTGGTTGCGATGCTGTATTATTCTCAATATTGGCATTCAACTTTCTCGTAAATAGAAATATATTTATTTATCTTTCATCCCATATCCCTATCTGCATAGCTGGATTCGATTGTTGGTCTCTGCATGATGCGGCATCCGTGCGGCAGTGGGCTGGGAGGAAGAAATGTGTTGCGGTGCAGTGCGGCTCTTTCTTTGTTCGGAAATTTGATCTGGCGGAGGGAAACGCGAACAGTTTCCTTTTCCTGCCCGCCCAAAAAAACAATCCTCCATCCTCCTCATCCTTCTTCCATCGCACCCCAGCATCGAGCCCACGACAGCCTCCCACCGATGTAGACACGTTCCATTACCCCTCGCGACTATATTCCGACTATAATTCAACTGTCCTGTCCGCTCTTTACGTTTCCCGTTCTCTCTGTCCCCGACGGTTGGGACCCACCTGCCGCTGCCGAACATCGTCTGCACAAACTTTCGGTTTCTACGTCACAACGCGCAGAAAAAAAACATCAAACAAAAAACAAAAAATTTAGTCCGGATCCTTCCAGTCAACTATCAAGATGGATCCCGCATCACTCAAAGTCACGGAGCTCAAAGCCGAACTGAAGAAACGCGGTCTTGCTGTCGGTGGTCTCAAGAAAGAATTGGTGGAGCGTCTTACTGCTGCCATTGAAGAGGAGAATGCTGTTGAAGAAGCAGAGCCTGAGGCAGAAGAAGAAGAAGAAACTGCTGCTTCCCCAGACGCGCCAGAGGATCAAGACGACTCGTCACCCGCAACGGTTGATCATGCGACACCAAAGGACAAAGCGGAGGAGACTGTTAACATAGAGGAAGCCCAACCTGAGGATAAAGAGGGAAAGGAGGAGGCTGACACTTCAGCATCCACTATTGAGCCAGAAAAGCCCGCAGAACCCACTGAAGATGTCGAAATGACAGCTGAAGATGATAAAAACGAACCAGAACCTACAGCTGAGGCCGCATCTGTTGAGCAGCAAAAAGAAGAAGAGCCAGCACTGGTGGAATCAGAACCGACAGTCCCCGCAGCCACAGTCGAAACCGCCTCAGTGACTCCAGTCCCCGCCCAAGAAACCCCGAAGGAGCCGAGGAATGTCCTAGAACCCGTTACTAGCGCGCCTACCCCGCTACAACCGCCAGAATCAATCCAATTGATCGAAGCTGATCTCAGTAAGAGACGGAAACGCTCCAGATCGCCGTCTGTCCGTGCGGAAGAAATCGAAGTGAAGAAAGCCCGCATCCAAGAAGAACTCCCAGGCAAGGATGAGGTCTCTATGAGCGACGCTCCTGTCATATCTACCGATTCGCCGGAACGTGGTCGCAAATCGCCCCGCGACAGGTCCAGATCGAGATCCAGGACCCGCTCACGTTCGTATTCTCGTGGTCCTACCCGTCGATATTCGAGATCCCGATCTCGCTCCAGTTCTGCACACTCACGGTCACAAGCCCGCCAGAGACCTTCCATCGTCGCCAGCACGAAGGATGCGCGTTTCAAATCCTTGTTCAAAGATGACTCGCACGCCACTCATCCAACTGCTGGCGGTGCCATCTCACCACCTCGATCTGACGACGAGGATAGTGTCTCGCCATCAATTCACCCTGCTACTCGCGCCCTGTATATTCGCGATCTTGTCCGGCCGCTCCAGGAATCCCAGCTTCGTACACATCTACTTCAATTGGCCAGCAAATCTTCGGATCCAGGCAGTGGGGATGACAGTGTCTTGGAAATGATATATCTCGATGGTATCAAAACGCATTGCTTCGCTATATTTTCGACAGTACAGGCTTGCTCGAGAGCTCGGAACGGAGTCCACAACAAGCTTTTCCCTAATGAGAAGAATCGGAAGGTATTGTTCGCAGACTACGTACCAGAAGATCGGGTTGATTCTTGGATCGGAAAGGAAAAACAGAATAGAGGGGTGAGATATGTTATCAACTATGGGGGCTCTGTTGATGGTGTTGAGGCTGTCCACGAGGAATATTCTAGCGCTAGCGGAGGACGAGGAAGTGTATCAACCGGTGCTGGAGCTGGTAGAGATGTAGCTCCGGCTGATGCTCCGGCTGGACCTAGAGGACGATCTAACTTTTCCGCCGAAACAAGGTCAGGAACTGGCCCTAATGTTACAGGTCCTAATGCCGTTCCACCGGGAGCTAGGGTTGTCAGCTTGGATGAGTTGTTTTTGAGCACAAAGACGAAACCAAAGGTTTACTACAAAACGGTCGATGAAGCTACCGTAAGGGAGAGAATTGCGAAAGGTCCTGTAGAAGGTGAGGTTAGGGGAAGGCCAGCGAGAAAAGGAAGTGCTTCTGATTCTTGGAGAGGAGGGTTTGGTGGCAGCAGGGGCGGACGAGGCGGCAGGAGAGGCGGCGGAGACAGCTGGACGAACAGAGACAGGGATAGAGACTTTGAACGAAGGGATTGGGTGAGAGATGGTGGAAGGGGCGACAGGCGAGGCCCCTACAGAGAACGAAGTCCCCGAGGAGAGAGGTGGTGAATACAGATATAGATTGTTTGCGAAGGAGTTTAATAGTGGATGGATATTTTTTCTGTTTTCGTATGGAATCTGGTTTTATGGCTGTCTCTTTCTTCTTTCTCTGTTTGTATCTTTTTCATCTTTTTATTTTTTATCTACTCGAACATCCTTTCCCACCCCCTCTTTTCCACCTTCTCTTTGCTTATTTATTTTATCCCCTTGATATCCCTCGTCTTCGTGTCGAGCGACAGGTTTACGAGACAAATCCTCGTTACATTCTTGTGTTACTGTTGACTTGGCTACACTAATTCCCCTCGCAGGATTACAGGTCATACTTACGTTTTAGAACAACTGACTAAATAAAGATTGCTATTTCACGGGAACAAAAAAGCGGTATCTCTTGGCTGTTTCTCTTTTTTTTGCTTCATCAAAAGAAGTGGAAACAAACGCGAGTTCCTCTTTCTCGAATCACTCGGTTTTATATGTATATTAATTTGAATTCCTTTTTTCTGTCTCTTTTTGTGCATATAGCTGGGATTTACTGGGAAAACCAGATTGCTGGAAGCAATAGCACATGTTGGTCGACGGAATAGAAACTTTCATCATAATTGTTATTAACTCATATCGATACTAAAAACTCCATCCGCGATCTGATTTTTCGTGAATAGGATCGAGAGCAATCTTAACGACAAAACGGACCAGAGATATAATCATACTAACCCCGCCGAAGATTCAATATGCGAAACTACTATATCTGGGGCAATAAAAGACCAGCAGCTTAAACTTTCAGTATCCAACCGGAAAGCCAAGTTATTGGTTTTCCGTCATTTATACATCCGTCATAATTGCTTTAAACTCCTCGAAATCGATTGTGCCATTCTTATCTTTATCTGCTACTCCGATAATCTCGTCAATTTGCTCCTCCGTCAAGTTTTCTCCGAGTGTTTTCAGGACCTGACGTAATTCCGATGCATCGATTGTGCCAGTTCCATCCTTATCGAATACTTTAAACGCCAAGCGGAGTTCAGTTTCTTGGTCCAGGTGTGTTTCGTTACGGGGCGCCATGAGTGAGAGGAATTCTAAAGTACATTAGAGAGAAAGAGAGAGAAGGTGAGTATGGGAAATGTCAAAGTAAGGTCGAATTTCTGTTTCGTTTCGAGGAAAAGATGGAAAGTTTACCCTTAAAATCAATTGTGCCATTGTTGTCATGGTCGACCTCTTGGATTATATCGCGAAGCTCGGCCTCCGTGGGGTTCTGACCTAGCGAGCTCATAACCGCGCCGAGTTCCTCAAAGGAAATCTCACCTGGGCAGTTGAAAGGACAGCAGCATATTAGCTTTGGTGGTAATTTCGGAGACAGGGGAGATAGATATGTGTTGGGGATGTTGGATTCTGCCGCGGGATGGTGACGAGATTGGGGCAACGGAAGATGGAGAAAACTGTACCATTGCCATCTTTGTCCTATGAGCACCAATGCAAATCAGAAAGCGCTTCCGAAAATGTTCCAGATTGAGAGAGAGAGAGAAAAAGGAATGGAGAGCTTACGAATACTTTGAAAGCGTCTTCGTATACTTTGATATCATCTTTTGAGAGATGTTCGATGGACGAGGAGCCGGGGGCCTGCCGTTCCGTTCGTTCGATGCGTTAGAATTTCTAATTGTATGGGGCAAGACACATCTCGTAACACTGCGGTTGAAGCTCGGAGGGCCAAGATACCATCGTATGTAGAGATATAGAAGGATGAGATTGTTTGAACGAGTTCTATCGTGATTTTTGGGTTGGATCTGGCGCGGAATATAGACGCGGAGGGTGTCAGATCTGATTATATAAGATATGGTTTTTTTCGATGCTAGTTTTTCAGATTCCGGAAGGCTAAGAAGTGCTCAAGGAGGCTTAGGGGACGATAAGAGAAGTGCACCGGAGTAGAGAGTTGGGTCGTGTTTTTCTCTCTTTCTTTTCCAAGATGGCGGCGTTAGTTCTCTTTCCTTTCAGCTTGTCGTCGGCGGGGTAAAAAAACGTGGTATATTTGGTTCAAACTAAGGCAAGGTCTGAGCGAACACTTTCCAGAGGCAAGTGGGGCCAACTACAGATTCTGAATTTGGGGAAGCTTGCCTCGATAGCCCTGTTGGCCGCTATGCATGACGACACTAGCTGTTTCAAGACCTCGTGTCGCCGGTTGAAGGCAAAGTTACAAGAAAATATATGCAACGTAACCTGACGATGGGCTGACGCACTCGCTATTGGGTTTATTGGGAGATAAGGGACCAAACTACGGCTTGCGGATGTAAATTTCGATGATTTCGAAATTTCGGCTCGGCCGCGGATAAAATAATATAATCCGGGCTGGCATTTATTGCATCCCTCCTAAAGATTTGATATCTGGCCCATACGTCGTATTTAGGCATCCATTTCGCCTTTAATTTAATATGAATCGTAACTCGGGCGATGGTATATTTAGTCTCGAGTGTATATTTATAACAAGTTCGTAGTCCTGAGAGACACGAAACTAGTCCTGCGACCAGCTAACGTCAACATATGTTTAACGTATTTACTTTTCGATCACAAGCCGAAAATGTTTGGTGTTGAAGGGCGCAGATCGGAGCCGATGGTAACCTCAGCGCAACGCAGCGAACATTCAAATTTTGACTGGGCTATTCGGCTCCCTGTCGCAAGCTTCTATTCTCCGAGACCGCCTCTCTTTTCCTCAGCATTTCACTCTGCACCCTAGTATAGCTGGTCTGGCCAGAGAATTGGGGCTTTAGTCACCACTCGCCATGTCGACCCTTCGGATACTCGTCCCCGTAAAGCGGTATGCTCTTCTCAGACACTCACTCCACCGAATGCGTACCTCGGTTACCCGACGATACTAACCTTACTCGTGTCCGTAGGGTAATCGACTATGCCGTCAAACCTCGTGTGAACAAGGCGCAAACCGCCGTCGAGACTGCCAATGTAAAACACTCGATGAACCCTTTCGACGAGCTTTCGGTCGAAGAATCGGTTCGGTTACGCGAAAAACACAAGAACGATGTCGTATCCGATATCCTCGCCCTTTCCATCGGCCCCCCGAAAGTAGCTGATACACTGAGAACAGCAATGGCTATGGGATGTGATCGGAGCATTCACGTGGAAACAGCAGAGAAGGACGATATGCTGGAGCCTCTACAGGTTGCAAAGATTTTGAAAGAGGTGGTAGAGAAGGAAGGTAGCAATCTGGTTATCTTGGGAAAGCAAAGCATCGACGACGACTCTTCGCAAACTGGGCAGATGCTTGCAGGTTTGCTCGGATGGGGCCAAGCGTGCGGTGCGAGTGAGGTCACGCTCGACGGTGACCATCTAAAAGTTCGGAAAGAGGTAGACGGAGGCACGGAGGTTGTGAGAGGCAAGCTGCCCCTGGTGGTTACCACCGATCTGAGACTGAACCAGCCGAGATACGCGTCCTTACCGAATATCATGAAGGCCAAAAAGAAGAAGCTTGAGAAGATGAAGCTTGAGGATTTTCAGATCAGGGCGAAGAATAGACTCAAGACCTTGAAGGTCAATGGTAAGCCAATCCTGTGAGATTTTTTGTTACCGGCGAGTTAGAAATGCTGTACTAACAGGATCGTATAGAGCCACCTCCAAGGCAGGGTGGTGGGAAGGTTGAAAATGTCGATGGACTTATTGCCAAGCTGAAAGAGCTCGGTGCGCTGTAATATATGCCATATTCTGCAAAGTTATACCGCTTGCTCGTGCTGTGAATACGTATAGATAATGGACCTTGGTTTTCAAACGGGAAGATTATTTTGTTCAATGTATCATCTTGAAGTTTGAGAGAAGAGGCGAATACGGAAACGTGTAGTTTTCGCGATGCGAGTTTACATTCCATGTATAATATCAATCGATATCAGGGCTTAGATATGTTATCGAGGCTTCTTGTTTGTTTCACCTGTGATATTGACAGCCCGATAGCACTCTGGTTCATATCACCCCCTAGCTAGCCCTAGGCCATGTTCTAGCCTCGAATCCAGGCGCTTGAGACAGAGGCCATGTTCTCCAACACCAAATTTACCACAAAATGCAAGATTCGTCCACCTCGTAGGTAGCCGGGCTTCTTAGCAACAATCTCAAGCTACCTCACCGAGCCATATCTAATGCATACTATGTTATTATGAATTCCTTTGACTCCGATCCTGAACAGTTTATATTTTATTATGTATACTACTTTCAAACTGTAATGTTTGGCCGCGTTAAATTTGTGGCCGTTACACGAGTAAGTAGCTATAGCTCACTACTTGTTTGGTCCCCTATCTTATCAACATAAAGGCCACCTAAAAAAAGATACAATCTGCTCGGAAAGATCGTCCAAAGCAATAATCTACCATACAACCCGTCCTTATCCGGACGAGCAAAGACCGACTCTGCATAGCCGCCTGCTTCATCAATCGGCATTGCATTGAAACTATTAATTCAAGACCTTGGGAAGTCTAAACAAAGAAAAGCTAAATTCCAGGAAATTTTTGTCGCCGTTCTATTGAGATCCTGGGCGGGCGCTGTGGGCTGAAAATTCCGGCAAACCTTGCATGCATATTACTGGACTTTTGACCATGCGCGATGTTCCAGCGCTCTGTTCTGTATCTGCCTTTTTGGAACATTTGGAGGCGTTATGTAATGTTTGTCTGCTTTTAATGGCTTCTTTCCCCTTTCACGTTCACATCATTGGCATCAAAGGAAGACAAAGTGTATATTATAGGTTCACCAAGCCCAAATTAATTAGTCGTAACTCTGTTTTGCACGTATTATATCTTTCCGAGAGACATAACAGCATCAGAAAGCCAGAAACCGCTATAACATAACAATATATCTCTATACATTATCACAGATTTGAACCGCCTACTACTCCACTACAATTTCTCGCATTTCATATAAAAATTCGTCAGCCTTCCAACGATAATTCTGCATCCAGTTCGACCTTAACCTATTTATCGCAACCGAGACAAGAACCAAGATTATTCGAGTCAATTCCGTTATATTCCGATCAAAACATTCACGACACAACATGCCCGTAGAACGAACCCCAGAGAGGAGAGAACGAGCGATAACACCCATAGAATGGGAGCAACAGCGAGATAGATTCGTAGAGCTCTATGTAGAGCAAAAATTATCTCTTGTCGTTTGTATCAGCACAATGAAAAGTCGATACGGATTTGTTGCAACGTACGTAATATATGTAATATCTGTCGAGCCAATGTTTTCTACAAGGCCACTGCTTCTTTGCGAATATGCTCTTATGATCTCCTCTTTGACTAACCATATTGGAAATTTACTTTTCTTTCTTCTCATTACAGTCGCCGACAGTATCTTGCAAAGATACGAGAGTGGAATATTGACAAAAATGTTAAGACAACGGAGATGAAAATTGCCGTAAGAAAGGTCTTAGAGCGATGGGTTAGGGAAGGAAAGGATACAAGTATCGAAGTACGAGGTAAAGCTATTACTAGAGACAACCTTAAGCGGTTTCTGCGGCGAGAGGGAAGTAAGCTACCGATTGCCCCAGTTCCGCCGGGCCCACCAAATGGTGCCATCGCAGTAAGCACGTCTATTTATGATGCTACGAATATCCAGGTGATAGAAAATTTAAGGCATTCTGAGATCCAACGGGCCGCTTCGATGAGACGCGGACAATTAAGTAAATATTCTTTCGCCTATTATATATCACATGACAGCTCGAAAGGGTCTCTCAACGTCAGTAGAGTACATGTTAGTGCGGCAAGCTAATTCTTTGGTTTAGTTACACCTACTACGGGATATCGGATATACACGCCTGCTATTGACACAGAGGGTCTGCATACACCCTCGCTCTACGGTCCTCAGCTGGTCTCAGTCACCCGGAGATTTGTCGATACACCTGTATGTGAGCTCTTAGTACCGTGGCTAGCCTACGAGGCGTTGCCTTCCTCGAAGCGCATCCGAGAGCTCGAAAAACTAACATATTCGCATCTGTTTGAAACTAGATAGTTAATACGGCGATCGATTTAACCTCGCAACAAAGTCAGACACCCGTAGTCGCACCATCATCACCCAGTGTTATTGTCGAATTCAAATGCTCCAATCCAAGGGACTGCCCAAAGGACTATGTCTTGGTGTGCAAAAAAATGAAACATGCGCAAGTCTCGTTAAGTGCGTGCGAGCGCGTACTCGCTGAGAGCCTTATCCACTGGTTTTGCCATTCTCTTCCTGGAACGAAACGGATTACCCAGGAAGTTGAGTTATGCCTTTTTTTGCTGCAAATAGCAGTGGGAAACTATTGTGATAGTTTCGAGAACGCGCAAGATCACGATGTTGTTTCTACTCGACTTCCAGTTTCTAATGCACCAGTAAGCACCACTCCTGGAAACTGGGAAACATGTGCTCATTGTGGTGACTATGTTCTTATCTCCTGGCCGACGCTAGAAGAGGTTAGCATTCTATCCCAGTTTACTTTGGAGTGCTTAGCTAACTATTTAAATCAATTATTTTCTACAAGACTCCATCAGTGCCAACTTTCGATGCGAATATCTACTCTAGCTGGTACATGCATGCGCATTCAACGAGTAATGCGTATGAACGCAACTTCTACCTCCTGACAATACTGCAGTGGGCTCGACTGGTTCGCGTGATACCCGCTCCCTTAAGCGTTCCTGCGATGGACGGCGTCCTTTATCCAGATACATTCCCACCCGATGATATGTCACTTATCAACCTCGATTGCAAGCACCATAGGAGTCTTCTCCACGACATTCCAGTGTTCGAGGGGCTGGATCCACCTAATTACAAAAGAAGCCCCCAAGATCTTTTAAATAATTCCCCTGAACTGCTGCCAGAAAACACAATAGCACCACTACAGGAATTTTATATCGATGCTTCGACAGATTCCATTCTTGGAAGTCTTCCTAAGTTTGATTTGGATGAATTCGTGGTGTGGGTAGATAGTGTGGGTCAGGTTCCGTCACCAGATGGCGACCAGAACGACGGCAACGATAGTCCTATGGTAGCCCTGTTGGAAGCGGAAATCGATGACTATGAATGAGACTCGACGGCAGCATTTGCATAGACAATACAGTTTAGGGGCCTTAAGGCAGCTGCGATTTAGATTTGTGACGTCCGTTAAGCAAGACAAATGGAGATTGTGGATTTATTTTCTCATCACCAAATTTGAAGTCTCTGGCATTTTTTAGCATCTCCAGCGGTTGTATTTATATTTACGTATGGCTAGAGCATATATTATCAACCAGCGCGGCCAAGTCTTTCATGGTCAGCGTTTTGGTTCGCGAAACCAAATCCACGATAATTATATGTATAAAAATACATGTACGCCTATATACGATGGTTTACTGATTGAATATCTTAAGCCTCAATTGTATCTCTAGGGAAAATGTAACACATGATTGGGAGCTCTGCCTCAAGAGTTAGTAAATTTCCAGAATGTCATAGCTCTCTGGTACTGACGTATCCTAATTCAAGATCCATAAGCGAAGATTTGACGAATGGAATCGGACTTATTCATCCTGGTAGTATGAACCGGTGTTCTTGGCAACCCAATTCCGCGTTTTCCTAGTAGCACTTTTAGGTATCCAGACCTCGCAGCAAAACGTTGCTACTAAGCGATGGAGGACGATGGTCTTCAGGCTGTCGTGGTTGATCATATTTGGAATTCTGATGAACCCCGATGGAGTATTTTGGGAGGATTGAAGAGTTTGAATTCTGCAATGAAGAAATTTGTATTCTCACCCTTCACACCCAGGGAAACAAAAGGTAAGATTCTCAGAACCCCGTTTCCCTCGATCCTTGAGACAAGCCGTATTTATATAAAACACCAACATATGTATATACACTACAGAGTGAGATATGATAAATATAGCAAGTTTCGAAACCCTGATCCGAGCAAGTATCGCATTACATGGCTTGAAGATCACGGTTTCGTGCTGAAGCCATAACTACTTTCTTCTACCGCTGAACTATCTTCGATACTGCAGTTTATTCGACCACAAATACCACATACTAGCTAGTAAGTCAGGAACTAAGGAATCACAAAGCTTTGAAGATCCAAGTTTAAAATTCAAACGCAGCCGCGCCGTAAGCTTAGAACTACTGTATAAATCTTCCACGGCCCCCCGCAACAGTCGACCCAGCTATGGTGAAGCATCCTGAGTTCGACTACTTTAAATTCATGGCATGGATCAGCGGAAACGATACTTGGGACCGAGATCAAGAGGCTCAATCATCACCTATAACGAACGAACTCGAGAGTTTTTCTAGTGAGCTAGACATGCTTTTCGAGGATACGGCTTACGAACCTTCAACTTATCATTTGATCAATAGCTAGTGATTAGTCCAGAATTTAGGAGCGACCTGCTAGATATAAATACTAAATGTTCTATTTTGCGTTTTTGGGAAAGACATCTTCCGCTGAGCTAAACGCGAATTTGAACATATTTCTAATAATTTCTTGTTCTAACGCTTGTTGGGGAATATCCGTGCTTCGTGGATTCGGGAGAATGCCAATGCATTTTAGTATCCTTGAATTACACATATACCATAGTAATAGATTGGGATAGCTGAACGAACTGACATATCCTATGGCTAATTGAAATACGAAATGATTTATCAAGAGCCATATTATATTAACATAGCTCCTGACCATCAGATCTTAAAATGTGTAAGAAAAGTTCCTATAATGAGTATTTTCCATCCCTGGCATCTGACTTTCGTATGTCATATCTGTTCTACGTGATGTGGTAGTCCTTCACTATTTGGGCTTATATTCAGATACATCAGTCATATTGATGAAGAAGCAGGGCTAAGAACACTCCCGGCACGGCCGTGTCATTTCGGGCCGAAACGCTTTACCGAAGTCTCCGATAAATACGGGGGCTCAGCGGTAATGATTACCAATCATCCGCTCTTCTGACGACTTATGTTTGGCGTCTCCGCTAGAGTTCATGCACTTTAATCCCAATTCCACTTACATAAGTCATTGAAACTGTGCAGAGTCTATATCTTTTGATTTCTACGAGGCACATGTCAACCTGTCTAAATCATCAGATCGATCTTGAGAGGGATCGGGCATAATAGACATACTGAGAAAGTGATACCGAGCCAACAACGAGGCAGTGTATGCGGCCAAGAATATTCACCGCTTCCCTTTGCCAAAGTCACATATGTCATCTCGTATAGAGTCTTTGAAAGCAGGGGTTACAAGAAATTTTATTTCCAGGCAGAACCCGGACCTAAAATATAAAACGAAGCTTCATAACTAAAGTATGAAGTATTTCCCGCTCCAAATATTGTGACACATCATGGAGAAGCCTTAGTATGTGCGATTATGCCTAAAAATGAACTATAGGTTAACCTCCTGCCTAGCGAGGGAATGAGGCCAAAGAAGGTTGTTTCTTGGTTTCGAGAATAAGTCTCATCATAACTGCGGCTCGCTCATTAAATTCCAAACTTCCGTTTTTCAACGCGTCGCTTCGGATCTATTACGGTAAAATGCGAGACAAACAATACATACGTATGAATGTGGAGTGTTTATTTTCGTTACGTGTTTTAAAGGCGGATAAAATATCCGACGATGTAATATCTTCCGCTCATGTGGCACAGAATTTCCCGATCAACCCCGAACGGCAGGACAGTTGTCAACTGCAAGTGCGACGGGCCATAAATCTATTCTTCTCACGATATTCAGTTTCTGATCTTCATCGTCACATGTCAAATACATTTGAACGATCGTGACTCCCAGGTTGGATGATTTCGAGATCAACTTGATTAACTGAACTTAAGGTGTACAAAACATATTACTTTCGAGTCTCACGACCTCTAAAGCTATGCATTTAGGTCTTGTAGCTGTAGAGCTGGCTAGATAGCTGTTAACTTTCGTAGAATCAATAACACTAGTGATAGAGTTAGCCGAAATACCAGCCAGCCGATACCGCCACGTTGGTTAAGTTCTACCACCCGGACGACTCCGTGCTCCGCTTGTCCCTTCGGCGCCGTATCCGTAGCTACAAGCTATCGACAACTCTGTTACTAGCCAGTTTCTATTTCTTTCTACCACCTTACTTTTTCATTTGTAAAAGCAAAATCGAAGCTGTTTCGAAATTTATGGGAACTAGAAAATTCGGCTGACGTTGTCTAGAAAGGAATCCGCTTCCAAATCAATAAAATAAAAATGGAGTGGGAGCCATGCCTATTCCAGCAGCTCCATAGCTCGAAGAGAGGGATGATCCTGGGTGTTGCGAGCAATCTGATATGTAGATGCTCTAGATCATGATCGAATCCTCAGATATGCCGTGCCATCCCTGCATGTAGTGTTGATGATACCATATGTGCAGCTCAGATCTATACTAACTAACTAGAACTCACTAAGATACATGTGCGGGAACGTTTTTTCTCAGTTAGGAAAACTTTAGCATAGGTCTTCAAAGAGGTTCATGTGGTCATCTCATTCAAAATGATGAAATTGTCGGAGAGATTACTTCCAGTACACCTATTACTGCAGCCATTATGTTTTACTGTAGCCTTAGCTTCATGTTTTTGATATCGTAGCGTCTTACTTTAGATAGAATGGAGTCTGGCTATTATCTTTCCATGAGGTCACTATTACCAGGCCGTGCGTAGACTCAAAGCAAAGTGGCATTAGAGCATATAAATGAGCTTAATTAATAGCAAGATACATAACATGTTTTCCTTGCCCGGACGCAAGGGTGTCTATCGTAGGTATGGTACATACCCTTGAATCCATGCATCGAAGTATGGAACGACCTGGAAATCTATCAAAGATCATCTCGGCTTCGAAACGAGGTAGCAATGAGCTGTTAATGTCCACGCAATCCCGTAGATCAACTAATTTGCCAGCTTCACAGACCAGGGTCAGCGTGTCTGTCTTCACTCTGTTTCTCTTTAGAGTTTTCTAGACCTTAGGCAAGATAGATAGATATAGGAGCATATGAAGAAGGAAAAATCTTTCATCATTTTAAGTTTCTTTATAGAGAAAATTATTGCGAACTGGCGGCTAAGGTGGTATGAAGTTCACAATTCTTTTGGACTACCCTTGCAGTATGGATCTCCCACATGCAAAAGTTCAAACATCACAAAAGAAACGCAAGTAAGCATGATGACGGTTTGAGCACACGGTTAATTAAACGACTTGCAAGGCTTAGTCTGAAAATCCAAAAGAGAGAATTTCAAAATAATTATCACTGCAGGACTTCTCCCAGGGTTACGCCTTCCGCCCTTCAAACGTTGTTAATTACCGAACCAAAAATTTCAGTATATCGCTTTATCAGACGTCGACAGAAGAACACCAATAGTTCCAGCTTAGAATGAACGATCGAGTTCGCAAGTGTCTCAACCTGGTACGTTCTAATACGACTTTGGCAGGTGGAGGTGCCAAAAAGCACAAACAGAAGGAAGGCGACCATATATTAGAAATTTTCTAGGCATACAAAGCATATTTCACTGTAGATAGTAGATCCTATCGAACACCAGGCGAGAGATTCATCGGAAAATTTTCTCCCGTAGGTGCATATAATAATTGCCAAATTTATGTCTTCAGCGAATGCGCTGCGAAGGGGGAACGGTCTTCGACCCGATGTCTCACAAGGAGAAACATATATCCAAAAGAATACTACTGCATATGCACACCAGAGGATATTATTTTCTATTTAATTGAAAAAACAGAGAATATAAATGAATCGCATTCGGAACTCGTTAACTATGTGAATTATTGTTTAAATCTTAGCGATCCGAACCTATTGATGGGGGTCAGGGTATGCGTTTGTGACATTTTTTGTGGCTTCGAGACTCGCGGATCTCAACCATCCAATCAAATTTATGGACCCAACAACAGCATTTTAACCGGATATAAATTTGATGATCCTTAAGAGCCGCTTCGGGTGCGCAACGGCGTCCAATTGAAAGGATCTTGTAATATATTCTCGACTGTATTTCCGTGTTTGTCGATGGACTTGAGGTCACACCGAGCTGATCATATGTCGGTGTATACCGTCAGGCAAAGTCAGGGATTTTGACCTGATTTGAGAATCATTTTTAGAAGAAACGAAAGGCGAGTTTCATGAGGGAAGCAACGGTTGCATGCATAATCTGAAGGCATGATTCTTAGACGTCAGGATGAGATCACATATTTCGAAGAACTATGGTGGTATATTGCCGCAATGATGCGGAGTTGCGCAGTTCGGGGCGCGCGGGGGTAAATCAACAACACCCAATACTTCACAGAGTACACTGTATAAACAGAAATGCCTTAGAAAACTTTTTCATCAAAGGAGAAATAAAAATTAGAAGGTTTCTGAAGTTTTTGCTAGATAGAGCTGTTCTGGGCTCGAAATACAGTCTAGAGTACATACGTGCATACGGTGTATTTGTTACTATCTAACCGGTTGCCATTCTTGGGAAATTCGGCTTCCGAAAACCTGAAGGCCGATCTCGGTAGCTGGTAACGCAGTATTAATATAAACCGTGAAGGCATTAGAACAAACCAAAGTGAGATCGTTGTTACACAACCTGCAATACATCTTTCTGAAAGTACCGAATACCGGGTACCAAGAGCCAAGTTACCACTTGAGGCCAGCACCGTGGGATTACCATTACATGATAAAAATTGCAGATATGAATCCATACACAAGAATAAATGTTTCGGGTTATCAATGAACTAACCGTATGGCGAGCCGACCTGCTCAAAGAGTGAAGTAAGGAGATATTTTTTGGCCCAAGCAAGATAGTTCCACTTGGAATTATAAATTTTTGGGGTTCCTTCGATGCAATCAATGCCTGTTGATTATCGCAAATGGAGGAGCCAAGTGCCAGATGCAGGTGTTGCCCGCAAAAGGAGCCACACCTGCGCATCCTATTGGTTGTTTCGTCTGCAGATTCATCGCAGTTTCCAGACAGCATTCCCCTCCGATCTAGATGGGGGCCCGGAAAATTGCAAGGAACTGAATCTTGGGGGGTGGAAAAAATAAAATAAAATAAAATAAAGTCAAGGTAAAATAAAAATCTAGAGTGATCGAATCGCGAATATGTCCTCTATAGCACGCATGACCTCCGAGACCAGCATGAGCAGCTTATATCACACGAAGAAAAGTCAAAGGATGTTAACTTTCTCTCAATGGAGGTAGGTTGTCTTAGACATCTCTAGATCTCGGTGGGCCTGTGCACAAACAACACACCCCCAAAATGTCCTAAGGTGTCGAGAATAGCCGGCAAGATCGGCTCCAGTAAATTTTTCTTGGTGGTTAGAGGAGGAGCCAGGGGGTAGTGCACGCTACTTGAGTATTTGCCGGCAGGGAAGAGAAACTACGAATCCACTGCTAGGCTGTGAATGAACGAAAGCTGCTGAAAGAATGGAGAAGGATCATGGTGAAAAATCAAACATCGGGAGAAAACGCACGAGTCGGGCGGTTGGATTTAGTTTTATTGTTAAGCAACCAACGGTAGCAAATGCATGCAACGGCTTCACAGGCAGCGCCTGAGGAATGACACGAAGCCGCTAGATCAGGTGATAACCTGAGTCTACTTGATTGATTGTGTACAGCACGCCTGAGATCCACTCAGGATGAGTGGTATTGAGGGAGCGTTCTAGCTGAGGTGAAACAGCGCGCCGCGAAAAATCGGGGACAAGATGCGATTGGCCATCCGGGACCGCGGCCATGGATCAAACCGCTAGAGATCCAGGAAAACTAGCAAGGGAAGAGCAGTGCCCGCAACAGATTGAAGCTTCTGAATGGCCATCGCGATCCATTTGACTCTAACTAGAGATCAGGCCCGTCGGCCGCGATAGACAGCGCTATATGCTAAGGGCTTAAAATGTATTTTAGTAACTTATAACTCCCCGTGGCTCGAAGGCCGTCTCCACGTCATGAACACACCTTTTTAACAAAGAGAGTCCAGTCGAGTCGGCCCTTGTCCAGGAACCGTGCATGCGTGCATCATCAGGTTGATTGATATGACATGTCATGTCAGTGCAGTCTGCCTTCGATTGCCGAACGGTTTGCTTTTTGATTTTACTTTTATTTTATCATTTTATTTTATTATCTTGGATGCGGCCTGTCATAACATTTCGACCCAACCACACCTGCACCCCACCCACAACGCAAAATTAAAATAAAGAAGGAAATAGTAAAAATTAGTCGAGATAGCTCGTCTCGCTTGCGCCGCAGCTTCCGAATGGAGCGCCAAAAGGCAGCTTCCGTGAAAAGCATCGTCGGCTCCGAAGCTCAATTATTTACAAGGTCTCTTCGGCCAGGTGAATTATCCCTGGCCGATGGAAGGCCCACCCGTCGGCATAATCACAGTGCTGCTGCATCAAGCGCTGATTCTTTTTTTTTTTCCGGCTCTGTCGAGAAAGTGGACAGTGAACAAAGTGAGACAGGCGAGGAGGGTAATCCTGGCAAAGGCCTCTGCTTTCTCCAGTGTAGGCCGGAGCTGTTCCAACATATTCAACATCTTGCACCCTGATCAAATATCGACATCACGCCTGTTATTTTTAAATCAAGATTTCGTCCAATGTTCTTCTGGTAAATTTATAACTCATACTCCATCTGTACACACTCACCATCTTATTTTTCCTTTTTTCCTTATGAAACTACCCGTCATTGCCTTTTCACACTCCGTTATCGAGCGCCGAACATCTATCACCAACCAACCTCGAAGTCTCACTTTCTTTCCCGTTCTGCCCAACGTGGGACACCCTCTCGACGACATTTTATTAATAACATAATATACATATATGTTATCGATTGTTTTTAATTTCTGTGCATATTTCAGCGATATTTCTTTGGTCAGCGTGCGAGACTTCAGTTATATAAAACCCCTGCTGCATACCTTAGATCAGAGCTCTGTCTTGAATTCCCTCCTCACTCAAAAGCATCATTCTGCATCCTGCAGCTTATATCCCCACCAGATCCTTTACATGCCCCGACTTCTGATACATGCTCACTGCAAGCTGCCAAAGGCAAACTTTTGGTACTATCTTCAAAGACATCCTTCTCAAAGACATCATCATCACTCGTATCTACCACCGAGCTCTTCCATATCAAAAAACCGAAACGGCAGCTCTCTCCCCGCTATGGCTCCCGCTCCGTACGGCCAGGGGGCTCCCATCTTAGACATCAAGAACCTCATCAAAACCCATCGCCAGGGAATTCAATCCTTCGATGATATCTTCAAGATTAACTATGTCCCCTGTCCCCAAGGCTATCAGAAAAGGGAAGAGTTAGTCAAATCGATAATCACATCAAAAGATAACACGCTACCGGACAGCTTCCCAGCGCGCATCGACGGTCATCTCAATTGGACTTCATCCGATCTTGTGGAGGACGACTGGCTCGTCCGCCTCGATCAACATGACGTTCAATCCGTTGAAACTGCAACAAAGTCTTATCTCGGTTAGTTTTCTTTATACATCACTCGTGCATGCATTGCGCAGTTTCGCTTCGCTTTCCATTATCATTCGTGCATGCCAAAAATATCCACTATGACACCCGCTGCACGGGATGACAAGGCTGACTAATTTATCTAGGGAAGTATGATACTGTCAATTATGTCTCTCCGGAGACATTTCCGATCAGCGCATCCCTCAGGGCCAAAATGCAACAAACTGTGACCAACCTCTACGACCGCCGCGGTTTTGCCGTTGTCCGTGGACTTGATTCTACCAAGTACACCCCACTCGAACGAGTGGTCATTTTCTTGGGTCTGAGCTGCCATGTTGGAGGCAAACTTGGTTTACAAACCCTTAGCGGAAGCGGCCTTGGTGAGTCCCATCCACCAAATAACTCGTAAACAGAAAGACGCTGCCGGCATAGATTTCCGAGAAGCTGGCTAACCGATGATCCTTAAATTTCCAGCCCACCTAACAAATCTACGGCCGTTGTACGCAGAAGGCTTGATTAAGTCTCCAGGATACACTAACGTCCATATGGTATAGTCTCACCCGTTCGCACTTTATTTCGCTATCGGGAACCATACTAACATAAAAATTACTTTCAGTCTTTCCACAACGACACCGCTCATATCATTGCGCTTTTCGTGGCGGGAGTTGCCGGAAACGGAGGAGGGAGCATGGTCGCTAGCTCCGCGAAAGTCTATAATGAACTAGCTACGAATAAACCCCATGTCATTAAGACATTATCCGAAAACTGGAAGTTGAATAGGCAAGTCCATTTATCAGCCTCAACCCCGCTTCGAAACCTTGGAATTGCGCCGCTAACAATGGTGAAACTGTAGATTCTCAACTCATGACTTCGACTCCCAAGAATACTACGAGCGCCCGCTTTTATACTACCATGACGGCAGACCAATCCTCTTTGTTGCACGCCGTCCGTTCACTGGCTCAAACCCTGGAGACAATCCGAAACCACTTACTCTTCTTCAAGCTGAAGCCCTCGATAGCGTTCATTTTGCTGCCGAAAGACATGCCGCTCGTATACAGCTCCAAAAAGGGGATATTCAATTTATCAACAACCTCGCCGTTGTTCACTCTCGTGAAGAATTTCGAGATGCCTCTATAGGAGAAGGTGCTGACCGACGACATCTTATCCGTGCCTTCATCAAAAACCGAGAAAGATCCTATCCGCTTCCACCCCAACTGAACGGCGCATTTGAGGAGATTTACCCTGACGATATCCCCGCTTCTCAATATAACTTTCGCATTGACCCTTTCAACTTTACATCCTTGTCGCAAGGCCCACCAGCTAGCAGCCCGTCTGGCACCAATGGTTAAACCAGCGCCCCATCTAGTCCAGATATTTGTGTTGACCGTCCGTGTTATCGGGCGAGCCCTAGAAGCGATGCATCTGGCTAGCTCGCTTCAGAGCACAGACTCGATGCGGCTTCTTTTGTTGCTAGCTACCACTCCTCATCAACATGGCGAACTCTTAGCATCATCTATTTCGATGATGCACGATGCGATTACTAATGATTATTATTTTCCCTCACTTCCATTGTCCTTGCACATGATCAAAAAGTTCTCCTTGGTTTTATCTCTTTTCGCTTCTGTTTTCATTAAACGTTTTCTTGCAATTCCAGCGTTTTATTGTTTTAGAGGTCTAGACCTCGATCGAGCTCTTGTCTCAAACATCAGCACCCTTATCCTTATATTATAGTTTCCCCTATTAAATTGCCCCACCAATAACTGCTTTTTTCCACTTAATTTTCGTCAGGCATGTATATACAAGGCATGCGCTATCTAATTATTATTTTTCCGCAGAATACAAAAAAAGTGGATGATACAATCGCAACTTTCCATTAACCGCCCAAGCTAAGCTGTTAACAGTTCCGCCGCGATGTCTTGAGCTTTTAATCATCTGACTTGGGGAGTTTAAGACTTCTGCTAGTGCAATGTGTTGGCGATGTGGCATTTCTGCAACTCACAACCCCATGTCCTTGTCAATATCGCTCGCACGAGACTACGGCGGCGAGACCAGCCGGCAATCGTTTTAATTTTTGTGGAAAGCACTCCATCTAAAATGCATGTACAAGCCACGGAATGCTAATGTAAGTTTACCACATCCAGATATTGGGTTCCAGACCATTGTATGGAGTATTTTCAATTTCAAATGCTTCCTTTATCCGGCCCCAGCTCAGCTTCGATTGGTTCCAAAACAACGACTCAAGCTAGCCTCGAAAATTAATCGAGTTGAACTTTCCCATCTTCCTGCCACGCGCGTGCATGTGCATTGCTCTCCGGGGAACGAACACCTCATTTGAGTATTTACGGTTTAGTCTTAAACGACCCTTGAGCGATGTCGTGCATATGGCATTCCAGGGATATCCGGTACCCGGTAATATATAATCCGGGACCGGGAGGTGGGTACTACCTATTCACAGGGAATCGGGCGTCGAGCTGCCACCAAAGTACATTTCTCGAAGTTGCGAAAGGTTTAGGATCTCGTATTTTACCCAAGTCTATCTTCTAGTTCACAGAATACCTAATATATACCCATGCATATCCTAGGAATACGATAAGTATGCATGGATTGGAGTATATACTGCCAACTGGTACGCTAATTATAAGATCTCCCTCAGAAAAGCCTCCCGAACAACGTGCTCTAACGGCGGATAATTCTATATATACCTTGTTTCGAAAAGCGCACGCATAGACGTTTACACGGACAATCTCCTTTGAGAAATAGCCACCAATTAAAGACGTATACGATAAAATAAAACTTCAGACGCAGGCTTTCGGACTACCCGTTTCGGAGAGTTTCGATCAAACCTTCTATTCGAGTTGGCATACATGCACTCCGGCTACGATACCACTCTTGTGAAAAACTCCGAAAGTGAGAGAAATGGGATCGATCAAGTCAAAGTGCCGAAAATTTTAGGCTTCGAGATGCAGACGGAATCCCCGTCCACGGAGTGATGAAACCGTACAATCTGCAATGCACAGAATGCGGGAGAAAGGCGAGATACACACAGAGCAAATGCGGCATTTCCGCCCCCCATTTATTACCATGATCGGATTGCATTGCCGTGGGCGGTATTAGATATTACGTACGTATATGCATTCGACTCGTGCGGCGTTTCTGCGATCTAGTCAGACGACTGATTTCCTGCAAGTTAACGGAATGGTCGAACAAGAATCAAGCCGGAAAGAAAGAAAGAAAGAAATTATAACTGTACAGCCAACATATTAATACAAAAATTCGAGAAGAAAGAAAGAAAGGCGCAAGAAAGGATCCAAAGTACAAAGAGGTGCACGCTATGCACGCTATGAACTGAAACCGGTAACGTTATAGCATCCAAAAGCAATATTGGACCATCCCATTTTTGATTCGCTGAACAAGAAAGCGACGATCGAATGATCGAATGAAATCGAGTATATACTGGAAAACATTCAAACCCAACAAAATATGGGAGAAAAGGTGAAAAAAAGAAAGCAAAAGAGAGGGGAAAACGATGCAACCTATAATGAAGAAACTATCATGTATCCATCACCTGTTTCTGCAGATGTGACCCGCTCTGCTTTCGACGATCGAATCAGAACAAAGCATTCCACTTTCTCTTCCTCCCCTTTGACTTGAAAAACCCATTTCTCCTCCGAAGCTAAAACGAATCCGCTGTTTTCATACACTGGTTTTCCCATAAGGCTTGAAATAACACAGCACGGAACACCTTCTTCGTCCGCGAGCCTGATACCCCATTCTACCAGCATTGTCGCTGCTCCCTGGCGACGATACTTTCGGTGTGTAGCTAGAAGCTCTAGTTCCCAGAAATTCTGATAGCGGTTGAAATATGTTGTATCGACGGCTTTCATGCCTTTCTTGAGGGTGGCCCAGCGCCTGTAGTCGGCGTCTCTTCTTCCTTCAGGGTAATGTTGAGCCATAGAGTAGTCTTGTAGAGTATTAACTGTGACTTCAATCATTGATGAATTAGAAATTTAGAAAACTGTCCTGTGTATGTATCCTTCCATTTGCCGTCGCGCATAGAAGAAATGTCTTGAACTTTATGTGAGACTAAAAAAGAAAAGCAGACGAGAGGGGTTGTGAATGAACGGGGAACCGATATTATATGGGTGTGAGTGTATGCAGTGTGTGCGACGTGGAAGGGGAAAATGTCTTTCCGAGTGCGAATTTGATATTGAAACTGCGTTACTTACGGTCGAGCATGTTTAGGAGACCGGACTTTAGACTCCTCCTCTTCTTCGCGTGGTCATCCTCACCCACCCTCCGCCAAACAATAAAACTGACAAGGGTACCTATCGGATCTCCCTTATCCCTAAACTTATCTGCTTCATCAAGTTCAACAACTAGGAAAACAACACCAGCATTGTTGATCATAGAGTTGATCCGTAGGCTCCAGTAGTAATAATTGTCCCATGGATATTGATGTCTGTACCTCCAGGTCCAGTCGAACAAGGGATCATCGACCAGTCCCTCCAGGAGGACCTCCATAATCTGGGGGAGGTCACGTGGGGAAGCTTCACGCAATTTCATTCCGTCCAAGCGCGCAGTATAATCTAAACCAAAAGAATTTTGTTTTACTTTTGTAAGTTTTCGTATGATAATACCAACGCTCCAGTACCTGGGATTGGGTAGAAAAAGGAGCTTTTGCTATTAAATAAAAGGAATATATATGTTAAAAGAGGAACGATGAAAGCAAAATAATTATAAAAAATTGGGGGAAAATTGCGCAAAAGAGAAAGAGTGTGTGTGTGAGACAGCGAGGCAACCCAGCGGCAGTTCCTTAAAGATGGGCGTGATTCTAGGAAGGCATCTAGATTTGATGGAAGAACTTAAACCACATAGCCTGGTCTTTATATATATATTCAAAATCATACCAAGCTCACTTTTGACCTTCTCCAGGAGGAAATCATTAACAGGATGAGCAACCTTGGAAAAATAAAATAAAAAAAGTTACGAGCAATTGCGCAAGTCATGGAAGTACTCTGGACAAGGTATAGCACGGTATCAATATCGCACCTGGAGTTGGCCTCCGCAGCCCGGGTGAATGCCAGTTAGGAGGTCTCCCCAGGCCACGGTGATTCCCAAATCCGGAAAAGTGTATCCGCCGGCTCGGTTCGAGATCCTGCGTGGGGTTATCTCCTTTCGCCTGGTGAAGCCGTATTGTTTCCTTTTGCAAGACGCATGGGCAAGGGAGATCATGCAAAACTCCTCGTTTTCTTGGAGCAAGGTTTGCTAGCCCGGATAGAAGCGAAGGCCAAAGGGAAACGGCATCCCCAAAAAAATAGACCGGGAAATCTTAAATTTGTCCTAATCCCGCAATTAATTTCTAAGACAGACAGACCAACTGCAACCCTTCGACACCTTTAATTCCTCTGCACTGCATCTTTTAAATTTATTTTCTGCATAATTTCGTCTTAGCTCTTTTCAATATATTTCATCCAGGGCTTTCCCTACCATCCTGTATAATCCCTTTCTGTGCCCCCTTAACTAAACACAACAGAGCAACACGTTAATTGAGAATTGGGTCGGTTGGGCGGGACTCGAGTATTTCTAAGACAACATCCAACTCTCCGGCCTCCCACGGACTCGAGCAGGTTTGAACGCGAAGGTTCGAACTAAGCGATGGAGGAGCTCGATCCTTATCTCCATCAGCAGTTCTGGGGACACAGCCAGCAGACAACAGCAGCTGCCGAATACCTTTTGAATGTTAACGTTCCGAACGGTGCTTCTCCGAATCCTCGTCGGCGTTCGTTGAGTGCTAAGCCAGAGCACATACTGACCGACATCCCCAGCACGGGTCCAATCCCGCAGCAGTTCAACCACAGCATATACGACATTGACGACAGCATAGAATGGACGCCGAGGGATCTCGAGACATTCATGACCTTCTTTGGGAGGTCATGCTCGCCTGTGCCGTTTCCTCCAGTGATTCCGAGACCTACCTCCAGTCTGAGTGGAGGAGGCTGCAGCTTGGCAACGGATTTAACCTTCGACAGCGAAACCACCAGCAACACATTCATAACCGAGCACGTCGTGGATCATGATCATGCCCAGGTGCCGGACGATGGATACCATCATCAGCATCACCATGCGCTTCACAGTCAGCTCGTGAGTTCTCAGGCTATCCCGGATAGGAAGCAGCAGAGCGGATATAAGGCCGGAAAGCGGTTCAAGGGCTTTCAGATCAAACTCGTGACCACACCGACACCCCCTGCGAGTGCGAGTGCGACTCCGACAGCTTCGTTTTCTTCTTCGTCTTCGTCTTCGAGGAAACGAAGGGTTGATGATAGCGACGATGGCGATAGGTCAGAGGAGAAGGCGATTAAACTGATCAAGTCGACGCCGACGCCGACTTCGATTTCAAGTGGACTAGTACAATTCAGTATCATCCCACCGGAGCTTGCAAAGAAAGGTGGACATGGAGCACTTAAGGAGCTGAGCGAGGAGGAGAAGCGATCGAAGGCATTGGTTCGTCAGCATGGAGGGGGATGCTTCAGGTGTCGGATGCTCAACAAGAAGGTGAGCAAGCAGCTGTCGGCGTTTACGTTTGCGATTGCGATTTGAATTATATTGGGTTGGCTAACAGGGCACGCTCTCGACGTCATCTCCTGCGCGCAGTGTCATGCCAGCCACACAGGCATCTGTCCGCCCTGCAAGGGCTCGCCGCATCTCTGCTTCAGACTTGATCTCGAGGACTGCTCCTTCTTCCGCTCGGGTAAGCATTTCCTTCCAATCGCATCTTTATCCAGCCTCTTTCAGATTACATATCAGACGACCTCCTGCTGATTCGTCGTCCGTTTAGATACTCCCATTCACATCGTGCCCGTATCGGAGCACACGAAAGTATGGGCGTCCAGTGACGTGCTCGAACTTCATTTTCACTGCGTGCCATTGAGCGTATCAGGTTTCTGTGAGCCTCTCGTGGTCAGCTGCAGAAAGTTTGTCCCACAGCCCGGAGATAACCTCAAGAAGAGTCCAGGAGGGAGGCATCCCGAGGCCTTCATCAGAGTGGAACCCTATATCGCCAATTCGTCCGACGAAATGTACAAAACGCTACTCGCAAGGATGGCCAGCTATCGAAAGGCGTTTATGATTGACATGATGTCTCAAGGAATCTCTCCTGTGACCATAAGCATCATGAAGCTCGCCGATCACCTTTCCGTAAGTTCCTTTGCAATTTGCGATATCACATTTAACCTTCCCGATGTTGCAAATGATTTCTAATCCCGATGTATAGAAATTACGACCTCATGGCATAATTCACTGCGCCCTGGATATTTGGGTTGGTGCTCACTTGAATGCCACGGAACGGTCTTTGTGCGGCGATGAGCTGTTAGGCATGCCGCCGGACATAATCGATGATGAAACATCCTTCCTATTCGGCTACGTCCCCATCCCACCTCAGCTGGACAATCAGCTGGACAACCTAATCATCAAAGGCATGGTCTCTAGCGCGACCCATTTGTTAAAAACGATATGGACCAAATTCAAAGCCAAGAAAAAGACAGACTGGCTGGAGCTGTGGATCACGACATATTTAATCCTCAACACCGTCGAGTTTGTGCTCAAGTCACAGCAAGCATATGTGGAGTACCTCGGATCCACAGTAAGTTCTTTTTCAAACCTTTGCGTTGACCTTTTTTTTTTCGTTATTCCTTATCTCCGAGGTCTCTAACCCCCTAATCCGATGTGGCAGTTCCACCGCGACAAAATCTTAGCTCACTGGGATCACCATCGGAACCTCTGGTCGTGGTCTGGCAACCACCTCGTTGACGCTTTCGAATACTACCATAAGAAGCTCGACATGCCAATGGGCGCTCTCCTGAAGAAAGAAAATTTGCCAGACGCTCAAACCTATACGGATATCAAATTAGATAATGAAGCGTTCCGAATGTTAAGGCAAATTGGCGAGAACATCCAGGGTATGTCAAAGCTTTCCCCGCTTAACCCTTTTTTTGCCCCTTCGAAACTAGGATATTAACATCATCCCTGACCAATCAGTTGCTATCCGCACACAAAACTTGGAAACGGCAGAACGTCCTAGGACTCCCAAGGGCCGTGCTGAGTACGAAACGATGTGGACATCCAGGATTATCTTTGTGCGATAATCATTAGATTCGGGGTCGCTGCCCGCCACTAGCCGGTATCGAAATTGTACAGAACTAACCCTTACGACTTTACGACCTTTCCTCTCAAGTACATATGTTCCTTTTCGTTACGATATAGGGCCCTCATTTTCCATTTATTTTCCATTCTCTGTTTCTTTTCTTATTTTTCAGAACATAGCTTTGAATACCATCTTTTATTTCAGTCATACTTGTTTTTTTTTCTTCTTCTCTTTTTATTAGGGATCCGGCGGTCTGGCTTATATCATCGGGGTTTTAAATTTTAGATTGGGGACGGTTTTGTGCAATAACTCTTTCATTCGACTCTCGATCTCTCTTTTTGGGTTTCCGTTTTTCCTAGCTAGGTATCAAATCTTGTCTCATCAAGCAGCATTTGCCGTATCACGTCGAGTCTGTTCGATGAGACGAGTATAACAGGCGCGCATTTGCAAAATGTTTGAACCTCATTCTGTTTTCAGCGCTCAGTATTTTGCCCTCTTAGTTCATCGTCATCTATGCACATTTCAAAGATAACCTTTTTACCAAAATCAGCATTGCGAGCTTTTTTCGTCTGCGAGATTAAATAGGCTGGCATCTATATTTGTATCTCCATTTCCCTAATATGCTGTAGAACCCTTCTTGTACATCCCTTATCATTCGCCTACCACGATAGCTATTTCCGGGCGCATTGTTATCTTGACCTTTTGTTACATAACTGTTTTTTTCCCTGCTTGGGGTGTATTTAAACTTCCATCGGTCTCCCAGTAATAGCCTGAAAAGGGTACCCCCCTCTGCAGATACTCTTAGTCCCACCTAGCTGTAGACGAAATTTTTTCCCGCTTCGAACGGTCCGCGGCATGCTGGTTTCTTGCAACATATCCCAATGCGGCCGTTACCTGCAGTAATTCATTTCCCGAGACTGCATAAATCCATTTGCCGGCTGATCACGCACTTGAACCCACATCCGTAAGGAGACATATGTATGTAAAGAAAGCCTCTCAGGCGTTTTCTTGGTTTCTTCAGGTGGGAATTTGAATTTAGCTCCGGCCCCACCAGCAGGCGCCCTCGCTTGGATAGGATTGCGTTGATTCAGACGCAAAATGCAACGTGCAGTGGTTCTGCATGTCCTAGATCCGAACCAAGGAAGATCCCTGCGCCCCTGTGCATTGTCTTTCATCGGGGGGTAGAAAACAACTAGGGACTTTAAGCTTTGTCATCCTGTGCTTCGTATCTCTGGATCTCTGGATTTTTAGTCCGCTATTTACCTTGGACGAGATCGCATCGAAGTTACCCTGTCCTCTCTTGTGATTTCAAATGGAGGAACCTGGTTTTTCCGCCGTGCGCACCTGGTCTATATGTAATAGTAATATATTTCGGATATTAAAAAACAATCTTTAGCGTTAGTCCACCCACCAGTAATGAGAAAAACGTGGAACGAAATAAGTTCCTTTGCGGGGAAGGCGGGACAATGAAAAAGATATGCAACAGGACTTTTCCGAATCCTCGGTTTAAAGTCGTCAGTTGACTCGGCATGTGGAAATTTGGCCACCAAAAAGATGAGCGACGAGATGCAAAGGCAGGTACCTTAGTGGAGACCTGGCGGTCAACCCCTCATCCTGTCCTTTCGCAAACGAGTCTTTTCGCAAAGGTCCATTGGTCAATGAATTGGCTTTTGATTCACCGAAACAAACAAACAATGAGTGGGCTTCGGTTCCGCGCGGTGTGCTCTGGCACGCAAGACAAACATAAACACCTCAGTGTGCTTCCGTTTTCCCACGGATGCACCAGCGCGTTGGGTCTAAACGACCGTTTCGCCCCACGCTAATAACCGTGGCTTGGGGGAAATTTTAACGAAACCTTGGCCAATTGATTGTTTCAGGTAAGCACGATACCCACTAGCTCTCTCATGACGAACTGGAGAGAATTTGAGAACTGTTGCCCAGTGTTCAAGTGGGGGGAAAGATAAAACAAAATAAAACAATTAAGAATGAATTCATGCGTGATGATCGGATTTGAATCTTGCAGGACTAGATTCGATTCGATCTTGCGCAGCGATGCATGATTATATGGTGCGAGGCAAACAAATGGTTTTGCCATGAGATCTGTGTCATTTAATTTCATCTTTTCCGAAATTCATTTTGAAAAAATGTCTGAACAAATCCTGGCCCCTCCAATAGTAATATAATTTTGAAACGCACATGCAGTGATGATCTGGCGAACTAATGTACTCGGATATGTCGAGTCCTAAACTGGGGCTTGCATACGGATATCCCACCGATCTACCCGCGATAAAGGAGTTCGCAAACGGGCGAGTTTTTATTATTCTTCTTATTCTTTCTTCCCTTCCTTTACTATAATAAAGAATAATAATATAATAATAATATATACTTTAGGTAGCTAGGTACATTAGGAGCACCATCACTAAGTCTACATGGGAATTTGCGGCGCTACACAATAGCATACTGCAACTTATGTCTATAAGCATTATGATTAAGAATATGGAACTAAATGGGGTGGAGAGGTCAAAAGCAAGGGATTTTGAAAGAAAAAACTTTTGGGTCTTTTATGACCGACCGATACCAGGATCGAGAAAGCGTGGGGTTTTGTTTGCTACGGTCATATTGCGATCGCTGGCTCCAATTCGATCCCTTTCTCCTTAGCTTCTTCCTCCTTCTTCACTTTTTCTTGTTTAATGTTCCTCCATTCCAAACCGCATGCAGCCACAAATGCAAAGCATGCGAGTGCTACATCGAGTCTATAGGTATCCTTCAATCCGACCATATATGCCCTTCGCACATCCCCAAGTCTCTCTGGGATGCCCAAGTTGGCAAGCACGTTGGGGACCTCGGTAGCCCCGGAGAACAGGAAGACACTCGCGGGAACCTCGGGGATGTATGTCTCCAGACCTTCTTTTAGACCGTTCTGGAAAATGTTCTGACCAACGGAGATGAATAGGGCGCCACCAAGCGATTGCTATTGGACAGAGAAAAAGCGCACGTCAGCAAGATGCAATATTAGAAACCAAGATGGTCGCATCTCAGGTTCTCTGTACTAGATTAGGATAAAACTTACGAAGAAAGTGATGATAGCCGTTCCAACTGGAATATCATCGATGTGCAGGACGGTTTGCACGGCGAGGATAGGAACTTGGAAACCGACACCGACGCCGAAACCAGCTAGAATTTGATATCCAATCCAGTGGCCCGATTTTGTATCGATATCAAATGTGGTAATAAGGCCGGCTCCGATACTGTACAAAACCATACCGGCGATCAAGAATGGAGTGTAGTAACCGATCGCAGTAATCAGACCACCAGATATAATGCTGCTCAACACGCAACTGAGCAAAATCGGGAGAACCTGAATACCGGATTTGGTAGCGCTGGAACCCTTGACGGATTGGAAGTAGATGGGCAAATAGTAGACGTCAACGAAGAAAGCGGCACCGAAGAAGCATGCAAAGAGCAAGCTGGAGAGAACGGTACGTTGCTTCAAAATTCTTGGGGGTAGCGTTGCTGCATCACCAAGCTTCCATTGCGTGACGATAAAGATAATAACAAGACCGCCAAAACAGACGAAAAGACCGATGATCTTGGCATTGCCCCAGGCGTAAGTTGTACCACCCCATTGGAGAGCGAGCAAGAGCGAAACAACACCTGGGATAAGGATGGCGGCACCGATCAAATCAAGCTGACGAATACGGGTCATAACACTCAGGCCTTCCGGGTTAGCTTCACGAGGGATCTTTAGGACTAGTAGAACGACGGCGACAGAGATGGCACCCAGCGGTAGGTTGATATAGAAGCACCATCGCCAGGAAACATGATCGGTAAATGCACCTATCGCGTATAGTCAGATATATCCTATATCGCTAGTCGCATGAAATCAAAAGACTTACCACCAAGTAAAGGCCCAACGATGCTAGCAATGCCCCACATAGAGGCAATAGATGCAAAGGCTAGCGGCCTCTTCTGCAATGGCAAAACGTACGCCAGAATAACGATACCACCGGAAAATATACCACCAACTCCGAGACCTAATTCGCAGTTTCATCGTTAGCATCCCCCATAACTCCGTTAATTCCCAATACATATGGATCTAGACATACCAGCAATCGCCCGTCCAACAATCAAGGCGGTACTGTTAGGTGCTATACCGCAAATCAAAGAACCGAGCTCGAATAAAGCAATAGCAGTCAAAAATGTCCCTTTGATGCTGAAGATTTTATAAATACGTCCGAATCTACAATTTGATCAGCAAAACTTCCATATCAATTAAAAAAAAAAAAAAAAAAAAAACTATATCCGGACCTACGTTGGTTGCAGGGCTGTCGAGGTCAAAAAGTAGGCACTGCCATACCAGCCAATGTCGTCTATAGATTTGAATCTGTCTGTAATTTTGGGGATCGCGGTTCTGCAGTATTAATAAGCACCATGTGTTAAGGTTAGCCGATGTTTATCCATTCCTCGCGTATCTCGCACACGAGTGTTTCAGCTGACTCAAATCTCCGGATTTTCATCGATTTCTCAAAAGATTTCGCTAGGGTAAAACGTACGCGATGATAGTTTGATCCAGCGCGACCAAGAACACCGCCAGCATCAAACCAACGATAATAAGGATAACCTTTGGGCCTGTTGGGTACACTATTTCCTCCTCTAGTGGATTTCCACCTCTCGATACGACTTTTTCAAGCGCATCACCGTTTTTAACAGGGCCGGCTTCTTTGTCAACAGCATAGCCCTCTGGGGTGTTCACGCTGGGCGCGACGGTTTCGTCGTCTGTCGAATGGGCGACCATGTTGGGCTTGAGTTTGTGGTCGGATTCAAAATATTGTGAGAGGCTTTGTAGCCTTCGAACTGTGAGCGCAGATCGACGGGCACTTTAACTAACTGGCACTGGGGACGAGCGACAGATGCTGTGTTGCTGGGTCGCTGTTGTCCGACGGTTACACACGCTGTTGATGCCGATGGAGTGGAGCGATGTTAGGTCTGGGCTGAGGTAGAGTGCTGATGCCTTCTACAATCTGGTTGAAGAGAAGGGAAGCCTAGAATCTGGGCTGTGAAGCGTGGAAGATCTTAAATACCAAAAAAAAAAAACCAACAGTAGACGTGAATGAAAGAATGTGCATCGTTCTGCGAATTCTCATGAATTTCGCAGGGGCGAGCCAATTAACGGGGCGAACAGCCTCCGACACGATGGGAGCCCCGGCAACTGTTTACCGCTTAGGGAAACCTCAAGTTAATTTGCATGCGGAATGCTTCGATTGCTAGCACAGTTCTTGAGATCGGGATGTCGGCCATTGCTACCACCCGATTATCAAATTCCTTTCTCATATGTGAACGAGCGTCCTTTTCCCACATTTTCGCTAGAATCTTGGTGCAAAATAGAGCCAAGGTTCTGGTTAGATGCTTGGCAGCCCTATATAGGCTGAGGCAAGCACCAATCAGACCGATCGCCAGCGGTTTTCTATCGTGCCATCATGACTCCCCGTGCATCTCGGACCCCTTGCAATCTTGGCCTGTGCATCATCATGTTTTGGTCGGAGAAGGCCTGTTACTAACAATAAGTCAAACCAAAGGCAATCTGATCTTCAGCCTCATCCAGTTGCTGGCCTGGGAAACTTTGCCGAAATCCATAAATTTTCTTGGGATCTTTACGCATCAATCGTCTGAAGTATACAAGTAGATCCAGTCTGCCCAATCCGTATAACCCACTGCGATAACCCGCGGGAATAACCCAATCCAAATAGATCCAGGGAAATGTGCCCAACGGCCTAACCTCAGTGTTGTGGTCCAAATACGCTATCAAGCAATTTCTGCTTAATCAGGAATCGGCCGATAAGTTAGAGACCTTCGCGGAGGGATTGTTGGCCCGATTATGAGTGCGAATTTGGACACCAAGAAAACACAATCTGGGGAGCAAATGATGACTAAATCCGCACCAACCATCGAAGGGATAAATCCAAATATTCCAATAATAAAAACCTAATATTTATTGCTCGTGTCATGGCATCGGCGGTTACGAAATCCGGTTCCCGATCGTTTCATATCCTCCCGTATGTGCGCGTGAGTGCCCCACGTTCGGTTTTTTATGTCAGTGGCTCAGGATATCGATGAGGATAAAACGTTGCTCTCTTATAATTGTGTTGTTATTGGTCTCTTTTCCATATCACCAAGACGTCGAGATTGGTCTCGAAACCAGACAACACGTCGAGACTATTACTGAGGATTTTTATCATTATATAATACGAATTTGATCAATGTTAGTTAGAAGCAGTGGAAGTCATACTCTGGCTAGGTAGAAAATTAAGTATTTGGACTTATTTTCTAAAGCATGTGTACACTCCCAACTTCCAGCCTTCCCTTCATAGCGAAGTTTATAATATGAGAGACGAGCGGCATTAGTCAGTCAATTTTCATAAGTTGTTCGAGATTGATATATTACACTATTTTGCATGCCTCACTCAATTCAAAAACCAGATTAGAGGTCCTAAATTCACACTAACAACCATCGATAAAATCGGCGGCGGGGAGAAAAAGTACCCGACCACTGTTCTTAACCGTATTACCGACTTCTCGAATAGAATCAAGAGCGATTGAACTGTCTACATGTATATGTCAAGGAAAAATATATATAGATTTTAGTATATACCTGGTCTCGAGAACCAGACAACACAAAGTGTCTATGTACCTATATTAAATCGATCAAAGAAAATTAAATATCCAAAACCAAAGTGTAGAGCTGTCTGACGACGAGACTATCCAAAACCAAGAGTATGTTTTATAAGAAGATTAATGGCTACGCAAGCAAATACTCTCCCTGGGTTGCTTAGTAGGCATGCGAAATTTAAATTTGGTGTCCCAAATTTTCGTCTTTCGCCTTCATCATCAAACCATGAGGTTCAAGCCAGACGATCGGATAGGCTCCGGAGTTTCGTATTATATTACCACCTCATAATATATTAAGATATATATGTGAATATCCGAACTACTTTGATTCCTTCACCGGAAATATTTGTCGCGTAGACCACTCGCTCGATACAAGACAAGGGAAGAAGGAGATTCTCGAAAGGCAGAGAAAAGGAATCATAAATTTATAGTGAAATAAAATGCGATAAAACACAAAATGCCGACGCTAAAGATGCTTTAGATGCTTTAATTAATGCAAATATGCCCGTTTCGTGCGTCGCTCGTGGTTTCGTGAGCCGGGTAGCTCACAATTATATGCGCGATGTCAGAAGCGTGATGCCCCGGTGCCAAAATTTTTATATACAACCCCATTCTCATCTTCTCTCCACACTCTAGATGTCTCGGTCACGTAACGGCGAGTCATCAGTTTCGTATCTCTTGATTGCTCCACCAAATGCTTCGGCACACCTGATAACCTCAGCGTCTCAAATTCATCTGGAGAGCTTGAAACATCAGAGTCTGGCCGCGGTTTGTATTTTAACTTTGTATTTTTACTGCCTATTTTAGTGGATCTTTCCCTTGTGTCGGGCATATCTAAGATTTCATCTTCGAGATCGTCGTCCGAGGAGAAGATTTTGAGAGTCGCTTGCTTCTTTTGTTCCATTTGGTCATTTTTAACAAGCTCTCCTGTGTTGTCTTGGATTTTGAGAGCGACTTTGGGAGCCGGTGATTTTGTTTTCACAATACCAGGTACAACTGGTAGTTCGACATCAGAAATATCCATTTCAAACGGCTCATCCATCGGCGTCGTTTTGCTTCTCATTACCCCAGTCTTCCCAATTGGTTTTTGGGACATCTTTTGTGATTCCATCGCTTCACTAGTCGTATCCCTTCGCTTTGTAGACTTTTCTTTCGATATCTTCGTAGGGTTTGAATCAGGACCACAATCTTCTAATATATTCGGTTTTGCATATTTAACCTTCTTTTGGTCCATATTCCCTTGTTTTACAGGCTTTTCAACTGGACTCTCATCCGTTGGAAAGCTATCTAATATTGATAAAGCAGATACCGGACGGGGAAGGGATACCAAACTGCCAGCACCGTTCCGTCGTGCCGAGGGACCACACAGTAACCCCCGCTTGGATCCACCGCTAGCGGATTGAAGGGTCAATCGTTTCATTGGGGCGGCTTCTTCTGCCACGATTTCTGGTTCTGGGCTGCGATCAGGGGAGGGATTTTTAACCTGTGAAGGGATATTAAATTGACTGCTACCAGTAAGCAGATCAGACGCGTGCCGATTTGTGGGCGAAGACAAATGATCAGGAGAATAGCTCGCTAGTCTCGCTTGAACCATCGACAGAGATATTTGAACAGAGGAGGCGTCTGTCCGGAAAGGAGCCTCATGGATGGGAGACGTGGAGGGAGTAATTGGACTTGAAAGTTCTAAGGGTTCAGCGATGGCTTCTTTGGCAGGGCTTGGTGTCCGTTTCCGTTTCCCTTGATTTGGGTTTGGGCGCGGAGGTTTGAAGGGACGTAGTGGATTCGGACGTGATCGTTGGGGTTTTGGTCGAGTCGCAAAATCCGACTCCTCAAGGTCCAATTCTAGTATCTCAAGCTCGTCATCAGCACCAGCGAGATCTTTTGCCAAATCAAGGCCAGACGGCAGCTGCGGTTCGATGTCTGTATCTCGAGTTTCCGTTGGATTTGATTTGCGTCGCTTCGAACTTCGAGGCGCTGGAGGCTTTGTATGTGCGGAACCAACATTCTGAGCAATTGTAGGCTTGTCATTTTTCAACCTTGGGACGTTGAAGGGTTTATAAACGATCTTTTGAGGTCTCGGTGGATCGTAGGCGGGTCGTTTTTGGGGAACAATTGACTGTGGGGCCGGTGACTCTACTGTAACTGACCGCGGAGCGGGGCTCGGGTATATCGGATGGATGTCTCCTGTGGGTGGTCGTAAGCGTATTGTACGGAGTAGCGTCGGTGTAGGTGATTGTTCGCTTGCCCCCTCTCTACCTGTTTTTCGCATAGGCGTAGTAGTCATCGAGCGTTCCCTCCTTCTATCGACAGTTTTCTCAAACAGCGGTCGTAAATCTTGAGCTTGCCTTCCTTTGACATCCTCGATCGTGACCAAGTGAGCATCCAGGATGAGCTCGTGTCCAATATCAATAGATTCTGGTTCAGGGAGAAATTTGTCGCACTGCCAGACCAAAATTAGCTATAGAAATTCGCGTCAAATATGGAGTCCTGAACATACTACTTTGTTCATCATATGATCGTATAGCATCAACCTCTTGTTGAAAGTGTGATATCGAAGATAGCCATCGTGCCATTTCTTTAGTTTTTTGTACTTATCAGCCGTCCAGAGGACAATATACTCATCGACGGCCGCAGATTGTGAGGACAGAGGTATAGACGAAAAGCTCATCGCGATCTTTCAACTGGGCCCTCAGGAGGATAGGGAGGTTGCTGTCGTCGGAAGATGTCGTCGCATGGTGCTGGTTGTTGTTGACAGGATGACGCGCGTGGTGTTGTTTGTTGGATGGACAACCACTTTACGCGTTTGAATCAGAAATACCCGTCAATCAGCAACTAAGCCTAAAATGGAATACAACACAGTCAATGCTTCTGAGGTGTTGGAAATACTACAGTTCAGTGTCGTAGCTAGATGAAACAGGGGACTGGCTAGCTGGAAGCGAGACTAACTAGATGATATCTCCGAGCTTGGATTCATTCTTGCGAACTAGAGAACCGGTATTGTCTTCATCGGCTAGTGTACCCCGTTAGTATAAAAGTGGTTCAAATCTGTTATTTACCTACAGTTTGGCGATTATCCTTCGCGAATTCGCTATGTAAGAACAGGGTATGGGTCGTTCTCCGCTAGTGAGATATCTGGTAGGTGAATCTGTTTTTGAGCTATAGCGCTAGTCCAGTTGCCAATTCATCCACGATCCATCTGCTTGGAGTTCATCTGCTTTTGAAAGCGGCTTCAAGCAGAATTGAAGGCAGACGCGAGGTTAGTGACATGACAGCAATGAAATTAAAGCAGTACAGCCTGTTAAACAAATTTCCTAATTGTAACCCATTTGGAATATGCAGCATTGAGTAGTCAAACTGGAACCATTTTGCATGTACAAGGTACATGTACTTAGAAGAAAACCAGCTTTGACAGCCGCATCCACACGACATCGATCCGAAATTTCCGATGTCCTCAGACGAACTCGCGAACAAGCAACAAAAACTTAACCCCCACCATCACTCCAGGTACGAGGAGTTGCCCCACTTTTGTGGGGCACTTTTGTGGGGCACTTTTGTGCAAATTTCCTGCAGAAAATCCAAGTATTCAAGAAGTAGCTGTGCTTTTTTCACTACTGCCTGCAAAGTGAAGTGTCATTGGGCGGTATTATGTGGCATTTTTTTGTGGGGTGTTTAAAAAACTGCGTTGCGGCTTCAAGTGCTGGCAGCTGCAGGTGTCAACTTTAAGCTATAACATAGTATAACGGCGACTACCTGGCTGAGAGAGCGTTTTGACATCCCCACATATATCTTCTGCCACTCCGATGCTGAGTTTATCTATTACCTTTCCTCATTGCTTTTACCCACCGCTGTCTGGCTACGAGATTGGCTTTTACCTAGGTATCCATCACCCTAAAAGCATAATCCCTACCCTCAAGCCGTCACCATTATATATTGTCCGACATTACACTATCTACCTTAACCATGCCAGGCGCAAGCGCAACAGCTCCATCTTTCCCTAATAAAAGGGTGTATACCTCTCGCAACCTGCCGAAGGCAGCAATACCTCGCACAGAGTTCCCATTTTGGAGCTTTAAGAGAGTCTGGACAGACACTGAATCTGATTACGTTGCAGAAAGACACAATTCACTCGCTATTGTAAGTTTTGTTAACGTTAGGTTGATCGAATTTATTGGCCTGCAATTCGACAGGGGGTGTTGTGCATAAAAGCTAACTAGATTTATCACAGGAGCCAAAAATAATAAAAAATGGCAAAGAGTGCGCCAATCCGAAATATCGGATTGTTGAAATTTACTCCGCAAGCCGGATGAACGCGCTTCCCGTGAGAACGGTAGAGAGAATCCGACTAAACCAAGGGCAAATACTACCCTATGCGCCACGAACACCATCGCCCCTCAAAAACATCATCACGCGGCCCAAATTTGTATTCCGCGATCTCCCTAATCACTTGATCATCAATATCATGAAGTTGTTGGAGATCGATGACCTAAAGTCATTCGTGGATGCTCGGAAACAGCACAAGGAGATATATGAGGCCCAATGCGGCCCTATTCTCACATTTGTTATGAAGAATTCGTTCAGCGATGAGAGTTTCCCAACGTGGTTCCCCTTTGAATATGCAGACTTTTCAAAATACCATAAAAGTTCGATGTGGTATATTCCATCGCCGGAGGACCGCGCAAAGGGACGCATCAGAGGCCACATGGTTGTTCAGGTATGCTCCAGAATACGTTAACTATTTGAATTTGCGGTTTCAAGTCTCGGGCTAACAACTAAAATAGCCAAAACATGCATATGTCGAGGATTTACTTCTTGATCGGAATATCCCTAATCGACCCCACTATCTGCTGAACCACATTCAATACCTCAAGAACCTCGAATCATCCATTTTTGAGCTCGAAGAAACCGTTATCCAAGAGTTGAATCGCATGGACTACAATAATCCAGAGGTTCGATTGCTGGTCTATCGCGTCCTCCTATACTTTGCTCAAAATGTCATCTTTGAGCTCTTCCGTCACTGGGAAGTTTACACAGGTGTAGGCGACCAAGACGTACCCGGAGAGTATCACGATGACGATGGTATTATTCTCCCCTTGCCCAAAATGGCTTGCATCTACAGAGGAAAGTACTATGAAAAGCAGGGGTTCCATCTTGCTTCTCTATCCGAGAACGAAGAGGACCTCCAGCACGAAATTCAATTGTCAAACTACTGGCGTAGAGCCAAGATTGTGGTTCGCGAGGTACTCTGTCGATGTGTATTCGACTCTAGAGGACGTAAAGAACCCATTGATATGGAAGAAGACCAATTCCTCGGTGAGGCGGCGGAAAATGCATTTGTTCAGATTTATTCTCCACAATATCTTCTGAAGGTCATCAAATTGACCCCACCGAAGGTTAAATTCTCCCCGAAGGCTTTTGAGGGAGACTTGACAAACGATTGGATCTGGTATCGTCATGATTATCAAGAAGCAGTCATTAGCTTCAACGAAGCCAAAACCGACGTTATTGATCAACTCGGAAGGCTGGCTGAATAGAATTCAGCTAGCTATCCCTGGGATCCATGAAGGGTATCTTCATTTTGTACCATTGATTAATTTCTGGGATCCTTGGGACAGTCTGGCTTACGTCCCATTGATTAATATCTTGAGATACCGTTACGTACAATATAATTAAGTCGACAGGAATATGTCGCTGGCGAAAACGGAGCTGGGAGACACACTTGACGCAAGCTTGCTTGTTGCCTTTGTGCCAAAGAGCATTCGATACCCCACTATGAGTGTCTTGGAGTTAGTTGTAAGTTTCATTTCTAAGAGTTGCGCCTCGAAGTCTGTTCATTACCAACTGTAAGATAATTTTATATTTTTGATTGCTTTCCATTTCGCATACGCATTGAGCAAATGGTACTCTTGCAATCCTACCGCTACCCAATCTATACATTTTTTTACAGGTACATGTATCTTGCTCCAATACTCTTACTTTTGCCACGTCTCTGGGCCGATTTCCCGAACCCAAAATTTTAAAGTGTCTACTATGTGGTGTGTCATGAATGGCTGGTCCTGTAGATATTGAGCAGGGTGCCGATTTAGGCCTAGTGGCATCTCGAGAGGGACTAGACTGATCTGAACGTGCATATTATGTACCACGCCGATGTCACAACAAAACCATGCGGATTGTCAAATTCAAAAGCAGTGCTCTTTTAGGATGAGAACTAGTGATTCTATGTGTGAGATCAGAGTTTAAAATTTAAAGAAATATCTAAATATTTATGGAGTTAGAAAAAGAAGTCCGGACCTCAAAAGCGAAAGGTTATTCAACAACTGAAATACCCTACAACAGTTTCTTAGTCGAGTTTTTTGGATAAGAATTTAATTTCCGAGAATCCTGTAATTTAGACACGGTGGGCTTGTGTTTTAAGGGTTTGCAGCACATTTGCAGGAGGAAGTGCTTCTTCCAGTCGCTTAATTTCACTTGTTCCTAATATATATTTACAGGGGACCTCAAACTCTGCAACTTGTACTTGTCTCGTAAACAGTCGCTGGACAGAAAATCTGGATCTCTTCCCTCTCAACCTCGAGAAATGTCTTTCCTCGAAATCCGGAAGTCGTTCGCTAGGATATATTGATATGCCAACAAAAACTTAGTTCCTGCTTCCTATCAGCTTTAATGACGAATACAGCTAAAAGGGATCCGGGATAAGTGATGAATGAATGTAGACTGCCTTTGGAGCTTGGAAATTTGATACATCGCAAAGTTTAAACATTGTAACATCAAAATTCGATATATTCCTCTTACTTTTAGTTTGGAATATTAATATTACTTAATTAAAAGGTAATCGTACCACGCCTGCAACACGTGTGACGTGGCTCATGAGTGAGGTATTTGTTCGCAGCACGCAGTGCTGGCGTTTTAGCTAAAAAGGCAATTACACAATTAAATTCTATTGAAAGTTGTCTGGTAGACCAGACGTGCTTGGCTGGGTCAAGACAACAATATTGAACGGTGTACTTTGTTTCGTTTTGCTTGACTAGAGAGCTCTATATTCCCCGAGCTTAACTTCCCACTAGGTCTTATTTTTTCCTATTCTTATTCTTTATTTTGTACTGGTAATCGGGAGGTTTAGTAGCCCTACAATGGCTGTCGGTCTTTTTACTGATCCTTAATATTCTCGTCTTGGACTAAGGCGACGCTGTACAAACCACTATGGTAGGTTAGATCTAGATCCAGAGATGGTATATAACGCACACATAATTACAATCATACATAATATATCCCCAGATTCCTTCGGTCCCAAAAAGAATTATGACCTGACATATCGATATATAGGTTCAATATTATTATTAAAGCTTATATAAGGTGCAAGCAATGACATGCAACAATTAACAACGATATATCGATATCTCGTCCGCGTCGAATTGATCGACAAGCGAGCCGATTCGCCTGGGGTCCATATCAAATTGTGTCTCGCGTGTTCTAAGCGACGATCGATGGCCGCAGGACAATCAAGATCATATAAATGAGGTATTTATATATTATGACACCTTGGCACAATTTCGACTCTACTGAATGACGTATAATCTGGACGCTGTAGCTATCTCCAGTACAGCAACACCTTGCAAGGTATGTTTCGTAAGTTATTCCCCAGTCCCGGACTAGACAAGACACAGACAATTGAAAATTTCTGTGCTCGACTGGTGCCAGACTATTATTCCCTATTGCTAAGGTTAACTCCATCAGAAGTCTTCTTACGCAATTCTATAGCTCTCATGCCGCGTCTCCGCCCGAGAAACGCTGCTAACATCTAATATCTCATGATATCTAGTGACTGCTCTCGTGCTAGAATATATTCTTATCTACTTGGAGTAACTGGCGAGAAGAAAACTAATGTATCCAGGATTGCATCAGAGATTCGTCTCCGGAGAGATAATCTTCATATGCATACTCCTGGGCGCGTCAGAACTCTCTTCATCCGCCGCGACAGCCATCAGAAATTAATCTGTCCTCATAGGGAGCTTGAATCTGCTCACTCGGAGGCTTGTGGCAATTGCAACTATGAATCCAATCACTGGTATTTATACTGCGCGGATGTCAACGAAAGATATATTAATTATTTATATCTAAGACAGGAAATCTGACGATTTCATGCGCATGAGACTGAACGAGGAGTCACGGCGATCTTACTTGACGGCTTCGCTCTCCATAGTCCGATCAATTATAGTCGAATTTCTAACATTATTATTTATGGTTCAAGATTCGGTATACTATCACGAAATAGAGGACCCAATACCAATGACCACCCCGGATGTACTTCAAAGGTCACCTCCGGGATACTACACCAAGTTATTGCTACCTTTCTAACATGGGGAAGAATGTTTATAATATATGGCTAAATCTAAGCATACCTACGTAGTTGGGTATGTATAACTAACTGAGTTGCACAACCAGCTTATATCTAGGTGTTGTTCCGTCATTTTCTGTCAGATGAAAAGCAAAATTTAGTAAATATGGAGTCGAAAAAATGCCGAATACTCAACCGGTATTCAGTCGACTCTTGCATTAAAATCAATAATGGTATTTAAAAACTATTGTATCTGAGTTGGGAGATGTATTATAACTTTCGAGCAGGTGTTTGAGGCTCAGCACTTTTTTATCACGATCATTCAGCTCACCATTGAGCAGTACTATTGACTTTTGGGTAGTCTTCGTGGCGACGAATTGAGTATTAATACCATAAAAATTAATTACATGAACTGAATATTAAATAGAACACCTGCAACCAGCCGTTTCTAGAACAGTGGGACCAGAGAGCAAAAGATTATTCATTGAAAAGCCTGGTTAAAAAAATCCAAAAAGAAAATATGATGAATCTACAACACCCGGGATTCGCGCCCCGTCACCGATGGCACTATTGATCGAGCGATATGAGGCTTGAGTAGGGCAGAGCGGACGGGATACCCTATGTTCCTCATTCTGTGGTCGTAGATGAAAAGATTTCAAAGGTGTGTGTTTTTGGGTTTTGCTGCTGGATCCTAGAAAGGAAGGTTGTTGTCTGTCGCTTTGTTTGTAATGGCGTCCCATCTTTCCCGAGAATCTAGGTAAGTGTAGGTTAAGGATTGGATAAAGCGAACATAGTAGTTAGATGTTTCTACGAAGGTGTATACTATGCGACTGTCTTCAAAATATTTCTGGAAATAATTAAATGACGTTGAGGTTTGGTAGTGGTTTGCGAGAGGAGGTTCACGAGCACTGGTAATACGGGTTACGAAACCGCTAGTACTAATATCCTACAATGCAAAAGGGACCAGGGCATCCATTTATATGAGATTATATTGGAGATCTGTTAGGTTTGTTGGTATTATATATTCAGTGCAAGACCCCGGATCCTGGACTGAACAAAAAGCGTATGCAATGTCGGTATGTCCTGAGGTTTGAATTGCACAACGAGAACACATACGGCAATATTAAATCCGAGTGTCAGTAATTAATCAAAGTCATCTTGCTACGTCAATTGGTTTCAAAATCACAATCTCTTGGAAATCGGCTGACTTTAGCGTAAGTGATCGGTATTCTTTGGTATAATGACAGAAACTATTCCACAAAACTAATAATATCGTAGTCCGATATATATAATCTCCACTAGTCTTCATATCCTAGTAACAAAAACCTCAGCCGATGCAGATTTACAACCCAACAGCACCCCAATTCTCCGTCGCAACGATAATATCCCCCTCAGCGCCCACCATAAACGCAGCCTTCTTCTGCTCCGTAGTAGCCTTATCCATATTCATCAACACACGATAAGCGTACAACTCCTCATCGGTGCCATTGACACCCTTGATGGTGACCGGAAAGCGGTATTTGGCCATGAACGCCAATTTTGGGCCGATTCCCATGGGAAACATCCTCTGGTTGACGGTGGAGTTCGAGCCGATGGAGAGGATTGTGGCGTAGCCCTCGTTTTTGGTGAAGTTCCAGTTGTAGGCGAATTGGATGTCTAGCGGGAGGAAGTCTGGGGTTGTGCCGGAGAGGGTTTTAGAGAGGGTCAGGTTGAAGGTTGCGGTTGGGGGTGGGGATGCCAGTGTGGCGGTGGGGGCAACGAGAGCTAGAGCTGGCATTTTGTAGGAATTTGCTGTCAAGGATTGGTTTGGGTATGATATTAAGTCTGGTATTATGAGGTACTGGTAGTTTTATATTCCTGTCTAACGAATTTATTTTGCGAGGATTTTATTGTATCTAAGAGATAGTGCGATCGAACGAGACGAAGGGTTATTTATAAACTAGACACTAGCACTCCGGGAATATCTCGCGTACATACATTGGGAAAAATAAAAAAATTCTCAAACATCCCCAACGGAAGCTACGGCAAACGGGTGGAGGATATGTCGGCCCCAATGTGGGGTTATATAGACGGTATACTACCGGGGTTCGCCTTTTCTACCTCATGATCAAACTTTATCCACGCCATACTCGCGCAACCGTGACGTTGGGGGACGCAACGAAGACTTATTAGAGATCGAAAAGGGTTATCGTGTGATCCGTGGTTAGGTGTAACGGGCGTCTAGAGTTTAAAAAGGGAAGAAGAAAAATGCCTCTTCAGGTGGTGTACTTGACGGGGATCTATTCGGGAAGTTGGTGGGTGAGGAAAGTTGTGGTATTTTATGCGTTGCGTCGACGAGATAGGAATGTTAAATGAAAATCTTGTATTGTTACTAGATTAAGTGTCTTCATGACCGTAAGCGGTCATCGGCGGATTAATAAATCCACGAGGCTGGTAGACGCTAGTTACATAATCAAATCGACGATGTGTTGCGCTAAATGCTAATGGTTTCCAACAAGGAAAACTTGGGTTTCAGTGGCGGCTCGTTTTGGGAGGTTGCATGTGCGGATTGGGGTGGTACAGTCCCTTGCGACCAAGATGCGGAGCTTCGTGATATCGATATCCCTACGAGACAAATATTACTTGAAAATAATCAAGTGAAATGGTAAGATCAGTTGATTAAGCACTTTCACAAAACCGGACCAAAGCAGCAGAATCTGGGCAGAGTTCCGAAGTTGAGAAAATTCATGTCATATATTGATTCGATTCAGCGTACTTAAGTCCACACATCATACATGTTGTTATTATTACTTTACAAGCTGCTTTTGGTTATGTCAAATTTGTACACCAGTAAAGCTTTTACAATGCACTCTACAATAGATAAATAGGATTCCACCGTTACACTCACTCCGTGAATATAAAAATTCCACACCCCAAAGACAGACCTGCTCGTTTCTTCTGAAACAATAGGTTCACGAGGCTTGAGTACCTGGAAATAACCTCGATCGAATTGATTCCATGGCGGCGAGGTACATCCTCGAAACACAGCGGAACCGCCTGACGTGCAGGTCGGCTACATCTGGCGGGCGAGGAACCCCAGAGTTGGGAGACCGCGGTACCGCATCGCTGTATGGCGTGTACAGGAAGTAGGGATCGTTGGAAATACTCTGTTAACTGGTTAGAATGTAGACTTCCTGCAGATGAGATTTCTGAGACGTACGCTATTTCCGCCTTCGACGTTGTACAACCTGAGCATCATATCCACCGCTCTAACCAAAAACCTCCCGTAAGGCGTCAACCCGTCAAACTTTCCAGCCAAGCTCTCGATAGTATTGATGCAGGCCGTGCTGACATGGTAGACCTCTGGGAGGTTCACACCGCTCCTGTCCTCGATCAAAGCAAGGCTCAGCAGATAACTCATACCCGTAGCAAAAGCTTTATATCCAGCCGTCCATGCGAGCGGGAATCGGTGAACGCTAAAGCTCAGTCCTACCATCTTTGAAGCGTGGTACATTGTTTCGCTACCGTACAAGGCTGTGGTCTCCGGTGTGATGGATGGGTATTCGACGTTGAACTGCGGGATGAGCAGGATCCCCTGGTAGTGGACCAGATCGATGTATTTATTCATGCTATCGATAAATTCTGCGCTGGAAGGGTTGGCGGAGATTTGGAGCTCTTGTAGGACAGATTGTTTGGTGCTGTCACGCCAGATTTCGAACTGGGTTTTCCAGTGGGAGAAGCCGACATCTGGGTCCCGACGGGAGCGGTAAAGGAGTTGATAGTAAGTTATCAGTGGACCGGACAGGTAGCCGGTATTGTCGCTCTGGCCGGGATGGCGGATTCCGGGGACGGGGACCGTGATGATGTCGTCATTAGCGATAGTGAAAGGTCGCCCCATGGATGCTCCGGCCATTCTATCTACAGTCAGCTAAGGGTTGAAGGGAGAGTTGAGGGATCATTACCGGTCGAGCGAGTAGAGAGTCCAGAAGGCCCAAGCTTTGGCAGTGCTCTCAACACCATTACCAAGAGTGGAGGATATAAGGTGTAGACCCGTTGAGAGACATTTGGAAGCAACGATATCGAGAAGATGCCAACTAGAGCCGGCACACGGCTCGTATAGAGAATAAATGACGATGAGGATCAAAGCTTGGGTCATGGGTATCGAGTCGAGGTCGTCAAAGAGGCTGGGAACACGCAGAGCGGCGTAGTAAAGCATTTGCGGGAACATTGGAACGGAACGAAAGGCGGCGGAGGTGCCCATACCGAGGACTATGACCAGGTATACTACAAGCTCGTCGGCAGGAGTTATCATGCCGGAGTGGTAATTGTCCTGGGTCATGATATTGAGTTTGTTGCGGATGTCCTCTCGAATGAGAAGGGGATAGTGAGAGTGGATAAAGTGAAAGTAATTGTCGACAGCGGTAGTGAGTGAATTTGGGTCCATGCTCTTCATCATTGAGAGAGCGGTAGTATTATCGAGTGTGGAGGAGAGAGGTCCGAAGAGCAAGTTGGGGGCTTCGGCGCGAAGAGGATCGGCGCCGGACAGTTTGATAGCCTGGAAGAGAGTATTCTCGAAAGACAAGGGGTCCGATGCGGGGGAGACGGCCCCAGGAGTGTGGATTTGCTCGAATGGGTTGTTCGGGAGGACGTGCTGGGGGATGGAGAAAACACCCGGGGCGGACTCAACGCTGACCGGAGGAGGTCCGGAGAAGGGATGACCCGGGGCGTTGCCTGTGGTTCTGACGAGGACTTCTTGGTACTGGTTCTCAAGCTCACGAACTTGTCGTTCCAGACTTTCGATGTAGCTATGGGTTGGGAATTTCCCGTATCAGCAGGAGGTTGTACAGCAGATGCGCACGAGAACGAGCGTACTCTCTAGGAACATGTCTGCCGTCGGAGCTGAGGAAACGGTCGCGTTCTGCGGTCATGCAGGGGACGCCGGCCTGGAGACAAGAGGTGCAAGATGGTAGATTCTTGTCGCACTGAATTTATCGATATATAGGACGTCTCGGAATCAGTGAGTGCTATTTTACGACTTGAAGATTTTAATTAATTTAATAGAAAAGAGAAAATTTGTACAACCTTTGACTTGCGAGTACGGCATCGGTCGCAGGCGAGGAGCATCCGCGTCCTGGGATGCGAAGGTCCAGTTGAAGAAGAGGCCGGAGCCGCAAAAGCGGTGGAAGGTCCGGCTAGAGGGATGTTGGGATCTGTGGGAGGTTGATCTGGATTGGGATTCTGGGACGCCTCCATCGTGTGCGATTACGCCTCCGCATGAGGGTTGCTATCGACCTATTATGTAGGGGTTAACAGGATTTTATTTTTGATATTTTTTTTCGATTGTTGATATTTTCGATATTTGGCTGGATATGGTGAGAAGGGAGTGATTTGTGTGCGGCTGTGGCAAGAGGGACGGATATCGACAGCGACGATGCTTTTATATGAATTTGATGTTGGTGATGTTGTATTTTTTGGTGGAGGGTGGTTGCCTCATGAGGCAAGCAGGCAAGGACAAGCAAGACGTCACGGAGAATACGACCGGCTGATGGCAGATGATTGAGATGGAAGTAGACCCTGAACAAAGTTGAAGCGCGATTGCATCGATTGCAAGAGAGGGTGGCTAAACGATGCTGGGAATCGGCTGGATGAAGGCAATCCGACTTTAGAAACTGCGACTACCCGCAGTGCCCAATTAGTGCTGTGAGCAGCATAGTAGTTAGTTAAAATATAAGGTGTAGTCTCGTGTGGGGGGTTTAGTTGGGTGAGACCTGGCCTGGCCCGCAACGTGTTTAAACACCACGTAGACCCGCCCCGATCTGCGAAATAGAATAAAATAAAGAATTTATTTTTCTAACCCGGGAAAATAGCTTGATGATATAGCTGGCGAGAGGAGATCGAGTCGAGAGATGCTCGACACAGTAAAGATGCAATCATTATCGATGCTAACTGCACTGCACTGCGTTTTAATTTGACGGAAGAGGCAAGGGCTCAGATGCACAATGTCGTCATCGACTGGCCAGGGCATCGCGAAGGGTTCTGCACAGGCTTGTCCAAGCTGTAACTGCCCCTCTCAGATCTTTGCCTATCAACAGTCGACGCTTCATCGGTTCGTCGCTGTTTAAAACCTCCAATAGCCTTGCTCAACTGCCCCGCCATTGGAAGACTCCATCTACTACAACCCCTCAAATCAGTTATCCCAGCATTGATAGATATTTTAACAGGGTATAGGATCATTCGCAGTACTCAGAGTTAACAACTTAGCTCAGTTAATTGCCGCTGGATCTTTTGTGCGGCAAAGCCAAGCCAACGCATTCGACAATCGAATCGTGCCTTCCGAACGCGACAACCTCATCCCATCCCTCCCATCCCATCCCACAATCATCGTCTGGGCCGGTTATCTCGGCACCCGACCTCGGTCGCATCTTTGTATCAGATTACAGAATCATCACTGTCGCCAGACCAGCTTCTCTACTCTCCGTCCTTCGTACTGAATGAGCGGCGTGGAACGATGAAATATGCAGGCGGATCGCAGCAGCCTCCCTCGCTCACTACTTCCCGACAAGATGGCTCCCGTGCCCTCCCTCGTAAACACCCCTCCCGCCACTCCGGCTCAGATATCATCTCTCCGTCCCGAACCACCCTCTTCCTCCGGTCCTGCCGACAAGACTGAGAAAGATGCTCAGACAATGGCCTCGCCAACTTCATCGATGCCTCTCAGTAACAAACCTGTCGCTTGTGTTAGATGCAAAAACAAGAAAATCAAGGTATACCCTGTCCATCCCACTTCAATGCTTCGATATGATACAGCATCTCTGACTCTATGATAGTGTGATGGCAAAACGCCCTCATGCTCTGCTTGTGTCAGAGCAAAAGAACAATGTCTGATCGCGGACATGGTTACCGGCCGCGCATATCCCAGAGGGTTTGTACAATCTATGTTCAATTTACGAAGTTAGAAAGAAAAAAGAGCAAGACAGAGTAGCTAATTTTTATCGACAAGGTACATCGAACACCTCGAGAATCGCGTTTCCGAGCTGCAGTCCATTATCGACACCAGACTTCGCGAGTCGAGGATATCCGAAAGTCGCCAGGCCTCTCTCTCAACTTACTACACCAACAGTCCTATCACCTCTGAGTCCTTCACCCCTGGCAAACGATCCTCCGCCACCTCTATACCCCAGCATTCCACTGAGCCTCCACCTCTCACCCCTCACGAAGAAGTTCAGTCCGACCTCGCTCTTGCTCGTCTCCTCGTCCAAACCCTACACCTCAAGGACCACGGTCCCTGCATCTCCAAACTCTCGGGCCTAATATCCAATGACAGTTCCACTGCCGCCCAGGCCACAACCTCAACCGCCAAACTGCCTCCTCAGGACGTTTCCGACCACCTTGTCGGTCTGTACATGATAAATGAGCACCGTTGTTTTCCTTTCTTACCGCAGGACGAAATCTACACTGCTCTGCGCCGTGTCTACGCAAATGTCGGCCACCTCGACCTCCAACCGCCCTCTCCCCAAGATTACTTTCGCATTTTCATGGTCTTTGCCATCGGTTCCCTGTCTTACAGCGAGAACCGACAAGACACCACTGCTGCCGGATTCTCATACTATAACTCCGCTCTCCTCTATGTTGGTAGATTGTCCATGATGTCTGGACTACCCGCCATACAAAACCTGCTCCTTCTCTGCATATTTTCTCTGAATGCTAAAATAACGCAGGATGCCTGGCGTCTCAGCAGACGAGCTCTCCACATTTGCATTCAGGATGAACTACATTTGAGCCGCTCCAAGCAAGACGGTGAGCCGTCAAAATCTCACGAGGACAACAAACTCGAAAAGCTCAAGCAACGAGTATTTTGGAGTGCCTACTGTCTCAACCGGATCACATCAAATCTAGTCTACGACCGGCCGCCATCGATACCAGAAGCAGAGATAGATCTAGAGGTACCGTCAAACTTCTTGACCGCCTATCTAACCCACTGATTAGTTTAGACCACTAACAAGAAACAGCAACCTCCCGAAACCGAACAGACTTTCACATCTCCACCCACCTCCCTACGTTCTAATCCCAAAGAAACACAATCCCTCCTTCCACACCTCACAAACCTATACCATTTAAGCACAATTGCATTTACATCATTCAGCTCAAGTCCACCGCAGGGCGATATTACAGAAAAACTCAAAGCTTACATCGCCGAATTTCTCGAAAATAACCGGCAAGCTTTGATACAGGAGCAGCAAGACAATCAGACGGATAACGGCGAGGACTCGCTCCCAGCCTATGTCAAACTATCCTACGGCGCCCATCCGATGCTCATATTTCAATGGGCGATAACCTCATTGGTGGCATCCGGTGCTGGAGTCCCGGTGGATGTTCAACGGCTAGCTCTAAACTACTATATTGAAACATTGACATTCATATCAGAGACTGTTGCCAGAAATCCACGTTACGCCAACTCGCGCATCGCTTTTGTAATCACCTTACGGACGCTTTTAGTCATTCTGTCCGCGGTGCTGGCACCTGTGGTTGAGGAGAGTGGCATTGATATCCCCGGCGATAAAACATTCAGCGCAGACAGGCTGGATGAAGTGATTGTGAGCGGCGTGGAGTTTCTCATGGGTTTTGGCAAACGGCTGGGCCATGGGAATAGTTATATCACGGCCCTTGTACTAGCTTTGAGGTACGGGATCTTCGAGAGAGAAAGAAAAGGGGTACCTGAGAGTGCGAACGAGGGAGATGAAAGTAGTATTGGAGGATGGGGAGCATTGAGAAAGGGCAAAGGGCAGCAAATTGACAAAATGGATCTGGAGAAGTTTGGGGGCGAACTGGTTGCCCTTAATATTGGCACTATTCATGGACCCGTAGCGCCATTTACGACTTCGAACGACGAGTACTCCGACTTGATACCAACACTCTCCGAGCAATATCCCAAACTGTTCAATCTGTTCAAGCGGTTGTATATTCTGGGTCGACCGTTGAATTTAGACCTGTCGCCGCTAGACGGGTTGCCGGTTGAACTACCGAGCTGGTTGTTTAGAAAGTACGGTGAATCGGCAGCGGATTTGGAAGTGTTATGTAAGCAGGTTGTATGGCGGTTAAAGGTTCAGTATGGTGTCGGGGACGTGGACGGGCAGCTTCACGCGTTCGATGTGCGACTTGGCAGTCGCCATTCCGTCGAACCGCATTTCGGAGCTGGTAGTTCGTGGAATCGCTTTGAGAGTGCATTTGGGCAAGCTGGTGGAGATATGGACATTGATGTAGGCGATAGCAGCAGGGAAGATCGGAGAGCTGGGTATCAACCAATTGCTGGGTTTGTCTCGGGGATGAGCATGATTGATGGGGAAGGATGGGGGATGCCAAGGATGGACGTGGACTTCTCCGGGTTCGAAACGAATATTATTACTTACGAATAGCAGTTTTCAGTTTATGGGTAAGGTTTCTTCTGGGATAAAAGTGTACTTTGTTTTTGTTTTTCTTGCTTTTCTTCTTTTCGTCATTTTATGTGTCTCTTCGATTAATTTTTTGGAGGACCTCATTGTAAGATGGATATTGGTCTTTCCTAGCTGATGCTTTTTTTTGCTTTCTATACACGAATACTTGCATGGCGTGGATGGGAACTTCTTTTCTTCTGGTTTTAACGTACATATTTATGATTATTTTGATGTTGACAGTTTAACGGTCTGATATTATAGTTATAGGGATATCTGTGTGTTACTTTTGTTTTTCTTCCGCTCTCTTATTTTCTGCTCGTTACGCTTTCGATGCTTCGGGCCCGTATGCTAGGCGGGGATATCATTTACCTTTTGCTCAGGAAAAAAGAGGAAAGGTGCAAAAACCGGTGTGTTTATCGCGTTCCGATGAGCCTTTTCTTCTCCTTAATCCTTATTTACAAGTATTTCTATTCTTTTCCCGATTTTACACATATATGACAGGGGTTTGGGAGGGGGATAAGGAGTATTTTTGAAGCGTTTGTATTATATTATATGTTTAGATGATTTGGATTTAGATACTATGACATACATATATTCTCGGTCTGGATTAATATTGTTCCTATTGAGCATGATTAGAAGCGTTTTATAATTTATCGTAAGGCTACACATAAGACAGGTGGATGTATTTTTTGAAGTTCATGTAGGTTTGCAGTTTGCAGATTTTTATACGATTTTCAAAGACGAGCTCGTTGGTTGCACAGGACTAGCCCTTTTTAGGTAATCTAAGGACGCAACACTTCGCTGGAAAGCCTCTCGCACCATGCTATTATTAGTCGATCGCAATTAAAATTTAAAGTAACTGTTTGGCTACGATATTCTTAGCTATAGACATACCTCGAGCATCGAATCGACGCTTTGGTTGGAGTACAATACATAAAACAGAGAAAAACTAGGATCGAGTATTGTAAATATTAGAAATAAAGCAAGGAGGTTGAGATTTGAAGAATGGTGTTTCACGCGCTCCGCCAGTCACTGGAAACCGACCTTGTGGTTTACCAGGGTGGGTGTTCGCGGCTGGTTAGATCGTCAGGCACTTTCCCGATGCCCAGAGTACTGTTCTGCGGACAAGGTTGTGACGCTTTTAGAGAGGAAGGAAGGCACTGGAAGGAAAAAGGGAAAAAAAGGGCGAACGTTTGATTCGGAGACTTCATTTGCCACCACCATTGGAAAAATACCATGTCCGATGTCAACCTTGTTCACCAATATTTGCAGATTTTGGTCAGGTTTTTCTTTTTAGTTTAGACTTTTGCATCCCACACTGTTTCTTCTATTATAGTTTAATTGGAGGGATGGTTGGTTGGAATTGTTTTTTTGATACACTCATACTCCTCCAGCGTATTGTTCGTGCAGAATATGAGTTTATTAGTATTTTGGTCATCTTTTGTTTGAATGTACCTTGGGTTAGAAAGGATCACCCTGCGGCGGAGGGAAAAACTGGAAGAGGTTGCTCTAAGCTATATTATCGGCGTGGCTGTTAGTTTGGGATCGAACTAGGGAGTGATTGGCTAGGGCTAGCTGGAATTGCATCCCGAGTTCCCATGTTGCTGTTCCCTTTCGGTTAAAACGAAGAGCGGAGGAGAATGGCGGGAAAGGAGGGACGACGCAAGGAGAGACGGTTTTAGGCTTCGTCAAGTGGAAAGTTTTTACGACGTCGAAACTTGGGATTTGATATTCGGTCATGATCGCGACCGGCCATCTCAGATCAAGCGAGGAGTCTTCTAGATCGATCACGGGTGTGAGGAAATAAAGATATAGCAGGATACTTAATTTCTTAATTGATGTATCTGTACTCTGTATTCATCCCTTGTCTTCGGTGCAGCGGACTGCCTGATCCCTCCCCCCATGCGGGTGGGTCGTCGGTAGCGCATATCCCCGAATTGAGTGCGGATCGAACAATTTTTGCGAATATGGGCAGTGTGGCCCTTGTCCCGTGCTCCGTCGCGATTGATTTTATGATGCAGATTTTTTGTTCTGCTGGCAGTTCGTATTATTCTAAATCCGTCATTGTGTCTTGTCTTCTTATCGGCGAAGGGAGCTTTTCTCACTTTTATATCCAAGAGTGTGCTCAAGTGCGTATCCGGTGTGGTTCTTTCTGTTGGCTGCTTCGAGCGTGGTTGTTTCCGGTGTTCTAGCTGCTCACTCCGCGTGCATCCTTTTTTTCGCAGCAAATTTCGGCATTTGCTTGGCCCGTCCGCCAAAAACACCAGCTGCACGCTCCAATTTGGGTGTGCCGATGGCCGTTTGAGCTATCTCTCTCCTCCTCCTACTCCTCCTCCTCTTCCTCTTCTTCTTCTTCTGTTCACTCGTTCTTCGACCAGTCTCATCAATCAATTCTGATCCCTCCGCTCATTCCACTCGCTCTTCAAACCAACCGCTTACTCATCCGACACGAGCCAACGGGATATTCAGAGATCGATAGAGTCAGAAAAACGGACATTCTGGAGGCCTCCTGCGACTCCTCCCCGGGCGGCCTTTGAAAGGCCTGCCAAGCACACTCGACAAGACGGCCTCCTTCACGACGACGTCAGCGACTGGACACGAGGATTGTCCTCCTCGCGGTTCAAGATGCATATCGGCATTAGGAACCAGCTCAGCGTCCGTTCTGTCTTCCTTTGACGCGACTGTCTGTCATTTCTCGCCTCAATTCGCTAATTTTTTGTCTTGTGTTTAGGCTTTCGTCCTGGTCGTATCGCTCACGTCACTGGGCGTACTAGCCATCGTCACAGTAAGTTGTCTTCACCAGACTCTTTCACCGCCTCATCTCCGTGTTTCTGCTGACCTCAATCAATCGATCTCGTAGTGGTTCAACAACCAAAGGTACATATTACCAAAACTCAAATAATTTAATTCTGTCGATCGATCTTGCAGGGCCGAACCAGCTAACCTCTTTCCAGCCTTGTAACCGATCTTCGACTCTCGCGACTCTCCCTTATCAGCTCCCTCAAATGTGACCAACTTGCCTCCGACATCAATCTTCTCGAAACTGCCGTCGTCAGTCTCGCCTCAAGGGCCCAAGTTCTCAGTGCCATCAAGCGGTACACAGGCGAAAGCACTGGCGGCGTGCGTAATCTCACATACGCGAATTGGAATACTTCCTTAATAGATCTCTCGCTCGTGTTATCCACGCAGTTAGCGTTGCAGCATGTCACAGTTTACAGTGCCGACTTCAAAACCACGTTTCTGAACGTCACCAGCGAAGGCGTCCTGCCGCCTACAACAGCAGGGTTTGTACCCATCAACGATGCTACCGGCAACCGCGTTGGGTTCAACTCGCAGGATGGCCATCCCGGGTTTCCGGACGAACTCTTCCCGACCGTCACACCGGAAGGAAACATGCTGCTCGGACCCGTTCGCAGTCTGACCAATTCGTCGGCACACATCGCCAGCATCACGTCCCCAATCTACAACAATACTACCGCCGCCGTAGCTGACAAATCTATCCTAGGATACGTAACCGTCATCTGTTCAGTCTTTAACATCGATAATACCCTGAGCGATTATCAGGACCTGGGACAAACTTACAAATACCTCCTGCTCGGCCCTAAAAATGGAAATATCGCTGATCCTAATTCTGGTTGGCCTGGAAATACTAGTTGGAGATATGTCTTGCCGCCAATCATCGGCACCTCGGGAGAAGGCGATTTGGGAGGGTTCTGGTCGCAGATTGGGTTGGCGCCCAACTACAGTGGCAGTATTATAGATACACGAAACCCTGCAAACGACGGTCGAGTGGCTATAGGGTAGGTCTTTACCCCCCAAGGACCTTTATTTGTGGATATATGTTGACGCAAGGGACAGTTTTGCGCCAGTGAATTACTCGCTGGTAGATTGGATTTTTGTGGTGCAGATGGACCATAGTGAGGTCAATCAGCCGGTCACACATCTGAGGAATCTATTGCTCGCCACCGTTTTTGGAACCGGCGCTGGAGTTGTTCTTGTAACTTGTATTCTTGCAACTTACGCCGGTATATAGCATCTTCGCATTAAACTGGATATTGACATTTACTAACCAGTGACTTTTTTTTAGTGAAACCTATTGCCCGCCTCCGTGACGCTACAGAGAAAACGACAAGACCACCTGGATATAGTCCGACCGCATACGACAGCGAAACCGAGGATCCTCCAGGTGTCTTCGAAGCGCCTGGGGAGAACGCGATGGGTGAGTCGCTTCGCAGGCGACGGCCTTGGTGGAGGAGAGGGTTCACTAGCGAGAAGCTTGAAACCAGAGGCACCAGAAGCAGAAAAGAACGTAGCTTCCGCGTTCCCGAAAAAGTTCCCGATAAGAAGCACTACGTTACAGACGAACTCACTGACTTGACGAGAACGTTCAACGAAATGACCGACGAGCTGGTGAAACAATACTCGCATTTGGAGGAAAGAGTTGCTACCCGAACGGCTGAGCTGAAAGAACAGACGCAGTTGGCAAATGCGGCAAATGATGCTAAATCAATGTTTATTGCGAATGTTACACACGAGCTCCGAACTCCACTCAACGGAATATTGGGAATGTGCTCGGTCATGCTTACGGAACCTAACCTCGCGCCTGGGATCAGGCGAAGCTTGGGCACAATTTACAAGAGTGGGGATCTTTTGCTTTGTCTGCTCACGGACTTGTTGACTTTCAGCAGAAATCAAGTTGCGGGAGTGAACGTAGTTTTGGAAGAAGGGGAGTTTCACGTCAGAGATCTGATTACACAGATGAAGGCTATATTTGTGAAAACGGCCCGGGATAAAGGTGTCGAACTCGGCGTGGAGATTATCAAAGATTCAGGCCATCCGGAGGCTGGGGAACCATCTGTCAACGGTTTGCTAAGAGGAGATTTGAATCGAATTCTACAGGTGGTGATCAATCTGCTGAGCAATGCGCTCAAGTTCACACCGTAAGTTATCTCTCTCAATGCCATATTGCTGAGCAAGCCGCTAATGAACTCGGGGCGGATAGTGAAAAAGGATCCGTTCAATTACGTATTGCAATGTTGGAGAACACTAAAGGAGTGGCATTGACATTAGAGGATACTCCGCAGAAGGATATGCCGACGCTCAAAATGCCACAAACGGCTATTCTCAACCCGAACACTCCCGCCAACTTGGCACTCAAAGCAAAGAAGGAAGCTGCGTCGCTGACGATTCCATCGCTTACTACGCCTGGTGAGGTTTCGAACTCTTCGACGAATGAAGCCTACTTTGGAGAAAGTAATCGCGGTGGGAAAGAGGAAGAGGCCGAACACGAAGAGAAAAAACCATCTGCGGAACACCCATTGGTTGGTGTTAGATGGTTCGAGTTTTCGGTTATCGATACCGGACCGGGGATTCCGACTGATATGCACACCAGGATATTTGAACCTTTCGTTCAAGGAGACCTAGGACTGTCGAAGAAATACGGAGGCACCGGGCTTGGTCTTAGTATCTGCAAGCAACTTGCGGAACTGATGGGCGGCGTGATTGAGCTGAAATCCTTTGAAGGAGCCGGCAGCACGTTCACTCTCAGAATACCGTTAAAAGCAGGGGGATTTCCGACACAGACACCCCTTGGATACTCGCGACCTGGCAGCCTGGCGACGACTAGATATACTCGTAACCTGCCTCCGAATCTACGACCCAGAGGAGATATTGACAACATCAGTACTAAAACTACTTCGACGGCGTTCAGTTCAATTTCTGGTGGCGCAGCAGACGCGACACGCCTTGTGGGCCTGAGTCAGCCATTCTTCGCGCCAGAGGTACCTCCTGAAGATGGGAATTATGTGACAGGAGGAAGGGCCAGTCGGTCGATGGAGAAACCAGGGCACCGACACTCGAAAGTCGTGGAGCAATCTCCGCCACCGCCGCCGTTGCCACCTATTCCACCGTATTCGGAAGTCACTGCAGATCCAGGAATAACAGAAACCATAATATCACAGAGACGGCCAACTCTGGAACGGACTTCCTCGTCTCCAGCAATGATGACACCTCGAAGCACGGAAGGCTTTGCGTCAGCAATGAGAAAGCCAAGCGACGATCAGGGGAGGGCCGTTTCAGTGCCATTGACAAACATAGGCAGTGGGGGTGCAGCTCCTCTAGTTCCACCGGCACTACCACTTACGCCATCGACGCAAGAGACCATAGTTCCCAAGCCACCCGCCCCAAGTGTCACCATATCGCCTACTAAGTCTGTGAGAATTAGCAAGAGGGCGGCATCAAAGCAGCCTGAAACAGCCGGCGAATCAAGTTCGGCTCCGAAGAAGGAGAAAAGGACGTCCAAAGAGCTAAAGGAGCTAAAAGATAAGCGCGCATCGATCAGAGTGCTTGTGGCAGAAGACAACAGGGTGAACATCCAGGTTATCAAGAAAATGCTCCGTTTGGAAGCTGTAACCGGTGAGTTATTCCATCGCACCCCAATCAATGAATGATGGTAAATCAGTTGCTAATGTCTATTGTTTATAGATGTCACCCTCGCAGAAGACGGCGCAGTCGCAGTCGAAAAGGTCAAAGAGGCTCTTCAAATGGGCAAGAAGTTCGACATCATTCTTATGGATATTCAGATGCCAAACATGGACGGACTTCAAGCGACGAAAGTGATCAGAGAGATGGGCTACTCGTCAGCAATATGTGCGCTGACGGCGTTTGCAGAGCAAAGCAATGTGAAAGAGTGCTTTGACGCTGGGATGGATTACTTTTTGGCGAAACCTGTGAAAAAGAACGACTTGAGAAAGGTTTTGCAGATGTACGGGAGCTCGTCACTTTTGATGGACCAGCAAGGAACCACTGTTGAAGGTGGTTCCGAGAGCTCTGGTGGACCAAGTGTATCGGTGTGAGTACCACCTTTTTTTCTCTCGAGTTCCTAAGGCAAGGGCCAAATGTCCTGAGCCTTGCGGTAGCGAGGTTTCGTTCTTTCTTTTCTTGCATTTGGCAAGTACCTTCAAAAGCACATCTTTTTCCTTCACTTCGTTTCTTGTTTTATAAAATGGGCTTTCATTGTTGGTGTGTTCTTGACGTTATTGTTGTTTCTTCGTCTTTCCTCGCCGTCCTTTTTTCTCGGGATGATTCCTCTCTTACTAACCTTTTGATAATGTGTATATGTACATCCTAACCCCCCCGCACTGTGCTTTTCTTGGCGGTATGCATTTGACGCTTCATTTTGTTTCTTCGATGCTTACCCATCCGAACATCCTTCTCCTATCCTTACTCTAGGGTAAGTTACTAATGTCTCTGAAAACTTTTGTTCCCTTTTCTTTTGTTCACCTTAGATGATGCTGCCACTTTCTTTTTTTTTTTTTTTTTTTGGTCTCTTGTAGCGGTTGTATGGGTTTGATGAACTATTTTCCTAGTTAGCGGAAATACATATATGGGTTTTGTACTTTTTATAGCCATATTTTGCTTTTATTTGTCATGGCACGATCGGTTTGGCCATTTGGGGCACCACCGATTACTATTGCCATTACCAGCATGGAGGCCTTTAGTGTCTGTTTTCTCTTTATCTTTTTTCTTCCTTTTTATATTTATTAATGGGAACGAGAGGGGTACCGAAGCATCTGGGCTTGTTCAAATCAAACGGCGAGCGGAGGGTAAGATGTCAACGGGCTCTTTTTCTTTCTGTTTTTTTCTTTTTTTTCCGGCTCGGATAACAGACAAATTTGTTTAATTAATATATATTCGATGAACTGCCATGACGATACTTTGTGGACGAGGATTCGGGTGATGGCAGAAATATTACTACATCTCTTATATTTTCCATTCGCAGATATAGATGGTCTTAAAGATTTTAGTTTTTGTTAATTGATGGAGTGGAGATGCATCAATGCGTCCGTTACGGTATTAAAGAGTAGAATTCAATCTGATTCTATGTACACAATGAAGTCGCGAGTCTGAGTAATAATACATATCATCCGTAATGAGATGAAATAAAACGCGCGGAATCAAATCGAGCAACTGATTTTTATCCAGTCTATATGTAATCCCGCCTTGTAAAGAACCCTGGCGAGGCACGATCGCCCCCAGCAGCGGTTATAGCGGCCGTATTAAGGACCGTTGACACGTCCGGGCCCGGTTCGATCGGCATAACGCCGGTATTTTCGCCTTTATTCTTAATCTCCTCCAAGAAATGATGAGTTATTTTAGACACTTCGTCGTAAACTTTTCTGACCTCCCTCGCGACGCGTAGGTAATTGGCCTGCTGTCTCGCTTCCCACCTGACGAGGCGTTCCAGGTTGTAATCTTTCAGTTTTTCGTAGTCGTCTTCGACTATACACTGTCGGATCATCTGGAGGAGCAGATCCGGCGGGACGATGAGGTAGAAGAAGAATTCATCGCGGATGGAGACGGAGTCGACCATGTATTCCCAGTTAGGGAGGGTGCAGTTCTCCCGCCAGATCTTGTGCCGGCGCAGGTGCGTGGTTGTGTAGTGGAAGATTTGGCGGCGGAGAGCCTGGTGGGTTTGTTTGATGAGTTGGTTGTCCGGGTTTGCGGTGTCGGAGAGCTGGACGACAAGGTCTTCGTCTGTTAGGTTTTCGAGTTGGTGCGCGGGGAGGATACGTCGTGGGATTGAGATCGGGTACTCTGGTGGATCGGGTCGTGGAGGTGGGGTGAAAGGTGTGGAGACCGGGAAGGGCATCTTGCAGTAACAGTTGGTTTGGGCGTTTATGAGGAGGGTGCGGTGGATTGTGGCTGTGAGGGCCGTCTCGACGTCGTCTATGCAGTAGCGATGGTTGATGAGGTCCGGGTCGTCGGGGAGAAGTTTGGGGATCAGTCTGGGGTTGAGGATTGAGTCGAACTGCGCGGTTAGAGCGGTGATGACACGCTCGAGATTGAGGATTGATTTTGCATAATAGAGATGTTGGAATGCTTCTTTGTAGTCTGCGGCGAGACAGGGCAGGCTCTTTGGGAGCGGGTATGTTTTGTCTCTGTGGGTTCTGGGGAAGTAGATGTGGAAGTTGGGGTCGCTGAGGTGAACCCTGAGGATTTGAGTGATGATTTGAGTATGGTATTCCGAGAAAATGATGCGAGCGCGACGGTATGTTTTGACGAAATCGCGGAGGGCCGAGATGTCTAAGTTTGTAAGAATGGTGATTAGGATTTCGCTGGGGAGGTGGTCGAGAGTGGAGATCTGGAGTGCCAGTGCTGTGGATGCCATTACTGCAATTGGTGTGGTTGAGGATGTAGATGGAGGTGAAGGTGAGGTCTTTCTGATTTTGCAAACAGCAGATATGATATAATTAAAACCAGCGTTATGGCAATAATCAATCCGGATGAAGCCCGTACCACCGTCGACACGAATCTTGAGGTTGGTTCATATATCTAGGTAGCTCTCCCTTAACGTTAGTCTTGATTCTTGATTTTCGATTCTGCGAACTATACGTGTAAGCCACATCTATACTGTTTTTTGAGATTTAACCTTGAGTGAATACTGAAGAAAATCAGGGAGCTACTAGAGTTTACCAGGCTGATAGATATAGTAGAACCAGGCTATTCAAGACTACAAGATCAAGCCGGATATCGATACCTGGATACAATGATATGTTGCATTTGGAGCGGGGTCGTAGCTACCTTCCTGGGCCGACTGGCAAGACGGTTTCTGATTTCTTTGAAGAACCTTTTGCACTATAAATACTTCTAGCAGATGCGATCCCTTTATATCAGGGTATCATCGCCATTTCAAAGTCGTAGATAGGAGTATCAAACCTACGCGAGGCAGCTGTGGAGGCTTGGAGGTGTATGACGCGACGGATGGGGCTGTTGCATTTCTGACCAACAAAGGATCCGCAACACGCTTGTTTGTTGGATTTGGAATACATATAGAGCTCCAGCACGCACAATCTGAAAGAGATGAAAGTCCCAATTTTTTAATATTGGTTGATTAAAACACTACTAGGAAGTAATTAAGTACTTATGCATCAATCAGATAGTGTGTTGATTTTCCGTGGTCTATACTTAATCGTCCTCGCCGTCCTCAACATCCGGATCACAGAGTACACCTGGAGAAATTTCAATTGCCTCCCACTCGAACCCATCGAAGCCAGGTACACCGTCCCATTGTTCAAATCTTCCAAGGGGCTCATAGTGATGTCGCAATGCAATCTCTACCGGGTTTGTCATCTTATCTATTTTTGCTTTATCCCTCTCAAAACATCTCTCGTACTCTTTGACATGCACCTTCATAACCGTTTGATTCCAATGTCTCCAGATTCTAGCCAGCATAATCATCAACAGGTCGCGAGTTCCTGGAACCTGCGTATATCGCAACGCATCTAGCAAAAGGTGCGGATTGAGAGTAGCGAGAGCGTGTGAATCCACCAAGCCGTGTTTTCCAACCCCTGGGTAGTGAGGCTTCAATCGGCACTGGCTATTAGTCGGACTGGGATATCTGAATATCTTGTTCTGGAAGAGCCTTTTTTCTAGTTTATGCGCGAATTCTACGCAAAAATGTTCCCAAAACCTGCCTTGCCAGTACTCTCCACTGGGTGATGTCTCGAAATCAACATAATATGTGATCTCATCTTCAAAGCTCTCCAAACAGTATTCGTCTAGTTCTGCAACTGGAAGTGGCAGCCCCACACTTCGTTGAGTGTAAATCGACATAGTGAAACCTGACTTGTCCAGTGGTGGTCCTATATTGTAGATGTGTCGTTGGGCGTTCAAAATGAAGAATTTCCGACAGTAAGGTGCAGAGTAAGGATTGTTAATATAGTCTTCCAAGGTATATTTTCTGGTATCCCCCCTGAATATATCCATGGCTGACAAGTTGTTTACGGCTGTGGGTTCCATCAGTCCCGATAAAGTCTGCTCCAGATGGACGAGCTCTTTCGCATATTTGAAGTAGGAGACGGTGTCCATCCACGGTTCATCATCTACAGGAGCGCGTTTCACAAAAGTGCATTCTTCATCGTCGGGAAAATATGTTTTCATGAGCGGATCCTGTAGCAGTGATTCCAACAGTCTGTCGACTATCTGGCGTGGGTATGCAAGAAACAGATCTCGCGTTGACTTGCATGAGGTGATGAGACTCTCAAGGGTATCGAAATTTGGGCATTTGGACATGATGTTGAGAAGGATCTCGGGAGGAATTTTCCCTAGACTTCTACTTGGTAGAATTTCCATAATATTTTCCGTCAGACTACGGCTCAGGTTATGAGAATCCTCCTGCCCAGATACTCCAACGGCCATAGCCCCTGTCGTAGTATAGTCTTGGTGTTCCTGGCCGTTAAAGTAGTTCAGTGTAAGTCGATTCACTGTTAGAGATGTGGGTATAATTATTGGCTTGTGGACTATAATCTATCGAATGGAGAATGCATCTCGTGAGGATATATCTATACGTATGTGTGAAATTGCTGGACTTGTGATTGAGTATAAAATTAGGGTCAGCAAATATGACGCCTCTCTAGATCTAGTCGCACAATGCTGCCCCGGGTAATTTAATTCTTTTTGGTCTCTCTCAAACTTCTGCAATAGGTGCCAAAATGCGCACTGAACATCCTTGCTTTTCTTGGCAGGAGTTCTGCGTCTATGAAACTACGCAAAAGCTAACTTGGCAGTTATATGAAATTAGCTCATGTATTAATATATTCGAAGGGTATATAGTATTAATCAATTTTTCGAACAAATCCGTTAGATAAGGTCGACTTGTCCGGTGTTCAAGTTAGTCTCATGTTCAGGTTTGCACTGTGAGCACCCCGAAAAGTGTTGGACGTGAGGATGACGTTGCTTTTCCTTGGACACGTTCAAAGTTCAATCTCGTAACCAGCTCAAATTCGCAACAGCTCCTTTTGCTCCGTCTCAAGACGAAACCCGAAATCAAAAAGGACACCACCGCTTTTGAACTATACGATTCCCCACCGCGATGGCCCTCGAATCCTTGCACATGAGAATATAGACATAAACCGTCAAGTCGCTTGGAGATAAAACCGCCACTACCAGGAACTCACGCGACTGAATGGAGCCCGACCAAACGCGTTTCACTTGCCTACGTGATGCCCGAAGCGTCGGACAAAGCACAAGATGCTGCTTCCGCATCCAAATACAATAAGAAGGAAGCCGAGCCGCTACTAGAGGACTCTTGGGAGGTGGAATGGGATGTCTATTCGGATTCTGCGACAACCGAGGCTTCCGACTCACCGCCCGGCAGTCCTACCGCCCTGTTTCGACGCAGTCACGAAGCACTAGATAGTAAGAAACGGGTTGTCACAGCCGTGATATTGATGACGGTTACGGTCTTGACATTGGTGACGCAGACGGAGGCTACTGTTTATGTGCAAAGGGATCTGGGGTGGGATAAGCCGTATATGATTCTGTGAGAGTTCGAGGTTTCCCGGAAATCAAGGCTGTATATTTCCATGCTAACAGGTTTCTTATTCTAGATATCTTACTCACGGGTTCTATGTTGTGCTTTGGCCGGGATTACTGGTGTTCGAGCGAATCCAGCAGCCTGGGAAGCCATGGAGTCGATTCTTCGAGGATCATTTCTTCGTCTTGCGCAGAACGGCACAATACGTCGAGCATCAGACGTTGGATTTGACGTCTTCTCAGATCTCGAACTCGCCGCTCCGGTACATGCTGAAAACATGTTTTATACAATGCTGTGCCTTGAACATAGCCGCTGCGACATGGTTTGTTGCTGCAGTGAGTTACAATATCGAAGCTGTGTCATAAAGTGGGATTACTGAAAAGAAGTTATATCGCAGAATATGACTACACCAAGTGACCTGACAGCGATCAATAACACGTCGGCAATTTTCACTTACGTCTTCAGCGTGTGGCTTCTGAAAGAAGCGATGAGAATGAAGAAGAATATTGCGGTTGGATTGGCAGTAGTGGGGGTCTTGATTATCGCCTATGGCAACCCTATGGATGGTAGCTCCGATGCCGCCACTGTCAGCAATCGTAGAAGGCTTTTGGGAAACATTATCACTGCTGCTGGTGCAGTGCTTTTTGGGTTGTACAGAGTTCTTTTCAAGCTGAAAGCGTGTCTACCTGCCGAGGCGACAGCGGAGATGAACATTACATTCTCCGTGATAGTCGGGAGCAGCATTGGACTATTTACAACTTTGGTGTTCTGGATTCCGTTGCCGCTGTTACATTTTACGGGTCTAGAACGCTTTGAGTTGCCAAGTTTGTGGGCTGCATTGTGGATAGGGTTAGGGGTCATTGCGAGTGCATGTAAGTGGCGTAGAACATGGCGAGAACATGGCGGGATGCTAACGTTTCTTTTTATGGTAGTATTCACGAGCTCGTTCCTTTCTTTGACAGCGTTGACAAGCCCGGTGTTGTCATCTGTCGCCGCGATGTCAGTTCACCGTGAACTATTTGGAAGGAGTTAAATTAAATCCGACTTGGCTGACTGAGACATAGGCTGAGTATTTTCTTCGTAGCTCTCTACGACTGGTTGTTCACTGGCCATGACCTTACCAAAGCGACCATGGCGGGAGGACTATCGATAATTATCGCATTCCTTTTAATCGGGTGGAGTACGTACGAGGAAACATACGGCGAACACAAAATCCCTGTGTAGGTTATTTTTCATTGTAAACCATTCTTGAATGGTTGAAATAATACTAACTTGAGTGATTTTAAGCGACCACGAACTGCAGAGAGTCCCATCTCGCGAGGAGGTATAAATCTATGAGGATTTGGATCAGTTATTGTGCTGATTCGGAATGCTGTGTACATCCACCATAGACATAATAATTATGTGTACGGGGAAGGAATTCATTCACCGTTGTTCTCCCGCGGTGGTGTTTCTAGGAAATAACCTTCAGTTTGGAAGACCTGAGGATCGGGAACTAAATCTTCCGAGGAACCAACTGCAGCGACTTGTTCGGCCGCAGTCTCGAGTTCGGCCGATGAATCGAGATTGCCTGTGTTACCATCCTTGTATGATTTGATTCTTTTGGCCAACGTCTCTATTGGGACATCTTGTCGAACCGCACCGAGGACTTGGCTCACCAAGTCTTTGTCAGTGCTCCTTAAAGAGTCAAGGACGGATTTGTAACCGTCGAGAGTGATATCGGACTCCTCTAAAGTTCTTTGAGAGTTTTCAGGATTCCTCTGATCGCTCATCTGGTCAAAATCGCATTCTTTGCTCCGAAGCATACAGGTTTCGTACGGAGCAGGAGGTCCGGTACACTGCAGCATATTAGCGGCGCTTTTCGTGAAACGTACCAAAGATAAGAAATTTATTTATTTATTGGTCAAAGCTGAAACATGGAAAGCAATACTTACTTTGACTTTTTGTTTCTTGCAAATGTTACACGCGAGCCTGCTCTTCTTCCGTGTCCGTATACTCCCTGTGGCTAGCTGTTCACTAGAACTCATATTACTGCTTAGGCTCTGTGAAATCTCCGAGACTATTTGTGGTGATCTGATGATGTCGACGACATGCCTTCAGATTCTAGACTAGGATGTTAGTAGCATGTTAAAGGTATATATAGCTCAGTCATGGTATATTCTAGAACCAATATGATGCCTGATAACAGAGTCATGACTACAGCCGTGTTTGCAACCAATAAGAACATATTTATATTTATCTTTGTATTATAATGCTATATATGCGTCCTGCTAACGCGAGCTCTCCGCCACAGGCGTTTGGCGAGCATAGAAGGTGTCGATACAGGGCGGCGTGGCGGCCGTGTCGAATGTTCGAATGTCCGAACGATATGCCGAGCTGGCGGCAATGTCAATGAGCTATTTTGCCACCACGACGTCGCCGGAATGTTGGAACTGGGGAACCTGTCTCAGGATGCAGAGGTCTAGATTCCTTGGGTGCTGGTGGCGGCTCGAACAGCCTCGTCTGTCTCGCTTCCCCAAATATAAAAGAGCATCATGCGGCCTGTTATACTTAAATAAGTAATGAGTAGATGATATCATCTTTTTGTTTGTTTTTCTCGCTTCTTGTGCTTTTGCATTCGGATAGTAGCCTTGCTGGCAGCTTCGGTTTTTATGTGTATCTAGTCCCATTCTGGAGCTTGAGCTACCCCTCCTCGGTTGTGAGCCAATTATCGAGCGGTGTAGCTGCAGTTGGATCGTGAGCCCGCATTCCAACAGGAAACTGGAACAGCCAAGGAAAGATCACAAAGAGGGTCTAAGCTAGGCCATACGGCAGGGCTCAAAACTGAGACCAAGCAAATCGGGGTCTTTGAGTTCACCCCTCCTTTTTCGGTCTTTCAAATGTCAACCAACTTTCATTCGTTAATATAATCATGCCTTCTGGAGAATCGATGTCGGCTGTGAAATCACAGGATAGGCTGCGGATATTGCTTCCAAGCTCCAGTGCGGGAAGTATTCGACCACCTATGGTTGCGAAGGCTGTGAGAAAATCCCGAGCAAAGAATGCCTGCCGCTCGTGCAAGCAGTTGAAAGCCAAAGTACGTACCTTTTATTCTTTGAATTTACCTGGCCTTCACCTCGCGGCTCGGACGCTCCACTTTTCCATCGGGGGGCTTTTATCTCAATCTCGCCTATGCTTGGATAACATGGATCGCAAACAGGTATCTCTAGTTTCTTGATTGTGTGGCTAACGAATAACGAATTGGATAAACCACGAATTGGATAAACCACAAATTAGTGCGACGAAAGGGTCCCAAGATGCGGCAACTGTCACTACCACAATCTGGAATGCACCTTTAACGAACAAGAAAGCCCCGCTTACCGACGAGAGATGATCCGATTAAAATTACGAAAGAACCAAGATGAGATCGCGAAGCACAAGGAAATCCTTGACTATATCAAGTATGCAAACCTCGCAGAGCTGCAACGCATTTTGGAAGTACTCAGAAGCGGAGCGTCTGTCGAAGACATTCTACTCTTCATAAGACGTGATAGGAATCCGGGATTATCGATCGAGAGGGATACCCCGGATGCTAGTGTCAGCTCGACGGATCTCCAAACTACGTTTCTGGGCGGGATTTCAGATCTGGATTTGGATCTGAGGATAGGGGATACACTTTTCTACGGATTGTTCGACCCCGTATCTTTGGATCATAATGCTACTAATCCTCCGGTCGAGACGTCCTCAATGGGACACTGGGATACCGGTCCCGATGATAGCGGGCTTTTGGCGCATCTGCTGGTGTCATCGTATATGATGTGGAACCATCATCATCCGACTTGGAATTCGAATTATACCGATTTTTAATACCTTCTCGCGGATGCGAAGACTGAGGACTGGAATACTACGCTCCCTTCTGCGATCGAATACAGAGGGGAAGCATTCGTAAGTCACCACAGAGGCTGACAGCTGGACGGCATTCTTGCACACGCGTGCGATTTAGTTGTGACAAGGGCGGTATCATTTAGATTGCGCATACAATTAACATGGTACTTGGATCTCGGATCAATTTTCACCATTATCCTTTACGGCTAATACCCAACTATTACTCAAAGCATGGCGAGAGGCATGGAGGAAGGCACACGGAGAAGGAATATTCTGGGGGGTCGATATCCATTCATTCCATTCCTCGTTCAATTCAAGTTTATACACTCAAATTTCTCGGCGGTGGCGAGCGGATAGGGCAGCATCCTTGCTGACTCCTATCAAATACAAATAGCATTACGACGACTACTACTATTATAGGACTCCCTTTTATACTCACCTTTACGGCTCCGATACACTCGGCTATGACGTCTTAACAAAGGTAGTATGTAGAGAGCGCGGTGCGAATGGCTAGTACTCGAAGTTACGAGAACTTTGGGCAATTATATCTGTTATTTTGATATATCTTGGGTTGTAGATCATATCATTCGAAAGCGAATAGATTCGAAGAGGAGACAGATGGAACAGGCCTATCTCAGACGAGTTCGAGATTGGCCTCTAGTGAGAATCCAGGTGGAGAAAGTCTTTTCGCTAAAGTTGAAGCAGCATCGAGAATTGAGCAAATACCGAGAGAAATCGTCTAGAGTGGCATTAAGTGGGATTAAATCGACACTCAGATTTCCATTGGAAAAAGAGAAAACATATTTATCTGTATTAAGTAGTACTGCTTGCTATAATTCTATAAAACTTTCGGAATGGCCCGAGTTTCTCAACAAAATTCTGATACTGGAAGATAGGAGTTCGGCTCCCTCCATAGACCCATGCTGATATTTAACAGCTTGATAGATAAAGCATAGCGGTCGTATCCGCATATGTCATATCCGCATATGCATAGACATGCAATTATTTTCCAGCTCTGCGATAAAAAGTCTTGTAGAAGACCCAATGATGAAGTATGCACCTGAACCTGCATATACTATAGACCGCTGCAGGTCAGGTGTCGCCTAGCTTACCGCTGGGAAAAATAATTCACAATATAACAACGACGAATGCATTTCTCACGAGCCAAAGTTTAATAGGAACCCGTGGGTATTCTTCAGACTAACAGATATAGATACAGAATGTTATTTTTATGCAATAACTAACAACGTACAACCTCGTGCCTGAATTGATTGATTCAGCCGCTCGGCCGGAGATGTTGTGTTGATGGGATGCAAAGACGGATTGGGAAGGTTCAAAGGAAACAAAGGAACATCGAGCATCAGGCTGGCGATTGATCGCCGACATTATGCCCCCGCGAGCAAACTGCGCGTCGATCTAATTAAGTCCCGTGTCCGTATATCCGTGAGATATTCTTATCTGAAAAGTTTACCATGGTTTCGTTTTAAGTGGATAAACTAGTATATTCTTCATTAATATTACGCATCTACTCCTGTTGACGGGACAGAGATATGATAATTGGCAAGCGCAAGTTGGCTAATTGTTCTGGTTATATAGAAGGTAACACTCTGTTGCCACGCAGGAGTAAGCTCAACAGGAACTGCATCTTGGCGCAGGTTCTGACCGAGTATTCAGCGCTCATTGTGACCTGGATATCTTCGCCCGCAGTCTACCACGAGGGATGCCTGGTTGGCTTTCGCATCACTAGTTGCTTCTACGGTACCTTGCAGAATTATAAGATCGTTCGAACCTGTTGGGTGGGCGGGTCAGGCAGCCCTGTTCTCGACACAGAACATCTGCACCCCGGCCGGAAGGCGCGCTAGTCTCTAGCGAGCAGGAGCTAATTAGTAGATTCCCATATTCTATAGTCTCGATATTTTCTGTTAAGCGGCTGTCTGTGTTTATTCTCACGGAGACTTGATTATCGCATAATGAAGCTTGGAATAGCTAATTCCGGTTTGGTGGCGTTTGTTCTTTTCTGGCAATTTGCAATTCAAACCCATGGAGTTCACGAGTGGTCAGATGGGCTACGGAGGGCGCACTGTCCTAATAACAGTGCCAGGTCGGTTACCGTTTGCTAATGTGCAGACAGAGATATGGGCGTGCTTGAATGCCATTATTAGAAGGTGTAAGCTCAACTTAATTTGTAGAAGTCCACATTGCATATGTAGTACTGCAAAGTGATCTAAATTACTTAAACTGTGAGCCCTTGATTTATTGCTTGGCAATCCTGCGCTGGCCTGACCCGAGGCTTTTGGATTTTTCGTAGCAGCGGCGATTCAATATCGTAGGATCTGATCCCTTTGCCACGGGATCTAAGCTTGAGTAACGTAGCCACTGTTTCTATATATTAGCGTTATAACTATCGATATCGACCACATCCCAGCCTGTCAAATGCGATTGGCTAGCGAGACTTCGAAACGACACCAACTGAGAACCCCTCTGACCAGTCTCCGATGCTGCCCATGTGTCGATCTACAAATTCCGAGGCACTGCATTGAAATTTTTTATTGCAAGATTGTTTGTCGTCCAAAGAAATCGTCCATCATGAATTAGGCTGCAGGTTCACTTTCTCTCTCTCTGACTCTGGATTACATCTCCGTTGCATGTTGAGAGACGCTTTGCAGTTGAGCATATCCCGAGAATGCTTGTCACTTGCTACAATAGGATACTACCAATGATAACCGCAGATTCTAGCCATGCGGTCGCAAGATTTTATACGGAATGCACCCGAGTCAATATCATTCCATTCCGGATCATCGCCTTTTTCTTATTCTTTATCACTTAGTCCAGTCGTTTCACTCAACCACCTGCTGTAAACCTCGACTTTTACGTACTGGGCGTCGAACCCAAAACTAATAGAATCCCCAAATACTGATATTTACTATCCTTGCCGCCCCTCTCTTGAGCATTCTTTCCAAACTTAGAAGGATAGTCCGGTTTTTCTCGAGCTGGCTACCTGGAGATATTGTTGTGGACCTCTTCGTCTATATGATCGCTGGACCAGGTCTCGATGGATTAAAAAGCTTGATTGCGTGGGCAGCTTCTCGAATCGTCGTGTGATGGTAAGGGGCGTGGTTTGGGGCTATACCCGACTCAACGATGGGATGAAAGCTATATCGAATATCTTTGATCTTTTCGAGGGCGTGCGAACATGGGTGTTCGTGAACTCATGGATCATAGGCGTTTCGGCACAGCGATGCGGAGTGGCCTGCAATATGGGTTTTTATTTTTTACGTTTGTCGAACTTTCCGCTGAGTGAACAGGCAAACCGATAGAAGCCGAGAAATAATATCCTTCGAAATCTTCATTTGAAGGGCTCGAATCGTTTGGTTTCAAGGGCAGGAACGATGTTTGGTTGGCATTGAAAAATTGTTCGCCGCACTTTATCGCGCCTGCGGTTAATTACGTTAATTGTTGCAACTATATTGACAACCCAAATTCGAGGACGAGTTATTGGTCAACTTCGATCCGAGTTCAGCATCACCAATTCCCTGAACTAGGGCTCCAGATAAATCTCTATATCGCGAGAAAAAGAAATATCCACAGAAAAAGAAAAAGACCACCCGTGCCGAACGTTTACGCACCTTACTGGCCACTCGAACCCACCGCCTGGGTAGTTGCATGGCCCCTGGTACGATATGGAAGGTCATGTCTCCACGCCTGTATATAGCTGTGCTTCGTGGCTCTATTCCTCTACTACCTGCATGCAGAACTGGAAGGATTTCACTTTTTGATTCGGTATCCTGTCTTCTTGGCTTGAATCCATGTGCGAAATGCCGATAGTTAAGGCACCCGGTTCTTCCCAGTGCACTGGCGCCTGCACACATGAATAGTATATATATCGACCTTCTCCGTGACTTCAATGCTACTGTTTTTTTTTTTTTTTTTCGATTTTCAAGCAAGAAGGGGAAACAAACCAGCTACAGATCGAAACTCAAGTATCTTGAGTGGAACCTTCTCTTGTCACATTAACATTCCATCCATCCGACTTCATCTTCGGTTTTCAATTTAAGAAGACTCCGCGAGGGCTTTTGAGCATTTACAGTATCGCCCTTCGTGTCAAGCGACCAATTTGCGAGACAAGTCTCGCCGTCAATATCTACATTTTCAAACTATTCTCTAATCGCAAAATTCACCTACGAGATTAATACTTAACAGTTGAAATGTACTCACAATTCCTACTTCCACTTGCCGCTGCACTGCGACTCGCAGCGGCTGTGCCTCTGGATATCTTCTGCGAACGTTCTACGTTTCCAGAGATGCCAACAACTGGACCTACTTGCTCCAAATCGGATTCTTCACAATTGAGTAGGTTTATATTCAAAAATGATGCTTCAAATTGGTAAATTCTAATTCGAGATGCTCATAGGCTGCCATAATACTGCCCCGGTCAAGAACACCTGTTGCTTCAACTCTCCGGGTGGGCAATTGCTCCAGACACAGTTCTGGGATTACAGTCCAGCCATTGGGCCGGTTGATTCTTGTGAGTTCGTCTAACAGAGATCATATTTGGATGCCAATTTGGATTCTGACTAGTTGTCATGGAATAGGGACGGCCCATGGTCTATGGCCTGATAACTGTGATGGCACATACGAACAATTCTGCGATAAGTCCCGCGAATCGACAGACATCACTGGAGTCCTTCAGAGGCTCGGAAAGACGGATCTCTTGGATTATATGAACACTTACTGGAAGACCAATTCTGGTACTGATGAAATCTTTTGGGAGCACGGTATTTCGGGACCAATCAAATTTCTTATTTTGTAGAGCTTGATTCTAACAACATAATTTTGTCTAGAATGGAACAAGCACGGAACTTGTATCTCTACTTTTGACGCAGTTTGCTACTCTGGTGCGGAGCAAGGCCAGGACATTGCCGACTACTTTGAAAAAACTGTTGCTCTTTTCAAGACTCTCGATACGTACAAGATTCTCGGCGCCGCCGGAGTCACTCCTTCCACCAGCAAGACTTATGCTCTCGCCGATATCCAGGCTGCCATCAAAAAGGCGCACGGAACCGAGGCCACAGTCAACTGCCAGAGCGGTTCTCTCTCCGAAGTATGGTACCACTTTAACGTCTACGGATCGGCTCAGACGGGTCAGTATGTTGCTGCCAACCCCATCGGATCGAAGAGCAGCTGCCCTGCAACCGGTATCAAGTACGTCCCCAAGAGCGGTGGCGGTGGAGGTGGCAGCGGTACCACAACAACAACCAGGGCCACCAAAACCACCACCACCGGTGGACCGACCTCTGCACCAACCGGTTCCTTCAGCGGGAAAGGTTACTTGAATGTCGACAAGGGTGGCGGCTGCTTGATCTCTGCGGGCAAGTGGTACACCAAGGGTACATGTGCGACATATACGGCTACCGCCTCGGGAAGCGGATTCACATTGACCAGCAGCAAAGGTAAATGTGGTATCGTCTCTGGAGAGTTCCAGTGCGGTCCTACTGTTGCCGCCGGTACGTTTACCGCTTCGGGTGGTAAATTGGCGAACGGAAATGGTACTACATATTACGCTAGCGGGGATGCAAGCGACGGAAGCCAAGTCTCGGTCTTGACGGCGTCGAGTGGAGGCACAGCTATATCGATTACCTGGCAGGCAGTGTAAAATTGTTTAGAAAACAGTATGATGTTTAAATTGTAAATAGTGCATGCGATGATACCCGTTCATGTTGGAAGTGTGAGTTATATTGATACCCTGGGAGGTTATGGATGGATAACCTGGGAAGGAAGGAAGATTGAAGGATTTCGAATGCTCTTTTTGTTGCTTCGCGAATCTGCAGGTACATACATGTACATACTTATGTATAACTATGAGAGCAAAATATACAGCCATATCAAATTTGATATCTATTTAGGCTGCGGTAAATATGGTAGTCTTCCATCCTGTTGCAATCCTTTCCACAACCCCCAAGCGCACAGAGCACTAGTGTCCCTTGTTGCCTTCCATAGTTCATCAAACTTGACAAGCTTCAGAGTAATTCTCTCGCCTTGCCCCCGCAAGCCAGTCAGCTTACCTTTCCACTGCTCTAGCTCTTGCTCTGGAACTTCGTGTACAAATGCATGGAAAGTTATAATCTCGTCTAGAAGACCAGCAGAACTAAAGAACCCGTCTAGTTTTCGATTGTTCTCATCGCTTCCAATAGGAGTTGCATTTGCGAGTCCGGGACTTTCCTTTGTGCCATCCTTATGTAATAGCGAAGACCCTTCCAGTGCGAGTTCTGATAGATTCATCAACTTATCTTCGGATATTGTGATGCCCACTTCTTCTTCTATTTCCTTTGCTGCAGCGCTGACAAAGCTACCCTGGTCGTCGAGCATGCCTGCGGGGATTTCGGCCATTGATGTTGTAGCGCCGGGTAGACGCGGTTGGAGGGTTAGGATGGCATAAAGATTGTCTTTTGGAGTATCCTTAGGATGGATGAGAGCAAGGATTGCCACTATATTGACGTGTATATAGATTAGATACATACCCTCTGAACTATAAATTTACTACTCACACCTCAGACCGTATACAAAACACAGTCAAAAGGATTACGCTCGATTTTAAAGATAGGAGAATTTGTGAATACAATGAATCAACATACCACTCGGCCCTCGTAATAAAACCGCCTCGGGCAAATTGATTTTATCTTCGGCATCACGCACGATAGCATTCAGCATCACGAACCCGATCTTCTTGGCACCAAAGCGGACCACATTGGTGATTTCCAGGCGGCGGAGGGTATACCCATCCGGATTATTCTCAGCGCTCAGCGAAGACGTCAGCCGCGAAATCCACGACTTGAAAGCGGGAAACTCGAGGAGCTCGTTTTGACTCAAGTTGATATGTGGGGGAATGGTCACTGGGACTGAGTTGTAGAGACTAGGAAGTGTTGAGGTGGACATTCTTCTGTGGTGAGTGGGATGAGAGAAGCCGGCCGGTTTACTACGAGGTTTAAATAGAAGAGTGGAAGAAAGGATGGGAATGACGCGCCTGGAGAAGCAATGGAGGATATATTTCGTTTGCATGAAGGAACAATTGCGATGTTGAGGCGGTGGTGCAAGGACTGCGTAACTTGAAGCGCTTTTGTGGGACGGTATGTATATGATGTGATTCATTAATTCCAACGAACCACATTCCAACATCAAGGTATTGTGAGACTAAAACTCATTTATTGATAAGCATTTTATAAACCGCATTCCAAGCGAAGACAACTGAGGAGCGTAGGGATTCTCAATCTCAGAACCAGACAGTCTTGAGGGATTCTTTTCATCAAACTAATCTTGGAGACTTGTTTTGGATATACATGCAGCAGCATAGCTGGTTCAATTATGATTTCTGTGCTACTGGGTATTGTACCCATAATATAATACAAGGCACCTAGGAGGTATATCCCTACACAATTCACTGCCTCTGCTAAAATTGAAAGTTTGCGACCCAACTAACCGGTTTACGTAACTGTTTACAGGTTTACAATTGCTCAAACAGCTACCAAGAAGGAGGATTTAGAAAATGCATCCTGTTTCACAAGTTTGTTAGTCAAAGGTACAGTAATATATGCGTCTCTACACCTCGGAAAGAACCCTGGCTTCGAACGGTCTTCTCCTCAGACTACCCCGCGTCAGACTACCCCTCCCCCCCCAGGTTGGACGATCATACGATGATTTCGGAGAAAATGTCACATCCGACGCTATTTATAATTAGATTTTTGTTAATAGATTTTGGTTTAAATCAGGTACCAAGACTTACATTTCATCATGAATCCAATATGGCGAATATTCTCGTGTTCACTCCTCTTCCAAGAGTTTATCATTTTTTCGATACTATATTCATTAGAGCTCGAACTCTGCCTAGCTGCAGAAACTAATGTACTAGCGAGATCGATGCGCAGCTCGTCGCTCAAGCTCAACTCTGGTCCGTTTATTCTTTCAACATTGCCAAGATTCAACCCAAGCAGCCCTTTTTCATTGGCGTCGATGTGCGAACGCAAGTATGATTTTAGTAAAGAAAAGTCACTGCAATAAGCTGTTCCGCTTAGTTCGTTGATCATCGAACTCACCGCATTTCCAAGGATCTCTATTTTGGCTTCCTCATCGCTGGAGCTATCTTCCTCTCTACTCGGGTAGGGAAGGAGCCAGAGGCGGATGGGAAATGTATTTAACAGAAATTTAGGTTTGCGATTTGAATCACGTCGCCATTCTGGAGTGCGCAGGGAGTCTAACTTCTGGGTTATGGCTTCCACAATCGGTTGACAGTTCTTAATCCAATTCTTACTGAAAGTTTCAGGTTGAAGAGTATAAAGCAGTTCATCAAGAGCGTTGAAAGGAGGGGTGTCGGTCCATAAAGTGGCGATGAAGAGTTTCATAAACTGCTCTTGGAAAATATTGGCTGTTATACCACCCTTCTCTAATTTTGTTGGTGTATTCAGAATGGGCGTGAGCTGTAACTCTACTGGTCTCTCTTTAGAACCGTCCCCGTACAGTGCCTTCCATACTTTAAAATCCGACTGAGTCGCTAGTTCTTCGTCTCCACCTAATCTCGCGTTCAGATCTCGTATGAGAGCTGGTGGGGCTGTGTTGAAGACTCTATAAGTCATGTATTCCTCTAGCAAGGAAGCTGGAAGATATGCAGAATCCGCCTTCAAAAGCATTTCCCAAAAGTCAATAGATTTAGGAACAGGTACGATTGCTAGCTTTGTTTTTGTCTTATCATCGACTCCATGCTTTTGCAAGAATATCGAAGTGAAATTTGATGTCTCATTCTTCAGCTTCTCGATGATTGGCAGTACAATTCGCGTGATGAAGGCTGGTTTAATTGCTCCGATGTCTGAGGCGTAAAAATTGATCAACGAAGAAAGGATCGGGTTCGATCCATTCGAGTATCTTATTTCGATATCAGGTAATTCGTAATTTTTCCTCGCTATCTCCCAGGAAGCTTCTGAAAGTGGACGGCGCTCATCCAAGTTACCTGCAATCGGGATAATATACTCTAAAACTGTAAGAAGTTGTTCTGAGACATTGGGATCAGATGCGCTCGTCTCTAAGATATCAAGGAGCGCCCGTACAACGGCCTTATGAACATCAGCGTGCAGCTTCTTTCGTGAGAACCTAGTTAAAGTTTCAAGGAAGAAATCTTTCGGTAGATTTTCTGATTGCCTCAGCAAATGAACAAGGAACTTCAAGCTTGTCACTTTAACAGCTGATCTCTTAGATTTGACATTCTTCGACTCGTTAATACCCTCTGCTGTTTTTTCTTCTTCGACTGTCCTGCCTTTCCCCGAACTTCCCAGGCTAGTGAAAATTGCATCCGTAAATGAAGTAAGAAGGGCGATTTCATCATACGGAGAGAGATTGCGGGTAAACCCTTCAGAAAGCAGATGACGATGCCAAGAGCTTGAGTCAGGATGTGCAAGTATTATGCTAGTTGACAGATCTGAAGCCATCGCTGGCCTGTCACTCATTTCGAGGAATTTTATGAGATTGAACGCCAAGCCTTCGAGCTCAGCTCTCCGGTCCTTATCTTCAACCAGCTTAAATAGATTATTTGCCTTCTCGGCAAGTCTAGCGATTAGCTGTGGTGGAATTGTCTTGATATGCAGTTTCAAGACCCGCAAGGCGAATCTTATATCGAACTTCTCGTCCAAGAACTTTTTACTCAGAAGGACGGATGGATACCGTGCATCATCAGAGGATGGAAATGCGCTCGTAGGCACTGCCTCCTGTGAAAGCCTTGTATCGAGGTACGCAAGGGCCGACAAAACTTGGGCATCGCGTGTAGACAGTAGACCTTTCGACTCTTGTCGTCGTTTCCATGACCAGGGGTTATTCGAACTTGGTCGTGATTGCGACAACCATTCTGGGCGCATAACCTTTTTACCGTTTGCCTTTCTCCGGTGCGTCTTATTCTTTCGACGTCTCTGGACAGGCTCCGTACCTGGAATCTTAGGTTCGAACTCTTTGAATGCATATGGGGAATCGAGTGTAATATCTGGTCCTTGATGGCCGCCCCACTCCTGCTTTTCTCTGACTTTGGATATTTCGATCGAAAGATCGATGTACGTAACATTTTCCAGCCTACGAGTTGGAACCCCCTTCGGATCGGAAATTGGGCACCATGCATGCTCACTCGTAGCCGGGAAAATAGGTAAATTCGTTACATGCTCATTGAGACGAGGTTTGGCCTCGTTGATCGCTGGAACAAATCGATTTCTCTTAAAAGAATGTCTCCAATACGCTTTAGCCTCTGTTTCATTCATACGCTGGCTGCTTAATGGACCTATCGCGTACGCCCACGCTTCTCTCATGAGCTGGGATTCTTCTTTCGTATCGAAGATGCTATCGGGAAGCAACATCGTCAATCCGGTGCCGTAATCATCGATAAACTCCCCGATTATTGCTTGGGTGTCGGTGTCTTTGGGTACTGGCACGAGAACATCGGTAGCTTGTGGGAAGACAACTTTCTTTGCCCGGGAAGCAATATATGGAACCATAGGATTCATTTTCGAGCCTCTGATGACAAACGGCTCGATGAGATGTTGAACAGGCAGCCCACGAGGGAATGAAACGGGAAGCTCTGAGCTAGATCGAAGTTTCTGCCAGAGTTCATCTCTCCTTTTTGCCAACTCATCAAAGAACCGATATGCCGACTGTGGATAATCATCAATTTCATGTTTGTACAATTCTCCACTATTGTGACTTATTGAGCGGAATAGAAGCCCTTGGATTGACTTCTCCCAGAGCGGCTCGCTGGTAGGCTCCATCAACCTTTCTTCAACGCGAAGCAACACCTTGAGCGTATCGTCCCAGATGATGTCATATAATTCATCTTCAGATAGTCCGAGAGATTTGAGCGCGGATGAGGGTTTTTTGGTTTCATTGAGTCTTTCAAGCACAACAAAGCCGAAAATTTGAAGGCCTTTATTCCAGTCTATTGCTGTGAAAGATGGTTCTCGAATAGCTGACAACAATATCTCAACTCGCTCTTCCAAGATTTTATTAGCATCTAGGATGCGATTACGTATCGCCGAAGTGTTGAGATCTTTGTCGCCAGTTTCATAACTAAGAGGAATGCCCGCCAGCAGTGTCATAAGCTCCTTGGGACAGGCACCAAAAATCCGCGGACCAATATCAGGATCGCGGATATAGCGACGAGCCCAGCCTATCACTTGTCTGTAGATTTTGAGCGAACCGCTTGCGATCGCATAGCACATCGCGGATTTGGCGCTCCAGCCACGCTCGTCTGTATCTACAGATGTTTCGGCTTTCTTTTGTCGCAATTTCAAGCATTTCAAGGCGAGCTCTTCGGCCTTTGCCTTTTGCTGAGTTCGATGAAGTAGCGATATTTGCCACATGTCAGGATCACCGTTGGAAAATCCTTTACTTGTGGGATATCTGTTCAGGGATAGAATACTGTTTTGATCGAAGAAGTGTGTGTTGATTTTGATGTCGCCTCGTGCAGTTTGCAGCCGAACTAACAGCTTCTGCGCATCCGCTGGCTCCATTCCATTGAGCAATTCTGAATTCAGTATGAGTCCATCCTCCAGCTTCTTAATGTCATCGATATCATCAAGGTCAATACCGTTAGTTTCTTTCGTACTGAATAGCAGAAGCGGATATCTGTGCCGCCTAGAGACGCTATTTATAAAATGCTCCCTATAGAAAAAGATATTTGTGGAGTTGTCTACGCTGGTGGCAGTTTGTAATAAAGCGGCGAGCTGATTTGAAAACATTTGCGGCTGGCGCACCCAGCAGCGCGCAACCAAGTGTATGATTCCGATATCTTGTTCGAGTTCGAGCTGCCCAACCAGCTTCGGATTTCGGTCTATGTATTGTACCGTCAAGTCGACAATTTCCTGTATTCTGGACCAATCTGCTTTTTTGTGAAGGGCTCGCACAAGTAGAGGCTTTACAAGTGTAGATAGGAAATTCACATCTGATGTCTTTGGTGAATTCTCTCGAGCGAGTCGTCTGAGAACTTCGACAGAAAACTGCATAGATGAGGAGAAAGTTGAAATATCAGAATCACTGTTAGCAGCTGGAACCGATGGGTATCGACGTAAAAGCATGTCCATCCATTTCTCGCCATTGAAAGAGTGACCCTCGAAAAGCCATCGTAGCAGGAGTTTCTGTAGGGATTTCTGGTGGTGATTCAAAAGATAGCGGTCTGATGTGCATTCCGCAAAATTATTCCAACGTGAGCTCAGCCCTTCTGGGACGCGGGCATGTTTTCCCCAGCTCGATGTTTCTTGGATGGCTTCTTCAACAACTTCCGGTGTGCATCCTTGCAGCAAGCCCTCATAGCGTGGAGGTAATGTCTTTGCATTTTGGGATTCCAGGATTTGGTTCATCAAACCGGTAAAGAGCTCCCTTTTCGTATCTTCGTCTCCTCCTTTTGTGCTCTTACCAATGATATTGCAAATGCTCTGGGTTTCCCTAACGGAAAACTGTTCGAAGAGTTTTAGAAACCCTTGTATGCCGCCGAGTTCGTCCCAAGTTCGTCTCCATTGCTTGGATGTAAGGTGTTTTTGAAGTCGCGTTATAGTGTAATTTCTAACACTGATCGAAATAGTCTGCTCCAAGGCTAGTCTAATCGTGACGGGTGCGTGCGAGATGCTAAGCCAGACTTTGAAAATGTATGGTGGGAGTGAACCAACTTCGATTGATTTGATAAGTTGCAATGTGACTTCTTTGTCGGAGGCTTTCCCGAGCAACTCTCGTAGATACGGAACGGCTTCCGCGGGGGTGGCAGCCGCCCTAATCAAGGTGTGATCCATTTTAGTGATCGAGTGCCAGAGAAGGAAAACAGAAAGAGACAACACGCTTGATGCCGCGTTTAAATCGAGGTGGAAACTGATTGCAAGCTTGAGAATTCGATAGTTGCACGAGACTAGACAGTTGCAAGTTTTGAGAACAGAAACCTGACGCAGTGGCAGATGTAGACACTTTTATCCCTAAATCCCCGCTCTGTTTCTTCAAGCTATACTATTAAGAGCTCGCGTCAAGGTTCCAAATTCGTTAATTTCAAGGGTTTATGAGAATACTCAAAAATTCAAGTCTAGATTCACAGGTTGTATGGTGTAATTGGAATAGCACACTCCATTCCTGTTTATACAGACCTATATTCATGAACCATCCGGAGGAATATCAGTTCGAATCTGATTATGACCGTCTTCTTCTATTTTTGCAGCTTTTCTGTTCGAATGTATCGTTTGGTTTAGCTCATTTTTTTAGTGGAGATGTAGAGGCCCAGTGAGGACGCTTGATGCAAAAATGGTGTATTCTAGAGCGCAATTAATCCGATTTCTAACGGATGTATGGATATTTCCAATTAACGACGGAGAATTCATAATTTCGACAGAAACTATAAAAAACGCTGGAGAGAATACTGCCATAACAAGGTTCTCTGTGTGCTTCGATTGTTTTCTGTATTGCTTCGACTGTCCTGTATTCAATTATCTCAAAGCTTTGGCCCTTCTGAACAACCTTTAACTCTGAAAAGCCCACGACGGATCAATTTCGAAGGAGAGAGACGTATCATACACATCTACTCCGTCAGAGACCGGACAACACGGGTGTCGGAGCTTCGAGGTAGTCTCGAAAACTGGAAATTGTACCGGACAAGGCGAAAACGACAGTGAACCTCCACGTATCACTGCCCATTTGTTTGTTTCGCAGATGCACGTACTTGACATGCCAGGCAGTGTTGGGTGTACTGTTGGCGCTGTTGAGGCTGGCTTCGTATGTCTGGACGGCTTCTAGAGCGTCGTCCCAGAATTGGTCGAGCATCGATGGACAACAATCTATCAGAAGAGGGTCTATGGGGTGTTCAAAACAATGAATATTGCAGTCGCTCCATGAATTTTTTCCATTTTTCCTTCTAAATATCACTTGCTTGAACTGGAGGGAAGGTGAGGCCGAGGTCGTGTTTGAGTTCATGTTGATCGCGCGATCGATCGATTGCTTGCTGGAAGGGGTGTTTCAGTAATAGACTTGGGGACGCAACCCTATGTTGATACGTATATCGATACGGTATAGCTGAGGTATCGTGCCCGACCTCATCCCTCACTTCACCGGCCGTAACCTTTTATAGTAGTTTTTTTTGGGTTCACTGCCGAGCTAGATGGGGCGGTAAGCTGAGAAATATAAATTCCAAAATTTATTTGTTGCGCGGCATGCGGGGTACTTGCTTGGGCAATTGGCCATGGTAGTAGCTATAGTATAGTATCGCAAACCCTGGTAACACGAAATTTCAACAACGTGATCTGATCATTAAACCAACGGCAACATTATATATGCATTATCAAGTTAATTGTGACATCGCTTGTGAGTGCGAATCAATTTACTTATTATACACGCAACAGAAACGCACAACACGCAATGAGCAGAACGGTGCTGCGCAACATTCATATTTGCAGCTAGTGAATTCTTTCGGTAGTTAGCGCGCTAAAAGTACTTCAGTGAGCAGCAGACTTGGCTAAGTCCATTGTCACTCTGAGCTGCTCCAACTTCGACTTCATGCTTCATCTGCATGTGGACCCAAGACTACGATAATGTGATCTTAAGGTCCAATCTTAGCTAAAATCCGTGCCTCTTGCAGTAGCTTCTAGGGAATTTAGTAGCCAAGCCCTAACATACGTATATACCCCGTTAACCGATAAGTTTCGGCTGCAAATAAAGCTGAAACCCACAGCGGACTCGCATAGCCGGTGATTATTGACCTAGCCCTGGGGTTGCAACTGATGGCTCTATTTCTAACAGGAAGCATAAGAATAACCTCCACCGGAAGGAGAATCGAACCGCAGCTTTCTCATCGTCTGATTAAATGTTGTTGGGTTCGCACGCGGTTGTAAATATAACGGGAAAATACGATAATTCTAAATTACTAAAGTATTTATTTCTCGGCTTTCAGTTGCGTTCTCGCTCTAACCCGGGGCGGCAAACAAATTGAAATCAGCCGGGATTGACGAAAGAAGATTCCCTATTGCCCCGCCGACAAAAGTTTCAGAACCCAAGGTCTGATCATGACGGCCCACTTTACGCGTTTGGAGGCTTGAGCTTCGGTCGAGAAAGTTTGGTAGCTTGCAGCTTTGCTTGTTTCGTACATCGTGACGAGAATGTTGGATAAATTAGTAGGTTCTGTTTCGTTTACTGCTTTAAATTTTTATTTTTTATTTTTTTCGACTGCATGCTGTTAGAGGGGTGCGAGACAAAGTCAAGACACTACAGAGGGAAGTTTTCTTCCGTCTAGGAATTTGTTATTCGAATTGAAGCGAGGTGGTGCCACAGTCCAAGTTGAAGCCGAGGCCCTCATTAAGTCCTTGCATATTGCTGCGATAGACTTAGAGGAACTCCTTTGCCTTCCCCTCTAGGATGGTCCTGATAAAGTGCCCAGCATAAACGCAGGTTGGGTTAAACGAGCCAAGTACCGTTTCTGAGTGGATAGCAGAGACACACTTGCGTTTTCACCTTTAATGTGATTTGCTGACCCGAGGAGGTTTTGTTGTGAAGCGGGGATTCGATTCCTTTTGAAGGAGAGGCTACAAGGAGAGGCGTCGTAGATTGGATACCCTTGCATCGGAGTGCGCTCTCCTTGGAAAGTGAGTTGGGTCATGTCTTCCCAACCGAGTCGACAGTTAATTTGAGATTCAGGCTCCCTTTGTTCGGCGTGGTTCATGCGGGTTTCTACGATCCAGACAGACATTTCCAAACCCCGGCTAACTGGCATGCGATCCACCAACATGATGAACAGGAGGACTGGCAAAATTATTCGCAGTTTTTAACAATTAATAATATAATGGTAAAAGGAAGCAGATTGAAACCCACACTATCCGCAATTACTCTGTGACAAATGCCACCAGCACCTAGGCTAGGAAGATATGACCCTCCAGTGTCACCTGCGAAGCTAAACGCCCTCCCTTAGTCGAGCAGAGTTGTTAACAACCTGCAGGCAGCAGGTGAACAAGGAAAAAAAAAAAAAAAAAGGTCTGCCCCGAAGCCTCACTCAACCAGGCACGAGAACGGTTCTTCGAGTGTCCAGATTACTCGAAGCTGGCTCTTTAAACACTGGCCACCGCGCTGAACTCCCGAGGCATTTAGCCTCCCCGCAAAGGGGCAATTAATAAGAATAATTTTATTCATTCCCAACATTCTAAGGATATCATAAATATAAGAACTTAGTTCTTTGAGGACCTGGGCGAAGGAAAGTTGAAGGAAAACAAAGGGGGAAAAAAAGGATATACTATTGATACGCCACAACATTAGCTAACGTCCCTAGCAAGCAGCATAGAATCGCTTCTATTGTCGGCAAGCTGCCACCAAGCCTGCTTCGGAATCGAATCAGATGTGAGATCAGACCAACCATCTGCCCCTACCACTGTGATAAAGTGCTTGGTATCCGTCCGAGAGGTCGTTTCCTGATATTCTGTATTGCTGTTATTATTGTATCCTGACCGCATCCATCCGTCCAACTGGATATTGAATCGAAACTCGTCGACAGACTCAGCCCAGGAACACAAGAGTTCGAATTCGAACGTACGTTGTTGTGCTTCTCTTCATTTCGAACGTCGTCGAAACAACCCGACGCCGCTCCTTCGAATCTACCCCACAGGAACTCCAATCCGTCGGGCATGGACCTGCCGCCCGCATCATCATCATCATCATCATCATCGCAGGCTCTTTTTCTCCCTCCCTCGACAAGCAGCACCTCAGTCGGCCACAGCAATCGCAATATAGCTGGCCTCGTCGGCCAGTCCGGACCCGGTTCCCAATCCATCGCCCACCGCCCGCCATCGTCTTCACAGACGCCAATTCTCGCGACCGAGAAATGCGCACACAAGGACATCTCCAGGTGTTCCCTTCACCAAGCAGAGTGCTGCTCCTGTGCCGACACCAGAGCCCATGAGGAGTATTACGAAAGGTACTTTAAATCACCATCATCATCATCATCATCACCACAAACCCGCACAATCCCTTTGAATTTTCTTGGTTCCGATATATCCGATCGGACCGCCCCGTCGAGTCCTCAGATTCGAAGTAATGACGAAAACACTCATCGCCTTTCGGGACCCGAGCCAATTTTCGTTCCGCTTGTTTTTATCATGCTCCGAGTTTGAAAAACTTAGTCCTGAGGTGAACCGAAAGCTAAAAGGTGCTGCTACTAAATCCAGATATGTCGATAGGGTTGGCATTGTTGTCGATGCTCCCAGATGGGCTCATTATTGCGCATGCTGCAGAGGTCAGTAATTTAAACTCTCCATGTCATTTTACTCAAGCCTCTTCGCGATGCTCCGTTTTCCATGCGTTATTTAAATCAACTGCTCGTCAATATTCGTGTCGTGATCGATCTCCCTGAGGTTGACTTTCGGGTACTCCGCTTCGATAGCTTGAAGCGGCAGCCTGATCTCTTCAGAGCCGTTCGATGTTATATAAGCTACCATCTAACAAGTATGCAAGAAGAATCTTATTTTCTACGGTCAACTTGTCCCTTTGGCTGTCGTTTATTCCTTATTCTCTCGTCCTGGGTTTCGCCCTTAGCTGCTTCGATCTTCCTATACTACTGAGCATCTTGCGGCCATTTTCGTCACAACTATGGAGCTTCATTCGCTAATCCGTAGCATCGTTATCTTGCTCGATATCTAGATTACTGGGACAGATTGAACGCAAGAATACCTCCATACCGCAGCAACCAACCTCGTATAACCGCTTGGGATCTCTTCCACCTTACCACCCCTCCATCTATCCCGCCATCTGCTCCGGCCCTCACACTATCCGAGTCTGCCCGGCACAACCTTTCGCCTACCACCCAAGCAGCAATACTGTCATCGGAGGATGGGTTTCCACCCTCGTATGCTGTATTTCAACTCATGAGCCCCAATTTCTCCACTGAATACCATCCAGTTGTTGCCGACCATATAAGAACCTGGGGTGAGCTGGAAAACCGGATTGCTGACGAACCAAATTATTCGCCAGAGTTTCATACCTTACTGGCCCAGTACCACAACGCTCGTTACAAGGCGCGAAGGATGACGGAACTGGACAGACAGTCAAGGGGAGGGGGCCTCAGCATGCAGGCGACTGACGAATATTTTCAAATTTTGAGCACACCAGGACCGTTTGATGTTCCCAACCCTTCAGTAATGATGGGACCTGATAATAGCAGCGGTGGGAGCAGCGGTAACAGCAGCCGCAGTGGTGCTAGCACGACCGTGCCTCAAAATCTTGGACATCTCGGTACTAGCTTCTCCCGCATCGCTAGCCTAGGCAGTTTCTTGCAATCGCCGTCGGCTCAGGCCCCCGGTTACGCTGGAAATACCTACGGGAATGTAGCATCCTCCCAAGCCCCCTCAGGAGACCACCGACCGTCACTGGCTGGTATGTCTTCGCTCACAAACAATCTCGCCAACCCACCAGCACGGGATTCACCAACCCGACCGAACCGCCGGCGTGGCAGTACACCATTCGAAGATTCTGTTACCCCCCGCACAAGCACGCAGACGGAAATCGGAAATCGGTCTTTGGTAGTTATTGATAGAGAGCGGGAGAGAGAGCGTGATCGCGAGACTGGACGCATCACAGCCGGTACGTCTTCTAACGCTGCTGGTACTACTACTTCCGAGAGTTTGCCCTCCACTATTTCTCCCGCTTCTCGTTCCATTCTTCCTCCTGAGCCCCCATCCGAAATTCCTCAAGCATCATCTCTTTTCAACTCCCATTCTCGTCCGCATTCTCTCAGCCGAACCGTTGCCTCTTTTCTACGTTCTCAGCGGTCTCGCTCTCTTGCCTCCGTAACTTCAGATATTGAGACAGATCGTATTGCAGCAGATCGTCGGCGCCAGCTTCGAGAAAGAAATGAAAGCGAGTGGGAGAACCAGCGGCCTTTTTCAGCTAGTTCGTCTGTCAACACAAATACCAATAGGACGAGCGTCGATAGTACGGTGGTTGATGCTATCATGAGCGATATCCCGAGCAATCAGAACTCAGATAACTCGGCCGGATTCGGGAACGTTTCCGCCGACCCTACGAGATCTGGAGATAACGAACCCCTTGCAAATAACTCTTTAAGAAGGTTTATCCAGCCCTCTCCGACGAGCGAACCATGGAACGTTTCGCAGTTCCCCGCCGCGGGACCAAACCGAAATTTGCCAAACGAGAATCCTCCAACAGCTCCATCTAGGCGGGATAGCTCTGGTGGCACATCAGTAGGCAGTGTTCTCGGTTCGATGGCTGTATCGCCTATCGCAAGAGGAGTTCCCTTTGTATTTCCGCAGAATCGACGCACCATACGCCCAAGCACGACAGTAGACCAAAATTCCAATTCTAATGGGACCATACCTTCATCAGAATCTTCGTCCTCGAGAAATAATCTAACTTCACCATCTCATGCGCACCGACTGTCAGCACCAGCAAACTTTCTCCCAAGCTTACCTCACTTGCCAGCGCCAAGATTTTCGCCCCCGAGATCTTTGATTCGCCCACGAGGTGGATCTATATCAAACGGTAGCGCAGCAAATCACAACAGGCAGAACTCAAATGGTAGCGATGGATTTTCGACAGCTGCTTCAACGAGAAGGAGAGAAAGGACGAATCCACTCGCCCAAGCTTTGGGTTCTAGGACCGACATTGAAAGAGAAGACTACGAGAGCCCTATCCGCACCATGTGAGTTTTAGTACGATCCACCCAACCTAAATTACCCTCACCGCGGAAATCTCATGGTGGAATATTCTGTACCTGCCAACCCTTCTATTCCCTTGAATGCATACTTAAACCAGGGCTGCGATACTTTCGAGTCCATTTTTCTTTCAACCAACATCTTTTAGCAATATTTACAAGATTCCTACCTGCTAACATGGCTGTCGTTCTGTTACGCAGGTTTGCCCAAGGTTACGAAGAATATCGACGAGCAGAAGACCTCCGCCGCCAACAAAGAGATCTAGAAGCAGAACATCGCGAATTTTTGCAGAGCCAAGAAAGCTCCAGCTCCGAAGCCAATATGCGGAGGCTGCAAGAACACCGCAACAGACACTACGAGTTTCTCCAAAGAGCAAGCATCCAGCGACAAATAGATCAACTGCACGCTCAAAATCAAATGCAATCCGAAAATCCTGGTGGCGGCAGTAGCACTGCTCGGCCGGCTCCCCTGAATAGTTGGTATACATCCAACTGGTCAACCCATCCTCCGCAACATCACCACCACCATCACCATCACAGTCCCGCCAATAACAACAATCAGTCCCCTGAAGTTGCCCCGACTCTTCCCTTTGGGATCACGCCTGAAGATGATCATTCGTCTAATTCGGATGATTACGAGGATTTCAACCCTCTTGATCCACCTTTGGGCGATGATGATGGTTTCTTCAGCACCCTTGTTGACGGCTATCTATCTCGATTTCCACCAGCCACAGATGTGCCACCATCTAGCCGACGCACGTCTCGACTTCGTCGCCATTTTCCAATGAGCTCTGATGACCATAACCCTTTAGCCATCCCACCTGCGACCTCCAATCGAGGCACCGAGGAGCTACGAGATCGATTCCCATCTCGTATTGAACGTTCCCGTCGATACCGTGAGCGCGATGACATCCTTCGATCCAGACACACCGAGACCATCCGGGATATTGCGAATCTTGTAACTGGGACTCGGGATACAGGAACCATGGGGTTCCCACATCGCTGGAACAGAGATACTGGCTCTGGAAGCAACGGCAATGGCAGGAACAATAACGTCAACGCGCAAAACACGAGAACTCTAGACCATCCAGAGCGCCCTGACAACATGAAAGAAGAAGATTTGAAAATCATGGTTGATTGTAAAGTTTGCTACGGGCAGGTCGCCGATATTGGTAAGTTCGCGCCCTCGCTCCGTAATATCCATCTTCCTGATAACTAACCCGCCATATTTAGTGCTACTTCCCTGTGCCCATCTTGTTCTGTGCCAATGGTGCGCGGATACTGTTGCACCAGCTGCTCCCGGTCGTGCCGAAGGCTCCGTCGCACCACGCAGCAACTGTCCCGTCTGCCGCGGCCGTGTCGAAAAGAAAATTAAGGTTTTCCGTTGCTAGCCTCGGGTTACAATCTCGAAACGTATCAATTTTTTCTCGCGTTTTTTTCTCGTCTGAACCTTCTGGATTTGCGATCTTTCCGAAAACGATTTCAACGTTCAACTCAATAATTTATATTTAAAGATTGTGATACAACTTCCTACAGGTTTATTGAGCCGATGTCATGACTTCTTAGCTTATTATGTCTCTAAATCTGCATCAGGCTTCTTTGCTTCTGCTCGGGGTTTTGGGTTAGGCTCGCTTTTTCGAATTGAATTCTGTTCGTATAATACATGTTGGGCGGTATCTGTTTCATTGTGTGCACTGCAGTTTTTCTCTTCCCTTATATCTCAAAATGCTCGATACTGGTACATCTTTGCGCGTTTCGGTTGTTTTCTTTCTGGGTTCACTACATACCTAGGTACTTAGGTATTCATGTCTTTGTCTCAGGCTCCAGGTTTCAAGCCAAGTTTTAACTTTCCACTCCTCCTTTTATTTTTGGATGTTGTTAGGTGACTGTATTTCGGAGAGGATCATTGTCGATAGGATTATTCATAATAATGGCAAAGCTCCGACTATGCTAATTGATTCCCCCAAGTTTCTTATGTGTTGTTGCTAAAGTCTTGATATCCCTTCACTTCTGGCGAAATATCTATCCGGATCCGTGTGCCTGGTCGTCCATAGTACCACGCGGGCCAGAGCCAGAAACCCGAAAGCCGACTTCCTAGATTTCGTCCGAATATGATCGAACTAACCAGAATAATCGAATTGGCAATCTTTCTATTGTCCACAAATAAATATGAGGTGAAGCATAGACTTCTAAGTAGTCTCGCTGTTGCGACCCTCCGCGTTCCTTCCAAGTATATCGAGCAGTATTAAAGATCAATGCTCGCTAATAACGATTAGTGACCGTCAATAAAGACATGGTGATCCCTCGTGCAAAGTGCACTGCACGATCGACGACACGCGGCGCCACTTTTTTCCCACGACCGTAACTTGCGGCCACGTCGAGTGCCGTGTAGCGAGTATTTGAGCCGCATAGTTGTTGCTAGGACAATCCGCGGCGCAAGTATGCATCGATGCTGATCATATGGAAGATCGAAGATGCGTCGATCGCGTTATCGGTATGGTGTAACGTACCCCGTACCAAACGTGATCGATCATCTCGTCCGTAAACGGCTGTTCTAAACCCTCTGGCTTCAAAAAAATTTGCATTGTTTTTTTGAAGAGTGAGGAATTTGCAAGATCTATTGTGTCGCAGAGTCTCTGGATGATAGGTTTAAGTTTACCTGCTTTTTGAGAAGGAAAAGGTCATCGGTCTAGATGCTTTCAATTTTGTCGCTCGTTTGGGCCAGCTTCTGGTACCTGGTTCTAATTAATTGCAAGGAGAATTGCTATGAGCGGATCGATAATTCACGCACTTCTACCTCTGGTACCAAGAAATTGCTCCGAATGGGTATATTACCCATGATGCAATTTTGATCTCGCCGTCTAATGCAATTTTCTAAATCCGAATACAGCTTCTCTTGTGTAAATCAACTGGTAATAGGTCCCGTCCGCAGTTGCAACGAGGCAGTTTTGTCTTGTAATTGTTGCATGGTGGGCGCCAGTCTCGTAACCAGACCCTTTTTTGGTGAGCACGAAGTATCGATCGATCGATCGATCTTCCTCCTAAAAATGTCGACAAATAGTTGATGCATATAGGGATCGGGGAGATACAACCTGCTTTTTGATGAAGTGCGAATTGAACGTTTTCATCAGCATCTATCCGCGACGAAGCACCGCGTTTGTCTAGGACCTATATATATTTAGCTGCCTAGGATCTCGAATTAGCGCGCGAGCAAACCACTGTTCGGATTTGTCATATCAATGAGTACGTGCGGATTAATTTCCCGTCCCGAAGCGCGGAGTATGTCAAACCTTGGTATAGATGACGTCGGCTAAGAATGTGGTGAAATTGAATTCAAACATACGCATGTTGTTAGTGTTACGGAATGTAGCAAATTTAATGCGAGAGAAAGATACCCCCCACGACACCAAATATTTCCATTCTGTTTGAAAACAGTATTGAATGTGGGACGAGAGTCATGCTATAGCTTGTGAATGGCCACTTTCCTCCCGCGATCCCGACGGCGAAAATGGATAGTTTGCTGTTGTACCTGTTTCATGATGAATTATATTCCGATTCGCGCGACAATCCTCCTGGCTATTGGATCGGAAAATTCTAGTGTAGGAACGCATCAGGGGAATCCGCATCCGATCGAGATCTTCAGGACTGTAGCATGTAAAGGGGCAATTAAAGATTCCGATCATACATCTCGCTTCATTTTATGACTTGGGGATCTCTGATCGCAGAGTTCTCAGAGGTCAGTATCTGGTACGTATACGGCTTTGTCTCAATACCGCTGACGTACCGATATCGATCAACATTCGCGACATTCGTGAAATTGACATTATAGTCGTAAATGTAGGAGAGCTTTCGGGGCGAGGTTGGCCATGACTCGAAGTATATATAAACTGTGTCAAAAGATTCCAGAGATCATAATCGAAGTAGCAGCAACAGCTAGTCAGACACTCTCAAGACCAGTCGATTCCTTATATCAGACATTTGTAGCCGACTCCATCCTGAATTGCACAAAGTCTAATATAGATATAAATATCAATTCAAATCTTGAGTTGAAGAAAAACTGATCTACTTTATAAGCCCGCAGCTGTGCAAATACCGATATTCCATTACTTTTCAAATTCTTCTTCTCGTACTGTCTCGATCTCACGTCACACAAATCCTATATATCAAGAACCAAAATTCGAAAGCTCAAGATGCAGTTCCCAAGTCCTTCTCTCATTGCTGCTCTTCTGCTCGTGGTTCCTCTCTGTAATGGATTGATCATTCCACGCCAAGATACTCTGACGAATTCGACTACTACGGCCGCGGCATCCAGCTCCTCTACAATCTCCGTTCTCACAGCTCCCCCACAGCAAGAAGCCGGGCTTCATCCCGTCGCGAACCCAGCAGCTTTTGCCACCGTTTCTAGCAGCGTGGGGTCAAATTCAACTACAACCACCTCTGCACCTCCGACTCCGACAACGGATGCCACAAGTGGACCTACCAATCATCCTGATAGTGGCATAATGGGTGAACTTAGAGGTCCTTTGCGCATCATCAACCATCTCGCAGATGTTGCAAACCGTGTGGCCCGCAGACCCGCCGCAGAACGGTTTCCCAGGCTTGTTGTTCGCGAAGATGCGAACGGTGTCGTCCCCGGTGTGACTTTTGGACATAAAGCAGTCAAACGATCTTCGAATCCAACATTGGTTGCTCGGAATTCGAACTATACACTGGCTGCACGGCATATCTCTAATTATACGGTCCGCGCCCGTAGCATCGCTAAGCCCACCGTTAACAAGAAAGTATCAGATCTTACCTTCCTTCTAGCTTGATTACATACGTAGCTGTACATACCCATCCATCACAAATATAGACACGCACCAGATGGGTTGTCAATGGCTTCGAAGGGAATCCGTAATTCCCTCATTTCTGTCTATATCAATCTTATCGATCGAGACCCTCTTTTTTTACATTGAGTTTCATTTCTATATACCCTATTTACTTTAATCTTGCACCTAGCTCTACAGCTACTTCCTGCGGTCAAGTTACACTTCTGGCGCCAGTTTTTCTAGATTCAACCTTTTAATTTTAATACACACCCTTTAAAAACAAGGAATTAGCAAGTATCACAATATAATTTCATTAATTTATGTAATGAATACATTACAGCTGTAAGAATATTCTAAGAAAGGATTCAGACTCCAGATACCCAGTGAATCTCAAAATTATCGTAATAAACGTCAATATCCCCAAACCCTCGACCAAAGTATGTCTCAATCCTAAACTCAATCCCATCTCTCATCCAGGGGCGGAATTCTTCTGTCGTCACCGTTGTCCACTCGTTGTTCGTCAGGAATATTCTGCCCCCGATATTTTCCGGTCCTATCTCACCTCTGTACACCCCTGCAAAAACATTGACTTCTACATCGTATCCGGTGATAGGACGCGACAGTTTATATCGGAATGAGCCACTGTAAAAGGATAGAGTATCCAGGTTGCTCATATTTTGATACAGCCATGCGAATGTACCTGTATCAAGAACATCGCGGAATTTGATTACAGCGGCGTTGGGAGAGGAGGGTGCGTCTGATACTGGTGTGACGGAAGCAGGACATGCAGCTCCGCAATCAAGGTTGGAGACCCACGGAGCAAGTGCAAGGTCACGGTCGAAGCCGCCATTTGAAAGCGCCGGTCCTTGAGCAGAGACTGTTCGGGTTACAGTGGTCTCGAGTGCCTCCCAAGTGATGGTGTAACTAGTCGTTACCTATGAAATCATCATATGCATCAGCTGGATATTGCAGTAAAACGGTCAGGATGTGCCAGAAGAACTTACAAAGACCGTACTACTTTCGAGACAAGTAATCCATGATGTTTCCGTCTTAAAAAATATTGGTTGAATGCCGCCGAGAAAGCAATAACATGCGCTGCTAATATCTGAGGCAAATTGGTTGCAAGCTTCGGAGATCCTACTGGTAGGACAAGGTGTGTCTTGCAACTCCTTTCTTGGTATAAGTGGAGGATTGGTTACTGTAGGCATAGCAGTCATACTGCCTCCGGTTGTTAAAGTGCTATTCAGTGTTGAAGCTAGGTTAGACGGTATCTTGCATGAGTATAGAGTGGGATGTTTGGCTATACAATGTCAGAGTATAGAGAGCCGTGTAACTTGTTTCCACCACCTCGACTGTAACGGTCTCCGGGACTTTGCTGCACAATGACTGGGAGACAGTTACGTATACCGTTGTGGTTGATGGAAAGTACGGGACCGTCTTGACACAGAATTCAGAACCGATTGATGGTGTCGCCTTGATAGCGCGAAGGCATTTATCGTTCAAGCATCCTATATATCACGTTACTTAGCGTCTAGTACCGTAATATTAACGGAGTGACCAGTCTCGCTTCCAGCCTCGTGGGCAACCTATTCACATAGCGTAGACATACCGACATAGCACGATCCATCTGCTGCGCAGAGCCCAATGAAGAGTGCTAGAAAACTGAGACAAAGGTCTAACTTCATTTTGCGGCGCTGATTTTAGCGAATGGATAGTATCTATAAAAGGACGAGTTTAGATATGGAGTATAGAATAGAATCTGCAAATGCAAAGTCGGGTTGTAGAAAAGAATAGAAACTATCCGGTGGAAATATATCGTTGGTCGAAGATTTAAACCTTCCTTGATGATCATCGATCAGTTGGGGGACAGATACATACTGAAGAATTGCCTTCAAAGTCTCCTGAATCCGAGTGGATTTTTGAACTACGTACGCAGCTATATACAGCTATATTATTATTATGGGAAATTATGTAATTTATTGGCGCCGGCGGGGATGTTACACGGACCCGGTTATTGAGCTTGCGGCCAGGGGTTTAGCGAAGCTTCCGTTGACTTGGTTGGACATTATATAATACCAAGTAGCTTGCCATTACAAGAGGTTATATAGGAGATACAGGGAAAGATTTATAGTTTAGAAAACAAGCTGCACAGCTGCACAGGTAGGAATGCGGTGTAGAGAAATCATCGGCGGGAATAGATTGTCCTAGACTAGGAATCCTGATTGGATCAAGAGACTATACGCAACGATAACCTCTGATACTTCGAGATTATAGATACGTATGGGGGCTGGAAGACATTAACGGCATTCGTATTTTAGATCATTACGTCACCGGGTTATGTCCAGTAGCTTCGAGTGAACATCCTTATCATTATAGTCAACTAAGGACAGGTCATTCAGTAATTTGACTGTACAGGTTTTATCTTTCAAACCATCCAACCCGGACAAAGGAACTTATATCAGGGATTAAAGTACACATTTCGGATACAAAATATAGTGGATAATACTTTCTTATCATATCGTGCCTGCAAATGAGTACTTTATATTTATTAGAAGATGCATTGGTAATAGAGTGTGCTTGAACTATGTACCTAGTACATAAGTAATTCTTTGGGCTAGAAGCAAGTGATTTAATTTGTCAACTATCAGTTTGCAGCCGACCAGATGTTATCATTATCTTACCTATATATAAGATCTCTATCACCAGGTAAAAGTTCGCTCTTGGTAATACCTTCTGTGAATATATATAGCAAACGGAGTCTCTGGGGTCGAGACAATCGTAGCCGTAAAAAAGAAAACCAAGAAACGATAACCTTTTATAAAACCGGAACGTAGGGATCTCTAATTTACATGCACGCATGGTCGCATCGAAGCAATGAAAAATGATAAAAGCCATTATAAATATGTGCAGGAGAACAGAGAAATATAAAGCTGGGACAAAGAAAAAGCGAAACTTGCTGTAAGCCAGTCATCACACAAGGTATCAAATTTCCGGAATCAGTTGAGTCTGCGACGCTCATTAAGCATATTACCATCGAGTCGAGCCTCTCAAGTGCCCTAAGATCATGCGTTACGATTTACGTCCGCCTACCAGAAGCTTAATTTTGGTGAACAAACCTCCAGACTTCTTTTTGACTTTTTCCGACTCTTGCGGGGTACTGCCATCATCACCCCCTTTTTCCGATGTTTTTTCCGGTTTCCTTTCCACTTTTTTCTCTGTTTTCTTCTCTGTCTTCTTGCTTGCCTTTTTGGCTCCCTTTTTACCACCTACAGGCTCGTCTCCATACTTTTTAATGGTTTCCACGACTTCGAGCCATTCCTTTAACTCCTTTGACCGTTTTTCAACCTTCTTCAATTCCGTGTACCGTGCGATATACTCCTTTCTAGCGGCGTGCCACTCATCAGTTCGTTGTTCGAATCCCTATATGTAGATATCTCATTAGATTACGACATATGTCAAATATAGAAGCCACAGAGCTATAAACGTACTGGGTTTGAAAAAAACCACGGCTCTTCGCCATCTTGGATCTCTTCAATCTCGCTATCAGTTGCATGAGGGTTCATTATTTTATATTGTGCGGCCAAACGTTCGCCCGTTCTTTTCATGTACTCCGTCAAAACGTCTTGAAACCGCCTCAATCCACCCCAAAAATCCCCGCCCACTGTCTTTGCTTGAGGCATAATATCCAAATGCTTTTCTGTCGTTTCCTTCAAGCGCCGAAAGGTGTTTACTGAGGGTTCGCACTTTTTTGATAGCTCCTCTGCCAAAGCTTCGGCTTGTAAATTGATAGTATCGATTTCATTTTCGTCTGCTTTTGATAGAGTATCTTCGAAGAGCTTATTGACCGCTGCACTCTGCTCATCGATATCTTTAATAAGTTTGGGTATGGCGGCGAACGCGGTGGAATAATCCGGTGTGGTGGACTCAGCGGTCTGTGCCTCCTACATATCCAGAATTATGTAAATAGTTGTATGCGTTGGCAGACAGTAGCTACTTAGAATATGGGGAGGCAATAGATGTCGTACTTACACTCATACTAAGAGATGTTGTACGATTCCAGTCTTGAAATCAGAAGGTTGCAAAACTTCTCGACAGAGCTCAAGTTCAACTTGGAATTGTAGCTTCGATTGAAAGTGATGAATCTATAGAAGATAAGGCAGGCAGGGTATCTGGTGTAAGATCATACCGAATCCGCTTCACAAAGGACGATATATAAATGGTCCCATATAATATTAAGTATTAAGTATTAAACTTAATACTGCGTTCCAAAGTTTCTTTACGCGTGTGTTCTCGCAGTAGTGGGCTTCGTGTTGCCAAATTGGGCAGATTGGGCCAATTGGACGTGTAAAATAGATGATTGCAGGAAAGTCTAGCCAAACCGGAGAGCGGAACATGACGGAGAATATCTATTTAGAAACTAGCACGCTGCCACACATCCTCTAATCTGCCCTGAAAATCCATAGTTTTATGAAAGAAGCTGTGGTTTAGCGGTTTTCGGAGAGAGTTGTAGAATTGTATGCGTGTTCGAGCCAGGTGTCTTTGTTCGGAGAGGCATTTTGTTTTAGAAAGCCCGTTGGGTTAGCCCAAGATACTCGAACTTTCCGGGTAGGATAATGATGAGGTGGCGTAGTGAGAGTAGATACGGAGAGAAGAAGAAGAGCAAGTCTCTGTCAAACACTCTCTACAACATTTCACTGCCAACAATGAGCAGTCTGGTTTCGAATGCGTCAAAGTTAACTTCGCGTTAGAATACACCTAGGTATATAGGCATTCTCAGCTTAAAAATTTCCATCGAAATGAAGACCGTAAGAATCGAGTTTTCTGCCTTGTTTGGAGGTTTCCATTCTCGTTATATTTAGGACTGTGCTGCTCAGGAGACAAATTCCAGATTAAATATAGTATTGGTGCTATAAGTGCTAGTAGATTTCGAGACCAGGAGGATTGATACACTGCCGGGGTTAAAATTGCGGCAATTTGGTGTCGTTTTATCGATCTTTCAGTTGCGTTTTTGGATGAAACATTCATCTCAATTGAATTGAGCAAACGCTTTGCCTATAGGTGGGAATACATGGTATTTTATATAATCGTCTTCTGGGTGGAGAACTGCGATAGATTCGCACTCGGAGCAGCTGCATGTCATAGCACAAGTCTCTATCACACTACTTCGAAGCTTAACCACGAATGCGGTGCTGGCGGTTAAACCCTGCGGATGTGCATAGTATATATTTAGCCTACTTGAGTAGGAAGTATCTTCTTAAGTAAGTAGACGTGATTAGTTAAAATATGAATACTCATCAGCAATTACGCTTCAGCAAGGTAACATTATTACATTTATCTATCTGCAAATCAGTAGCGGCCTTTGTCGCGCAAATTAGACAGCACAACGAGAACCATGGGAAACTCGTGTGTAAATGCTTTTATTATTATCTTACATTTCACTATGCCTTGACCAATCAGTTCACAGAAATATCTCAGTAAATACTTACCGTCTAATATTTAGCAAACGACTCCCTTGTTACTTGTACGTAATAGCTTAATAGATGCCCGTTATCTCGGTAGCCCGTGTTCCCAGACCGAGAACAAATCTTACATTCGACCAAGCCATGCGACCTCCTCTGTTTTCCTGCAAGCAGGGCTTACTAATTGGAAGCCCCGTAAATATTAAAACGAGATATTAAACTGTGTAAATAAGTGTATTCACCCGTTCTGGGACGAAATTACACACTCGAGGTGCTCATACAGGTGCTTTTCATAAAGAAATTCAAAAACAAGCACAAGATATCTATATATCTCAACATGGGCTGCCCGCACCCGACGAAGGCCAAGATACGTAAATATGGTGAAGGGTTATAATCAAAGCAAATACTGAGAGATCTATAGCCGACGTTCGTGTCGAGCGGCTAGTTTACAACGTAAGAGCTAGTTAGATTGATCAATGCTTTCCGAAGGAACCGGTGAGTAACTAAATGCGGAACACGAAAATTCAGGTTATTTTGATGCTGTCCTGGCAGAGAGATTCACTGAAACATCTGGCAAGAGCCTGCACATGAGTATACTAGCAGGTGAAACAGTCTAAAGGCACTAGAAGAGTTTTCGTCTGCAACAGCATTAATTTTATTTTGGATTTAGCGTATATAGTTTCCATAACTCGGATCTTACCATACAAGCAGATTGGCTATACCCTTGTCCGAACTCCAGGCGTGCATCTCAGGTTGCTGCGAAAGCGTTAATTTGGTTTTGCGATGGTTAATAATCCTCCATCTGGTTAGAGTGATCTTAAAAATGCAAAAGACTGTTTAAGTTGACTGATTCTTTGTGGCCTGGTGTAGAATGGCGCAAGTGGAACCAGTTGATGATACAAAGTACAGGTTCAGGGACACCCTTACCTCTTCTGCGATAGCCCAGGCTCAATAAATCTCCTTAATGCTAATGTTTATAACTCCAATTAAAAAACCTATCATTTGATAATGCGTATAAACGCCACATTTTACCAAAATCTCCCATTTCTCGTAGCTAGACTTCATATCCGCTACTGCCGACCAGATGTGTCCCCTCTTGGCTGCTTAAGAAAAGAGTAAGCGCTGGTATTTGGAGCCGAGGACATATTATTCGGCGAATTAAATTTATATTTGTCAATTTCGAATCATGCAAGCCTTCGACTGCTTCTGATTGTGAGTTAGGCTTAATAAGCTTAATTATAAGCTTAAGATATTAAGATGTAACTGCACGCCAAATAAACAACAGGGGTTGTTTTTATATTCGAAGCGACAACCGTTAATAGCTACTAGATGTTAATCACAAGTTGGCAGCTTGGGAAATTCAGAGGTTGAGAAGCATCACAGGCGACAAATACCATGGTATCCGGTTAGGAGAGACTGCTCGATGTAGTGCTGTTGTCCTAAATGTCATACTCCAGCGTCTATGTGTGAAAGTCGAACCAGAGGTTCACTATGTGAGTTTGTATATTAATTTTCGATTTAAATATAGTGCTTGTTGTGTTATAATAGCTTGGAGCGGATCGGCTCGCCAAAGCACGTGTACCCGCTCATTAAGGATAGCGCTCGGTGACTGCTGACAAAATACCCCCAAGGTACTTCCCCGTAGGCTCCTTAGTTAAACTATAAACCAGCCCCCTTCCGCGGGCGACAAAAGCCGGGAAGTGGTAGTGTTGAAGAGAAATAGAATCGAAACAAGTACAGAACTTTAAATCTGATTCAAGTACGCTACCTTTAATATTATTCCAGCTCGGATACATACTTAAGGTGTGCCCATATTGGTATTGTACGAGTGTTATCAATGCTTATGGGGAGCTGGAGGTATTAAAGTTACTAAGTATACCAGTCATTTGCCAAATGCCTGGAATGGTCTACTGAGCCTCGGACGTTTGGTGTGCAGAAATTCAGTAATTTTCTTCCCCGATAAAACGATCCTATCGGATCTACTTGTGTATCCCGGCATGGATTGCACATGGATTGAATACTTAAACGTTCATGTTCAAATTCATGTTTATGGTTTATATAAAGGAGATTCTGATAGATTATATAAAACCTACTCCGTCGTTTACTAGTTTTGGACGGCGCTCGGGTATAGAGGCATATTACCGATACCAATGGACAGAAAACAAAAGACTATGCCATCGCTATACTGCGTAAGATGTATAGATTTCGATCGGTTGATACGGGTGTAAAGTTTAGAAATAGGAACGACACTCTGAGAACACTCTGAAGCGAGATTCGGTTATAGCTTCGTAAATAATCAAACCCAGTGCAGATATCTGCGAATGAGATGGTCTCGGAAACCAGACAGCACAAAGGCACGAATGAGGTAGGCGTGTCTAATGGCCATCTGTGCAATGGAAAGTTTGGTCTGTGAGGCTATTCGGGCTATATAAGGAGCCTATATGCCCCAGTATTCACTCTCGGTATCTCATCAGTACAATCCTTCACTCTCGGTCTCACTACGTTAATTGGATCAGAGTCAAGGAAAGGCGCGGCACCGTGCAATTTTATCATATATTGAACTTCAAATTTTTTAAACCAAATATATCTTATATTATTCTCTTATACATCTAAGATAAGCCATTACTGTTTATTCTGCGTTAAGAGAATGTATTTCAAGATCTCCGCCAGCGCCGCCACCGCCATCTGCGCCACTTTTGTTCAGCAAGTGTCTGCCCACTGCAAATTCCTCGATGCCTTTGGAGACGGAAACACAGCCGTCCACGGCCAGGCTATGCTTATCGATCCCGCCATTCCTTTGAACAACGCCGCCCAGAACCCATTTCAATATGACGTGACAGTATTCAGCGATCCTATTGTTCCACCTGTTGCAGGTCATCATCTATACGGCCAGCGTAAATGGATGGCAGAAGGCTGCGGCGCTACCATCTCAACCTCCAATCTTTGGCGTTCGTTGTACGACAAAGTTGGTTGGGGAAAGGTTGGTGAATGGGACAAGAACTACCACTGGTATATGGAATATCTTCCTAAAGCACCCGAGTCCTTTGTCCAAACTCTTTGGGAGACCTCAAAAGCCGTAACCGCAGGCAAGGTCCCCGTTGTCACTCAAGGTGGATGGCTCCAAATCAGCGTTCACCGCGTGAACGAAGACGGCGCGGGTCCATTCCGGTGTCGTATCGATTCTGATGGCTCTGGCAAGTATGGACAAGATATTCCAATCATTACACAGGTCTCGGGTGTCAACGGCCAAGAGTGCTGCAAGAACTACTGGCAACTGCCTTTGAAAGTCCAGATTCCTGCAGATTTGGAGTGTAAGATCAAATCCAACGGCATGGAGAATGTTTGCGTAATTCGTTGCGAGAACAGCGCCCCAAACGGTCCTTTTGGTGGTTGTATCCCATTCCAGCTTAAAGGCGTTCCAAAACCTATCCCAGAGACTCCCAAAATCATTCAAAATCCTGGGTATGGCGACGCTGGATACGACGTCAACAAGGGCACCTCCCGAGATTACTATAAGCGCGATCTTGACTCTAAGATGGCTAGACGTGTTGCCGTTGCGCAATCCGCTTCTACTCAAGACGAAAACTAAGTGGAGGGGATATTAAATATCGTATAGATAAAGGGATATAAAGGATTTAAAAACGTTGCGGTGTTACGATTCCACGATTTTACGAAACCATTCCACGATTTTATGACTTCCTCGATTTTGTGCTTGCTTTTATACTTCAGTTCTGAAGAATACTTTTCGCTTGTACAGTTTTGTTTGATTGTCACCGCACGCAAGTAAATATACAAATGTAGAGGTATATGTATGCTCAGAGTCCGATTTTATGTACAGAGGCAGTCTTATTTCAGTGGTATGCAATTCCTAGTTAGACTAAAAATATACCAGAATGGGAATAGAGGTCCAAGTTCAAGTTCCAAACTAAAATCATTGTGAACATGCCATGCCCGTGTATTCACCAAGTTGAACATAACTACAGGCTTGATATTCGATTCAAAAACGTCGTCTAGTCGTCTGTACAAAATCTCAGAAGGGTTCCCTGGTTTGCGAAGTAATATCCTTAGCAAAATAATGTAATACTACATGAGATCCTGGCGTTTCGCTTGTGATGAGACTGCGCCGACTGAAAATATGGGGAGGATCATTACCGGCAAACACTAAAACAATCAATGAGGTTGAGTGAAGCCACGCGAACAAGTGAGTTCTATGGGGTGATGGGACTATGGTCGCGATTATACTAGTTAAACGTTGAAGAACTGGAAAATAACATTTATAAGTACGCTCGCCAGTGGCCAGAGGATAAAGGAAGTCAGGAATTTCTACAAGCAAGAAACCTAAAAACATACCATGGAGAAAAGTGATAACCAAAAGTATAAAATTTAGATAAGAAACCGACTAGGTTATAGCTAGGGCGTTGTTGATAATTCTAGTCAGAATTAAATAGGCTAAAAAGTCGATTAGGAAAGGAGATCTACAGCAAAAAAAAGCTCTGTCGCCCGGCACGAAGATATCCAATCATCAAAAATGAAATCCAAGCATAAGCAAAATGAAAGATAAGAACCATCAGGCGCTCATTTCTTCATGGAGGACCGTCCATGAAACATCAAATTACGGATCGGCTTTTGGTTCTGGACTCGTTGTTGGTTCTTTTGACCTGCTTGGAATCGGAGATTGCTCGGGCGTTTGGGGTTTCGTGTCATTCGACTGTTCCGTGTTGGGTTGCAGTCTCTCAAGGCGCACAAGGGCGTCGTGAAAGAGGCTCAAATCAGCGGCAGCGGGTAGGTATTCCAGTGGCTTCGTGTTACAAAATCCGAAATAAACAACTTGTGTATCGGATTGCATGATTTAGTACCTCTTTATAAGGTCGCCTGATTCCAGCCTCGAGGCTAGCCTGGTTCCTAGCACTTACGGTTTCTTGCAGCTTCCCCATCTTTTCGTTGGCCCTTGATACCCCATGCCCCAGTCTCCGAAACGTCCTCTTCAGGATCGATGCCAAAGCTTGTCAAAATATTCTCGGTAACTTCGAAACAGTTCTTTTGAACCCTGCAGAATTTCATTCGAGGATACAGAACGGAGTAACATCTGTATTGGTACAAGAACGGATCTCGATGGGTGAGCTTCTCCCATTCTCCGTCATACAGGATTACATTGACGTGTGGATTTTCCTGTATAACTTGGTTGAAGGCATCGGCACTATTGCATTTCAGTTGAGTCTGTCAGCCTGATTGCGAACCTCGGTTTCCACGGACTGTGTGTTGCGTCAAATCTTATGCAAGAATCTGACGGATTATCGAATTATCGCGAGTACGTATCGGAATATCGCATACCTCTTAATGTCGACAACGTTCGCACCGTCTATATAGTCTGCCGTCATGTTAGGACTGGAGGCAGACTTTGATTGAGGTGCGTATATTTTGGTTCGTTGGTGGTGTAGTTTCGTTGGTGTCTTGGTTTTTCAAAGCAGGCACAACTGTTGGATCGAACAGAAAAGAGAGAGAGAAACGCTCAAACAATTCTTATAACTCTACAGACATCATGGGGCCCGCCGTCACCTTGGCTGGTATACACATACCTAATGCCGCATGTATATCCTCTTTGAAGCCACCCTCATTTGAGCCAGCAGGCTTGGCCTTTTCCTTCCTTTTCCTTTATCCTCGTATATATAGAATAAAATTCTAGTTTCCTTCTGGAAGCGAATAAATGAGAAATTGCAAAGATCCCCCCGAACACCGGTGTCTCGTACCGTGAAGTAACGATGTCTAAATTTCTTAGCATTCTAGCCTCTGTACTATTTTCGAAGCTCTCCACCCGAGATGTATCCTAATCCGTCAAGGACAAATGATACGACACCGGATGTTCTACCTCAAAGTGAACATTCCTCGTTCTTCTCAGCCACGTTGTCCGTCTTCCCAAGGAGCAATACAAGAGTTTCCGAAGATTGTCCAATCGCAAATATCAGTAAGTCGGGTTATACTATTTCATGAACTGGGCTGCTTTTGCTTCCGCTGTTTGTATTGTTCCAGTATTGCCAAAGTAAGTAACAAGGATGCCACTAGTAAGTAAGGGAGTCCTTCGAATTGGATAAAATTTCAAACTTTGTTATTGAATAAATTCAAGCAGATCAGGGGTTTAATAATCAAAGCCTTTGAGATGCGGCTTAGTACTGGGTTTCAAGCAAATCTATGGGGATATGACAGTTAATATCTATCGTTTTAAATATGCCTGGTCTCGTAAATATGTCTATGAGTGTCTGCTTTTTGATATCGCAAGAGTAGTCTCAACTAGCTCGAAGTTTCTGTTAGCTCGAACTTTGTCTTGAAATTTCAGAGTTCTGAGAGACAGGTGGCTATATAGAGACAATGGTGTCATCGTCAGCTTAGTCGAAGTGAATTTCAAATGGCCACCATGCTTCCACTTTCGTTCGAGGCGACTTGATCCTACGTTTATCGTGCGTTTCTACATGGACTTACTTTAAGGTATTGAGATCTCGATATATTTTGGGGCGAGACAACTTGTTTAACGGAAAGGATTTGCCGTGAATCAGATGAATCAGATGAATCAGGCCGGTGGATCAGAGAAGCGGTTTAAAATTACCCTGTAACAGCTAAAATTATTATAGTATATATAAGTCTTGAACAGTGGTGAAAATATATACGTGAAATTGAAAACTTGTAGATCTATACGGTGAAAATGCACGCCAAAACGCCTCCCGAATGCTCCGTTGCTTTTTATTAGTCATAAAGCGGATCATGAGCAATAGAAAAACCAATATCCTCAAAAGAGTGTGATAAATCTCGTCCATACTACTGTCTCGTACACCGACATTGGTGTAGCTCTCAAACTGACAATACCTTCGATGGTCAGACAGGCCCTGCAGAATATATATAACATCCCGGCACACGTCATGCCGAATCCGTAAACGACGTATTGTAACCAATGGTTCTTCAGTCGAACGAATCGATCCCACCAGTTATCCAACCATGCCCATGTAAAGAAGATTATATGTGCGATTGTCCAATAAAGACCTGGCGCAGCGATATAACCAGCGGAAAGATGCCAGAGGAGCTGCTCGATTTTCATGGAGAAGTACTCGTTCCACACTGCAAGGTGGACACTACCATACATTATAATAGCGGGCCAGAGTATGATTCCCACAATCTGGCCGGAAATTTCTTTCAATAGAAAGTCGCAGGGCCAATTGATTGCCGTTGAGACAAGGAACTGTCTCGGTTCCATGATATATCTAGATTGCAGTTTCGGAGTAAAGTAAGCCTGAACGGCTGGGTATATTTGGTAGGCTTGAACGCAGAAGTTACGACGAGTCTGGCGGTCAGAATCACTGTCATTTGACTCGAGGCTATGTAGCCTTATTTGATCTGATAGGTGTAGTAGCATATGGAGCTAAAGTAAGTTTTAGCCTGGCCTCATTATCTAAAGACGGGACTACCATCCTACTCGTTGATCAGTGCTAGCTAGAGATAAGACCATGAAGACTGACTCTGGGGGTTTCCAGTTTCCCGAGCGCCTTTTTCCCCGGAAAATTCGACATTGTGGCCCAGAGCCATCAAGTATTACATATATCTGTGGTCATTGCTGGGTTGATGCACTTGAGGGGCTGTCTGGGCGATTTCGATTACTTCCACGAGCACGAAACCAATTAAACTGTACCGCTTGATGTTTTAAATCTTGTCTTTTGAAGTCTGGCTCATAGATGTTTACATATGATCTTGTCCCTAGGCCTGTGCCAAGTGCACACGTAGAATACTCGACGTGAATAATTAATGGTTACAGAATGGGTGACTTCTCTAAATGACTTTTAAATTTACTTGTCGATTATCGGGTTACGAGCCAGTCTTGCTGTGCGACCCTTCGCCAAAAAGTGGAGCTGTTTGACGACGAGAACAGTTATGAGCGTGAGATTGCCGATTATCGTGTATAATAATCGCTACTCCAAGCCGACATTCCTCCAGTTGATAACTACATGTGCCCACGCACGGCGCCTGTTATATTTACCTGTATTTTTGCAAACAATCTGTCTCTTTGTTCCAAAATCTAGATACCATGGCCAAAATTGTACAAACATCTTCTTAAATAAATTACATAAGTTTTCTGAAAATTCAAATATTTGAGTATAGAGAACATGAAAATGTTATGCAGACAGCGAGATCGAGGCACCTAACATGCATGTAGTACTGTGCAGCTGAGATTGTCAGCCCAACCATCAATTGATTAACTCTTGGACTATGTTTTCCCACCATTCCAACTAATATTTAAGCATGCGCCAATTGGTCAAGCGCTTGGCATTACTTCTACACCGCTTGCAATATAGTCTTGTCAGCTGATCTTCAAAATCATTATGCAGAATAAATTAGAATTTTGTATACGTAGAATGCAAATGGAGCGATAGGTGGCACACTCGCGTGATGTGATGTCAATCTATTGCTACTCCGGGTGTGCTACAGATACATTGACCTACAATCCATGAACACACTTTACTAAGCAAGGATGGGAGAAGATTTTGAATTACCATACCATACAGATATATATTATACAAAGAAACCCAGAGCGATAAGAGAAAGCCTCAACAAACAACCCATCTTTCAATCAGGCTGCACTTGCAGATACGCTTCTTCTTGGAATTAGATAAGATAGGATGTGCATTCTTGCATGGTAATTATATTAAAATTGGCCGCTAATTCTTGGCAGCTGCCGTATACCGTGGCGCGCATACCAAGAACCTCGAAGACTGTCGATTGGGGACTTGTCGCCCTGCAGAAGGTTCAGCTGAGAATGGGCCAGAAATCTTGTGGTATGGAGTGCTCTTTATCGATTCTATATACATTCGCCCCTTATCCCCTTTATCCCTTTCTAAACCCACCCTTTAGATATTTTACTTCTGTACGCAGGTTTATGTAGCCACTCGTTTCGTTCACCTCTTCTCAAAGCTTCATCGATATCGCCAAACATACCATCGGCATCCGAGCAATCGAGAAGCTCTAGCTCTCAGGCTCCCTGTTCTCCCAGAAGGTCCCTGCAAAGCCGGGGTCGCTCGTTTACCCGGCTCCAACGGTAAAAACATCAATTTAATGAATTGAGTTATTCAGTTCTTAGCTCAAGATGAAAGTTAAATCTTTGCTGAGCAACTTGTTTGCTGCCGGTATATGGGCGCTAAAGTGGATGCCTCTTGCGTCAGCTCTCGCGTCGACTGACACAATCACAAGTTGTGGCGATAATACGCGAGCATGCTACGAAACGCAAGTTGCAAGTTGCACCTACGGAATTGTAGACATTGCAGGATATGGAATGGTATCACAATGAAGTGGGCGACTATTAGTTAATTATTTCTAAAACCATAGAAATCATAATATGGATCCGGCCGTTATCACGTCCAGCTCGTTTGGGCAGCTATGGAGGGCGACTTTGACCGGCAGTTATCGTAACATCAAAGAGCAACTCTTCGCTCAACCTCTTGTCTTTACCCCCAAGACAGGAACTACGCAATATGTATACCTCTCAACTACGCAAAACAAAATCTATAAACTAGACGCCAAAACCGGTGCCATTGTTGCTGAACGTACACTAGCAATCCCGTTCTTAACAGCCGATCTCGATGGCTGCGTCGATATCAACCCTCTTGTGGGCAACACGGTATGTAACTGTTAACTTCAACCTTGGCTTGTAACCCGACTCCAACCAGCCTCATTGGCCAAATATTTACCACTCCACCAATTGAAATAACAAGCCAGAGCTTTGTCGCAAAAAAAAAACGAACCGGGCAAGAAGTCATAGCCTACTACGTTCTTGAAAATCTTACCTGTCACCTAGAGTCACGGCGGCAAGACTCGCCGTCGATATTTTGCATAAGCTTTAGTAAGGTTCTTTCATAGTATTATTTGTACTGATATGGTACCTTTTTATGGATTTCTAGGCTACTGGTGTCATCGATCCGGATACCGACACATGGTATCTCACTATCAAGACTTATCGTGATCAAGGCGATGTAGAAAAAGGTAGGCTGAATGGCCGATATTGGGTGTATGCTATCGACACCGTCACTCTCGCCAACAGACCTAGCTTTCCTGTACCTCTCGAAAATCTAGCCGCGAGAAATAATCCAAAGCGGTTATTCAAAGGTGATAATCAACATCAACGCCCTGCTCTACTCCAACACGGTCAGTTCATTTATGCGGGCTTTGCGTCACATTGAGTTCAGTATAATTTCTCCGGATGGTTAATAGGGTGGAATAAAACCAGCGGGGCCATTGTAGAGAGCTTTGCGACTCAGGGAGGCCCCGAAAGCATCGATGTTAAAGGAGGAGGTATTTGGATGTCGGGTGGCGGATTAGCTTCTGACGACAGAGTATCTATATGGTTTTCTACAGGTAACGGCTACGCATCCCAGTTACACGGTACTCCAGTGCCAGGGAGGCAGCCTCCTTCATCCCTGGAAGAGGGAGCCGTCCACGCGGTTATTTAAGAAGATGGCACTGTCCGTATTGTTGATTTTTGGATGCCGTATGAGAAAGAAGCACTGGATGGCGCGGACCAAGATCTGGGTACATCACCGGTTAACTTCTCACCATTCAGTTGCCCAAATGCTCAGCGGATTGGAATCATAACGGGTAAAAATGGAAAGACCTACTTCTTAAACATAGATAACCTTGGCGGTTATTGTATGAGTCCGACGAAGCAGGACGCCATTCTTGGTGTCTATCAGAATGAAAACTCCGTGTATGCTGGTGCCGGAATATACCCGATCTCTGCGACGAGTGGCTACAAAGCCGTTCCAGAGAACGGTATCATTCAGACTCTCCGCACCTTCACCGTGCCCGGAGTCGTCAAGTTCCAGAAACCTGTATTTGGCAATGGTATCGCGTATCTAGGTACTAACCAAGGTTACCTCTACGCGTTCGGATCTCCAGTTAATCCGCCTTTTGAATGTTCCAGTAATGATTTTGGTAACCTAAACGTTGGAGCTACAAGTGCTGCAAAAACAATATCCTGTCGAGCTAAGGTTACAATCCAAGTCACTGGAGTTAGCCTTTCTTCACCACAATTTAAGCTGAGCTCAGTCCCTGCTGTGCCGGTTACTGTCACAGCAGGATCCAATTTTACTTTTACAGCTCAATTTACACCGGTGACTGTTGGTTCTCTAGCAGCAGACGTCTATTTAAATACTACAAATGTAGCAGGTTACTCGAACCAAGCCAGTGTCTCCTTAAGCGGTATTGGCCGATCATCCACTGCCTTGCTTGCCATCCGCCCAGAAATTGTAACATTCGCAGGTTATATTACCGGGTCATCATCGACGGGTGTCGACCAAACATTCATTATTGCCAACGATGGAGATTCCACCCTGACCATCTCGGGATATCAGTTTTCGACAACATCAACTAATGGGCCATGGATTCAACCAGCAGCTAGTGGAGGTGGCCAGGCTATTGGTCCTTTTACTTTCTATAACCTTCCAACCTCAATCGGACCGACCAGCCATATTGATGTTCGTGTGAATTTCAAAACGACCGTTTCTAACATTTACACTGTCTACCTAAAAGCTAACTCAAACTCAAGCGGCGGCTCTGAGACAGTTTCGATTCTTGCAACTGCCGCGGATCCACCGAAGGCTGTTGTTGAGTTCGAGATTCCAGGGGGTGGGTGGGCTCCGTTCAACCCGAACGTCCCATTTTCTTTCGGCAACGTCGTGCAACAGAATACGCTTAACCTTAAACTTCGCATTACAAATAACGGCGGCTCCAAGGCCGCTTCCTTATCTATTACTGTTTCGAACCCCCCTGTCGGCATCGAGGGTATTATCGGCGCCTTGAATGGTGTCAACCTAGGAGAAGGTACATTGATAGCGGCGGGAAAGTCCGAGATGACGACCTTATATTGTTCTGTCCCCAGAACTCAAGTCAATACTGACCCGTACAGCGGCGATGCTACCTGGACTATGAACCTTAACGATCCAGTTTTTGGCAAACAGATATTCAAGTTCCATTGCAATGCGATCTCGCAGCAATATGGGCCGTTGAAGAATGCTACAACTGGACTGTATCGGTATATTGGCTGTGCTAAAGAAAACAACCCCGGCCGACAATTGAAAACTCAACTATGGAGCAAAGATGCAAACGATAATAAAGCGTGCATAGAAGCGTGCTATGCTACCGGGTGGACCTTTGCAGGGACTCAATACCATCGAGAATGTTGGTGTGGAAACGATGTTCCAAAGGAAATATCCCTTGAACGTGATTGTAATTTCGGTTGTTCTCTCTCGGACGCATTCATTTGTGGTGGCAATGGGTATTTCGCGGGAGGAGCCTTCATATCCTTATTTGCACAGTCTGATAAGTACGTCCCGGGACAGCCACCAGTTGGTACTTCGACTACTTCTACAAAAACAGGCACTACACCGACTGGAACTGCTAATCCGGCAATTTACAAAAAATATGTTCACAAAGGATGTTGGTCGCAACCCGGGGGTGCTCGTGCTCTGGCCAACCAGATTGCTGTAACGGATTCCATGTCTATTGAGACATGTGTTGATGCCGCTATTCAGAGAGGATTCAGCCACTGCGGTGTGGAGTAAGTTATATCCTGCTATTTATTCTCCCATGGCGACGTTAGCTAACTATGTGATAAGATATGGGCGAGAATGCTGGGGAGGCACAACTATTCGAGCAGAATCAACACAACTTCCAATTGATCAATGCAATTTCCCCTGCCCAGGAAATACTCAGGAAAAGTGCGGAGCTGGCAACAAGTAAGATCCTTGCTTTAGTCTTTAGTTTTTCCTTTTGTTAGCTAACATCTGGGTCCATAGGTTCAATCTGTATATTCTCGGGCCTTCCAGCACGACTACAGCAACCTCTCGAACGACTACGACACCGACAACAACTACGACCACTACGACTACGACTACAACAACCAGCAGAACTACAATAACACCAATCACTACGACTACAACGACGTCCAGTACTACAACTACAACAACGACGAGTACCACGTCGACAAGTACCACGACGACGAAGAGCACTACAGCCAGTACCACAACTAAAACTGCGACTACTACCACAACCACACCGTTGCCAACGAGTGATGCATGGGAATATCTAGGATGTTACTTGGATTCGGGATCCCGCACATTACCCAACAAGACGAAAACAGATACGAGCAAGATGACGGTTGAGTACTGTCAGGACTTCTGTCTGACGTTCAATCTACCTTACGCAGGGGTAGAAAATGCTAACCAGTGTTTTTGCTCTGATGCGATTGGCTACAACCGTCTGCCCGGTCAAACTAGCTGCACGGTGCCCTGTGCTGGTAATCCTGCTCAGGTTTGCGGTGGCGCTAGTAGACTTAATATTTATCGGTATAAAAACTGGATGCCGACTTCCATTCCCGATGAGGTTTGGACTGGGAGTATGATGGTTGCTGGACGGAAATCACAGGTCGAGCAGTCAGAGGGTACCTCTATAGTAATATAACTGGGATGACGATTGAGCAGTGTATTTATACCTGTAAAGGTAGAAGTCACACTATAGCAGGAGTTGAGTACGCAAAGGAATGCCATTGTGGAAACGTTAACTTTGCAACTACGAAGGTCGATGACAAGCAATGCAACAGCAATTGTGTAGGAAATCCAACCGAATTCTGTGGTGCCGCGAATAGGCTGCAGGTCTATCTTGCTCCATAAGAGGTGACAGAGGACAAGGAAGAATTTTCATAGTTTCTCTCATTTATTTTGAGTTTCGGATATTCTCTTGTAATTTGAAATAACCTTTCTAATCTCTATACAGACTTCAGTATATATTTTTGTAGTATCCGATAGGTAGTTGATATATGTTTCGTTTAATTATATATATCTCAGCTTTCAAAGAACCCTGCGTTTAAATGTATTCTAATTGGGACCAATGGGTGAAATATTTCGTGCTTTTCATGTCATGGGGAGTTAACAAATAATAGAGCTTTCTAATTAGCCCAGCGGATAAGCCGTACTTACGTGGTCAGCTACGAGCGTAAGAAAGAGAACTACCGGGCATTTTCGTTACGTAAATTACAGCTCTATAGTCGAAGTCTTGGACGATGACTACGCAAAGCTACCCCGTTAGCTTTGAAAGTGTGAGAATCGTGAGAATCGTCTTCAGGGACCTTGCCATTCTTTTCAAGTGGCGCAGTTACAAGGCTCAGCATCGTACGAGATTGTTAGATTTGATCAATACTATATTGGGAATGTTGGTGTGAGATTTGGATCTCGGCGTACGAAGCTCCGTAGCTCGCACGCTGTAGACTTGCGGCAATGATACACTGTCGCTGCTTCGGCCGAGACCGCGAAGTGGCTAGATTCGTGAATATTCTTCAACCAAGCATCAAGCAAGGAAGGAGGTAACTAAGTAGCTGCGTCAGCCTCACTGGGGCCGAGGCTCGTAACTTAATCCTGGCTGCCAAATTTAAACGCCATCTGCCGAATTCTGGCACTGGCGACGGCCAAAAGCTAAATTTACCTAATTACTTGTTGCAGAATTTTCAGCACAACGCAAGAAAAACCCGCAATGGTAAACTGCGCCAGGCTGCAGGCTGTACATACAGCTGTGATCTACGTTTGTGCAATTGTACGCGTTCCAATTCGATGGTATCTCGATCTCACAATTTATGAATGATTTTTGCTTTTCGCAAATATAGAGAAATCATAGAATCGAAAGTCATATACCTAGATTATGGGTGGTGATCACCAAGTCCGGACTATTTAAGAAAGCGCGACTTTGGCATCTTCCTAACTCTTTTTAAAATTTATCAAACCATTCTTTTCCATTTATATAGATTTAGGTATAAACCAGCACATTGGCACTACCAAAACTCAGAATAGTCACATTTTGTCACCGGTAATTCTTCGATCACAATGGTGAAGCTCAGCCTTTCTTTGCTTCCTCTCTTCACGGCCACTACCCTCGTCGCAGCTGCTCCAGCACCCAGCAATGTTTTTGAGAGGTCGCATAGCAATATTTTCGCTAGAGATGTGACCTGCCGCGACGATCTTGCCGCCTCTAGTCTTGCCCGAGTACGTATCAAACCTTAACTCCACATTTTTCGATCTAGGAGACTGCTGCTGACATAAAAATTGGTTAATATTAGGCTGACGAAGCTGTGGCATGCATCAACTATCTTGCTAGTCTCGGAGGGCAGGCGTGTGTCGCCACCGTCTCAGGTCAATCGTTCTGCAGACGTGGTCAGACTCAAATCACAGGTATCAGCATTCTCGACAGAGGCCAAACTACGTCGTCAAGCTGGTAAGTGTAGTTCGACTTTTTGCTTTTCTGATTATTCACCACTAATCTCTTTAACAGTCAGGATGTTGCCAGGGGAGCAGGACAGATTCTGGATCGCTGCACCAGGGGTGACGGAACGGTCCGCGGAGCCAATGCAGCGTGGGGCAATGGAAATCTGATTGTCGACATCCGACGTGTTCCATAGATTTGACACGCATGTGTGTGAATACTATGTAGCGATCTCGGGAGATGGGATACATCGGTATAACCATGAGCATCATGTTGCAAGTTTTGACTTCTCATTATATTCTGTTGAACTTGTTATAGAAAATAAATAAAATTTAAGCATCATGATAATTATTGGAGAAATAAACTTGGAAATGGTCAGAAAGAGCTATTCTAGTTAGAAGATACTCTGATGTGTCTTCTCTCATAATGTTTCTCCTCGTAATCTAGGGCTGCCATTGATTTCGTCGACCTCTTGGATCGACTCTCTCTATTTGATGTTTATGGAAATACTCAAGATGAATACGAGAATTATGAAATAGAAAGGAATAGTGCCGGGAGCCATCTGCACAGCAGCGGAGTTACTAGAAGTGGAGGTTGGTCCCGTGACTGTGGGGGAGTAGGCGGCCATCGCGATATAAAACAGGTCGTCGACAGGGGTTGGGATACTAGTGGGTGGGTGCGCACCCCACGATCCACTTGAGACAGTCAGAGTAGATGTTGAAGAGGCTTGACAAGTGTGGCCCTTGAAAGTGTATCCATTCTGCACGATTTCAAAAGGCTGGCAATTAGGCTGGTCATAATCTGAGCTGCGTATGTCCCCAACGTATTAGCTTGAATTTAAGTAGACGTCGAGAGACTCCATTCGGAATACTCATACCAGACATGGCTTTCCCGTGCCACCGTTGTTTGCCACCGTCCATTATATGAATTCTCCCAGTCCGTTGCACCGATGCAGGTTGTCGCAACAATTTGTTTCGTCGGGTTGGTGATGGCATAATTGTCAACGCATCCAATATAGGTTGCGGAATACGCACAATATGCACCGCGAGCACATTTAATAGGGTATGTGGATGTGTAGGTATTATTGGCTACTCCAGAATAAAATTAGCAACAGTGTCTGGTTTTGTGTTAGCCAATTCCGAAAAAACTTGCAGGAATTCACAACCATGTTCACGTATCCGCATGTTCGTGATTTCGGGCGACTGCCACCACCTCCAGCTCCTCTACCCTCCTGTACCGCTTGGGTTATAGTCGTCACCTCATTTTCATAGCGAGGAAATTTTCTTAGCATTCGAGGGTTCTATTGTGGATTGATAATTCCTACAGAATTTATCACTGCAAACATTCCCGTTGGAAAGTCACGAAAATATATTAAGAGAAGATGAAGGAAATGAGTTTGACTGCCGAAATTATGTTATCAAGGTGCTACTCAATTTGTGCTTGCAGGTCCCTTCTTATAGTCAATTTTACGAAGGAAGATGTAAACGCAATTAAAGCGCTAGACATTATGTAGTTCGAAATTGTGCATGCCGCGTGGTGGTCGCAAAAATGGAAGTGAAGGCGTAGTTTAGCCGTAAAATGCCAACGCCAACGCCAACGCCAAGTCTCTATCTCCTCGGAAATATTGCAAAAAATCGCCAAATTTGCTCCTTTGGCGGCGCTTTCTGAACAACGCAAGAGTCAATTAGTTTAAATATATCATGATGTCATATTCAGATGCGTTTATACCATTATTTCTCAAAGCTGAAGCCTAGTAGGCTGTGTAAGATATTTCTAGTTGCATTGGTGGATTCTAATGAACTGGCGAATAAGCTCGGGCAGTGGCTTCGAACTGGAGATAGCTTCAGAATTGAAGAGCTTTAGCGAAAGTGACGAGACTGCAGCGGAAGGTCGTCTCAGGTTATGAGACCGAGTAGAGGCAAGGGTCTATCAAGAATTGAGATATTTGAAGTACATGTGTACATGTTGGGGTGACGATTGTCAACTTCTGAAGTCTGTTGTGCCATTGCAGTTGCGCTTCAATAAAGGGACTGGGGATACAAGTGGTCTCAAAAACCAGACAGCACAAAAGCACAGTTGAGGCATATAGCATTTAGGGAACACCACTTCACCGTCTAACTACGTTAAATAATTGAAAACTACATTTTCGGTTCCATTGAGAAAATGCTGTTGCTCTGACATGGGACTCTAATTGACTAATTTGAATGGTCATTAGTAGATATTGGGTCTTGCAGTCTTGTCTATACCCTAAGCATTACCAGTTTATACCTTGATTAACAAGACTGCCTCTCTATTGCGATATCTACAAGTATGCTCAGTACTCTCATGGGAGATATAAGATGGTAATGTTAGTCAATTCAACCTCGGAACCACAGCTCCACAGTTTGGATTCGAGACTGTAGTCAGTTATTCACTGCAAACCCGGTTATCGTCAACACCCAGCCCAAACAAAATGGAAAAACGAAACGACTTAGTATGGAATATTTTAATCTAAGTTACGAGTAAATATTGCTGATTGGGCCCAAACAATCGAGAGGAAGCAGATCTGGTTTACGAGACAAATCGAGAGAAGCTATCCAAAAGTCACCTCAAATATGATAATTGATGAACAATCCGAAACCCAAGTTAGCGGCTATTTCATTTAGTTAAGTTAGGAACCTGCCCAGCCCTCAGACCCATCAGCTCGAACATCTCTAGATCTCCCATAATTACCGCAACGGCTACATCGATTTCACGGTCGGCGGTCTCTGTATTAGCGTCGGACCCATCTAGTGCAGTCGAGAAAACTCTGGTGCCATTACCACCTCCGACACTGCAATCGTCATCAGTTGAGTACCGGTCGCTGGAATCCGTACGTTCATCATGTTCGTTCTCGATATCGGACTTCTCGAGTTCGTCGTCATCAGTCCAAATTCCCGCTCGGCGTCCTGCTCTAACGATACTTTGCATAGAGCACTGTCCAGTCTGCATGTAAAAATCCCACGAAGGCGACTGGCATTCTTTATATTTAAACTCAATCCCATTTGCACCAACAATATAGCCAGAATTGTGAAAGGATGTCCCTGTCCCGTCACCAAACCCCATCCCGAGTTCACGACTCTCCAGTTCACACTGAACACCTTCGGTGATCGTGATTTCTGGGCGCGCATCCGACAAAAGAGTGACAGCTCGCCTATCAAGCAATTGATTTGTCAGATTGATTTCTCGAAGATCCAAGGCAAAATTGCTACCACTGTTGATCACGTAGAGGACACTGGCTGTGGTAATATTCCCGGGTTTGGTTGGGATACCTGCTCTGTATTAGCTTTCCGAATTTGGTAATTTTCGCTGTATTAGGAAGGGATCTGTAAAGCCTGTGACCACAAGGATCTTCTTTGTGCAACACAGTTGGAGAAAATCTGTGTTGTAGGTTCTGGGAGATCGCGTAGACGTACCTGTGATTTTGATCATTGCTGTGAGGATACTTTTGGAAGATTGTTTTAAAGATTTTATCATCTAACGTGGTGCATCATATAGGGTGGATGACTTTGAGACTTGGTGACTTAGAAATGACTGCCTCGAGGGCCTCGTTCGAAATATTGATTGACTGAGCTTCAGTGGGAGAGACGATGCCCTTCTCGCCTTTCTTCCCTTCTATAACCTTGACACTTCTATCAATACTTTTGATAATAAGGATTTCGAGTCCTACTAAGAGTTACGATATAGCCAACAGGTCGTTAATATGGGAATCCGTCACAGGAAACCCGTCACCGAATTGTATCTGCACAAAACCAGGAATCAGGCGGGATTTGTTGTAGCTTTTGATTTCCTTAAAGAAAAGGATTTGGGATGCTGAAACTGGCGAGTGTTGATGTTTTTGATAGGTTTGAGCTTCTGGATCGGCATCAGTCAATAGATTGAGATCGTTCTGCTGGCGGTCTGTAGGCTCGGATAAAATATCTTCGGCGTCCACTTCAATTATTTGAATATTCTCAAGTAACATAAGATCGTGAGAAATCGACAATCTTTGCTGAGCAAACATTGACCTCTCGCAAAGTGTTTGCATAGCGATGGTTTCTTTTCGGAAGACATAATTCCGGCGGCACCTGGATCGAAAGACACCTAGGAAAGCTATTAATATATTGGCTAAACTCAGCATGCATTGACCAGATATTTGTGTAGTTGATCAAAAGTAGACCAAGAAAGGTTTCACTCCAGCTTTAGAGACTTGCTTGCATATCTAACGTGAAGTTGTGGTAATTTTGATGGTAGATGAAATTAAGGTCAAATGATGAGATGGTATTGGTATGTAGTCTCGAGTCCAGATTGGTATGTAAGTCATACTAAGATGAACTCTGTGTGTTGGCTCTAAAATGAGGTCTTAGTGTTAGCTGTTGTTGTTTCCAGAAATAAAATCAATCAGTCTCGTTACCAGCAGCCCACTGTCTGGTAACGAGACTGTATTTGGAGCTAAAAGGACGGAGCTTGGGATCAGACCTACTCCAGATTACATATAATCATTAGTTGAGATCTAATGGACCCCTCCAGAACTGGGTTGTAGTGTGACATGGTCTCATCATTGGATTGTGTGACTGAGTTAAGCTGGGCTCTATAACTTATTTTTCTTTGAAGCTTTTAATCAAAATCAAATTGTGGATATACTTGATCAGTGAATTTAAGGTACAGAGTATCGAATGTTGTGGCTGCTTCATCATCCAGTTTTTGGATCGGCACTAATGAATAGTTTTCAAATGAACTCATGCTACCTATTCTCACCACACTGTTTTGCTTCTAGCATGGTTTTAGGGCACCAGTGGGACTGTCTTTCAGTTTGTCATGTATTTTCTTCCGCGTAGACATCGACCTTTTCCACTACCTTTTTCTCTTTTCCCTTAACCCTTCCACGCAAACCATAGCAGCCTCTAACAAATATCATCATCACAAACGTTCAAACTATCATCAATCTCTATTACATTTCACCTGATTCGTCATATATCTCCATTCTGTTTGTTTTAATCCTGAAACTTCACGCCAACCGATCCAAAAATACTTTTTTATTCAATTAACTCCCCTCCCTCACTCCCAAAATCAAAATTCAGCATTTACATACTCTGTCTCGAGATTCTTTTTCCTCATCTTCTTTTTTCCCCCAAAAGGTAGTACACGCACTCCGCTTCTTATTTCCCAATGGCCCCTTCTCCCCACCGACCACAAGTCCAATAACTTACAACAGTGATTCGATACTGACTTTAATGAATCTAACAATAGAACACCACATCCAGTGCTAGTTTTATTTGACAAAAACAAAGTGGCTAAGATGTCGATTTTATCAAGAGCAGATATGGAAGTGGTAATTTCTGTGAAAGAAAACAATTGCAAGAAAGACGAGCGTAAACTCCATTCAGGTCCCTCAGAGGATGAGAGGATGAAAAATATCTCCGATATCGAGAATCGCATCAATGTTCCCTTTGCGTCAAAAGCAATCATCACCATGAACGAATCCCTATCATTCGACTCAGACACAGAATCATGTTCATCGATTTCCGACGACAACAACGAACTTGATTTCTTCCCTCTTCTCCTTCAATCAACCGGATATATTCAACACCACATCCAAAACAATCGTACTTCCTCGCTAAAGGCAGATGATTCTAGTCTTACCATTGATCAAAATGAGTTGGATAATCTCGCTAACAAGAAATCGTGGCCCTCCTGGAAAATCGAATCTATCAAAAGCGGCGGAGAGTTTGTCCATTTTGGAGGAGATGGTGGTTTGCCGATCACAAAGCTCGATCGACATCCTCGACGCCGTCGCGATAGTGAAGTCATGAAAGAGAATCCCGAGTATTTCTACACTCGAGTTGGAGGATGGAAGAAAGCATCTGTCATTTCTCGGAAGTGGATGTTGCTAGAAATTACTCCAGGCCAGCCACCGCAATGCGCCATGTGGGAAGATTCGGGAAAGGAGACCCAAATCAACCCAACCAAATGGAAGTCCCAAGGCCAAGAGGATGTTCTATATGTCTACGATATCGTCAAAGATGGAAATCCTCGGTTAGGACATGTCTGGCCAACTTATATCTGTGAAGATTCACAGATTTGTGCTCTAGAGTTTGTTGCCGTCAGGAAACCTGAGCAACTGAACAATGTTTTCAGGCATATCGAGGCCCGCGGTGGTCCCCCTCGCTTTGCTGATTTGAGCCTTTACGCTCGTTTGGACGGAAAATCAGACTACTCTGGCATTCGGCCCCACAGTGCTTCGAAACAGCCATCGTTTGGTCGAGGAACCAAAAGAAAAGGAAAAGACCTAGAGTCGTCCCGTCACAAGTTTCGCAGGGTCTAGCAAAAAAATGAATGGGAGAAGGCAATTGCAGACGAAGAGTCTGGGGAGGAATGAGAGTAGGAGCCTACGGGCTTCCCCTTTGGAAACCCTAAATCGTACATACAAGGGCGAAATCCCTTTAACTCGTATTCGGCGCATACGCCTGCATCGTGCCAACGAGAATAGCCCCGATATCCCCAGAAATTATCATTCATTCCTAGTCTGCGGATTCTCTTTTGGATCTATGGCCTTCTCTGAGTCGCTACTCAATGAGGTTTCACCGTCGCCACTTCGTACACCGCGGACGATTTTCAAAGGCTCACCCGTCTCCAAGCCTTCCATTTCTCCAGGCTTCACATGAATCCACACTTCTTCTTCCATACCCCCCTTTCGTCTTCTGTTCCACTTTCTCCGAACGAGACTCGGCAATTGGGGTTGTACTCTACTCCTTAGGTCTTTCTGTGCCTTGAGTGTTTTCGCGATTCCACTATCTGTCGGTTTCCTTTCAAATCGATCTTCGTCCCCCCATCCGAGAACCTTAAGGTCCAACAGTCCTTCTTCGTCTACCCGGTTCCACCTCGCAACATTGGGTGGCATGACCCGTTTCAAGAACTCAAGACTCGCATTTATATTTATATCGATCGCTCTCTCGGGATCCGCGCTGGCTTTTAGGAGTAACGCACAGAGTCTCGGGTAAACAACTGTGAAATCGCTTTGAGAAATGTGAACAGTCCCTTTCACCGTCATCATCCAACAATTCTCGTTATTTCTGCTCGCTTCTTCGAATACCTTCATCACCATTGTAAAGTTGTCCGCCCAGTGCATGAATGCCTCACTGTTGATACCTAACAGCGGTGCTCTGATCTGTGCATCAGATCCTTCCGATTCTTGTATCGCTGCGCCCCACGGATCGTAGATTATCCCCTGCAAAGAGTCAAGTTCTTCCCCGAATATTTCTGACGGATGTCTGAGTACTTCAATCGTGGAAGCGGCACCGAAAGAGTGTCCCGCGACAGATACGTTGCGAGTCTGGATCCGGTCTTTCCAGTCGTCCCAGTTCACGCCTTCCAGGCCGCGGCTAGAGGCTCCCGCTGCTCCCTTTTTCATCAGATTCATCAGTGCGAGCATATCTCCGTTCCCGGAGTTAAGCACCAATATCGCTTTGTATATTTCCGCGAGTTCGGCTTTCCGCATGTTTATTTGGGCAGTTCGAAGATCTGCATCGATCTTGTTGGATGGTGACGTATCGTAAGGGTTATTGCGCGGCCATAGATAGTCCACCGTTCGATATTTACGCCTGAATTTAGATGCGGTCGTGGTGAAGGCACGTTTATTGCGGTGGAGAAACCTGCGTTTGTGACAAGCCTCTTCGACGGGCTCACCTCCAAGACTGTTGTTGATAGCTTCGGTGGTTGCCCTTGAAGCCTTTCGGCCTAGCCTTTTAGCTTTTTCGGCATCTGCTGACCAGAAATGCGGATTCGCGGAAGAAGCGGGAGTTCTAGGATCGACGTTTGGGAGGGCCTGTTCCCAGAGAAAACTGGTTTCAGGGCCATAATTGACAATACTTCGAGAGCCACTGCCGTCTCGATGCTCGACAGCTATTACGATGAATCCGTAACTGGCAAACTCGCCACAAACAGAAGAATATACCGTGCGGCTTCCGCCCAGGCCGTGCGAGAATATCAAAAGTGGGAAGGCAGGTTTGGCATCGAACGGCAAATCTCCAGGACCAAATCCAGCTGTGTTTTTGACTTTGTCTCCGCCCTTGCGAGCAGAATACGATGGTGGCCAGTGGGTAGCCAATTGAGCATTACGGTACGCAGGGATCTTTGTAAACCATGATGTCAAGGCGAAGAAAGTGATCATTGCGGGAGCGGGGAGATTGCCAAATTTCGCGTATCCTTTCGCAGTAAGACCACGAGGCCGTGGAAGCCACGTTGCTCGCGACCATGTATGATGTTGTCCAGAGGGATCTTTGCCCGTGCCTGTGCCCAGTGCGGCCGGATAGTATATATTGAAAAGCACGGTTTCTAAGGTCAACGCATGACGGCCACTTCGCTTCATCGGACCGAAAGAACGTGGCGAGGAAACTGGTAGTTCCATTTCCATGATTCCAACGGTGTAAGGGCCAGAATATTGAGGGAGGCTGTGTAGGAGGATATCGCGAGTACCTTTTGCTGGACGAGTCTTTGGCGCTCGAGATTTGGGGAGTGTATCGCGGGCGTCGGGGTTGTGTCGGGTGTGCTCGCGACGACCTTGTTTCATCCATGGGAAGACTTTGCCCGTCATTTTCGGATAGAGCGTACTCCAAGACGAGGAAGAAGAGAGTTTTCAAGTTTTCGATACTTGTGCATAGATCTATCTTATCGACGTTTGGAAGAGTTGAAATTAGTGCGCCTAGGGTTATGCTTCATTGTCACATTTACACTTACAGAATACACGTATAAACGATATAGGGTGCTGGTGGCAGTGGTCGAGGCTCTGGCGGAATACAGTTAAAGGTCAGTAACAGACCAGAGGAGCTGATATAAAAACAAGTCTTCTGAACGAGAGTAAAAGATATAGAAGGGGCTATCTTTGGCTTTTAAACGTTGCTTCGATGCCATGCCATGTATGTGCATGCATTGATAGCAATTTGGTGGATATCATGGATCCACGATCCACGGATGTTAACGAGTTGACGTCATGTATCAAACTAACATGCAGCCGAGACCTTGTAAAAGAACTGCAGCCAACCGCGACCCCTGTCTGTATATAACCTATCAAGCAAGCGAAAACTTTGGAGTCTCAGCACGCAATATACATCATGGTCCGCGTCCGACGTCGTGGACTTGAGTCGTTTTGCGGCATTATCAGTATGTCTTTAAATTTAATGTTGCCAATTGCAAATTCTAGTTCCCTGATAAGTAAGTGGTATATATACCTAGGTAGGTACGTATAGTATAATAGTAGAAAACACGAGTCAATCGCTGCAGATTCACGTTCGCGACCACGGGTAAGAGGCTGGATCTCAAGGTCAGAGCTATAGCTAGAGGGCACAGTAATTTGATTTATTATTTCAATTTGTAATTTGGTCAACCTAGATCTACAAATACTGGCGTCACACTCAAACTGAATTCTTTATTGAAATATCAGAAAAAATTGGTCTCGTAAACCAGACGCAACACAAAGTGCTAATAAAATGATCCTATTCGCAAAAAAAGAACTATAGCTGCTTATGTATTTTTCCCTTTTGAACTTATGAAATAGCAACTCCTAGGTATTAACATGAAATTATTGACTTAGAAAACAAGCCGTATATAATTAGCCATGCCAGCAGAGCCGTTGCGTATATAGTTCTATAATTTACAACACAGATGGTACAGCTTTGGGACCCGGGCTGTAGAGTAGCTCGTCCCACTCCGGGTATTCCTCCAACCATGCCACTAAATCCACTCCATCGAGGTCCCAGTCATTCTCTAGAAGTTCTGAGAGCTCAGATATCCCAAAATCATCCTCCGGATACAATGCCATTCGCCCTAGAAAAATATTTGACGCCAGCAGTATATCGGTGATCATCTCTATCATCAGAGGCAAGGCTCTGGAAAAGATCATATAAAAGTAGTTAATGTAGACTGAGTGCATCTGGAACGTCGCCTTTGATGCTTTGCCCCACTTCTTCCACTCCCTGTCGGTGGTTGGTGCGCCTGGTGGGTATTTAGCCAAGAGGCCTCCATCTCTAACATATTTATCTGCGAAGTATGCTTTGTAACCAATATCTTGCCGTTGGTATTCTCCTATTGGCGGCCCTGTGAGATCCAATGTCTGTCCTGGACCCGTGGTTTCCATCTCCTCTATTGTATCGACTGCCTCACCGATGAAAGCCTCCATTTCGCGAACAGATGCTTCTAATATCACCAAAAGTTTATAAAGACGGGTACTGGATACTAGAATTGTACCGTCGGCAACCTCCTCATAGTCAAGTAGCTTCTTAAGTAAAGCCCGGACCGATGATTTGCTGAGAGGTAACTTCGAATCGAGAATTTCGCCTGGATCAGTAATTCCGGAAGGGGCCCGGTCCCAAAACTGGCTCCCGGCTCTTTTTCCACTTCTCCGGGCAATGTTTGCAATGCCTGCTACAGAGTTGAATCCATCGACGCCCAACCTTCTGAAATTGCTACTTACCTGGTACATATTCTCATTTTTGTTCATTATCAGACCCGCCATCAGGGTTGCTCCCGTTATCAGGGGATCAATCGCTTTCGACGCTTCGATAAGATACCAGACCGGGCTCTCTCCGTCTTGATCGATTTGCAAAGCTTGTTCGAATATTTTCCAGGTTTTGGGGGATATAATGATCGTATTGCGTTCTTCCCCCCACACAGGGCTCCCTTGTCCCTTGTCCCTTCTTTTTGCTTGCATTACTTGCTGCGCTCTTAGGTTTTGTAGGGCCGCTGTGGCGTTTTCCCGAATATCGTTTTTGTTTATTTGGAGCTGATCACCATTCTGGGCGTAAGCATGGGTGAAAGCAAACGTGAGTAAAAAGTATACTCTTATAAATAAAATCGTGGGAGTCATTGTTAGTGTGGTTAGCACTCGTATTTTTTTGTCTCGGAACCAGCGTACGCGTACCCGATTATATTCTCGTCTAAAAATTGTATGGACGAGACCTGGGGTGTCTCCCACACGGTGATTGCTATGAGGGAAAATATCGCATACGTACACCGAAACTATCGCATAGTATCTCACCAAGTGCATGTATGCAACATGGATTAATATTTGCTCAAATTCTATCTCGCCATGCAAAATCCGATAGGTACGGGTCTTAGTGTAACATGCATAAGAACAAATATCGCATTGGATTTGAGGCAAGCTTTCGCTGGCCACACAGAACAAAGACACTCTGAGCTAGTAGTATTGAAATAAGGCATCTACCTACCTAAGGTAGGTACTATGTAAGTACTTACTTGAGTAGTAAGTAGTAACCCATCTGAGAAATGCATGACTCGTTATGTTACTAGTGCATAGACTTTTTGATAACGAACCTGTGTGGCTGGATGATCCAATCCATCGAAATCATAGAGGTTAGCTTTGAACCAACTTCTTAAATTAATTCTCACCGCTCTCAGCATATATATCTGGAACTATCATTGCTAGTGAATTTAACCGCCAGGTACAGCTTAGACCCCAAATACCTACAACCAATACAATATTACCAGTCTTCTTCATCTTCTTCTTCGTCATCTATTTTTATTACCAGCATATCAGTAAACAATCCACTTTATACATTTCCTATCTTTAGGTTGCTAATAGATATAATATATACGATGCGCAAACACAAATCAAAGTTGAGCTATCACATACCGCTGTCCCGCTGTCCCGCCCCATTAATCAAAGCACGGCGCAGTGCTTCAGAAAGAGAGAGGATCTCTATAGGTAACCCTCCCGTAATCGTGTTGCCCGCACGTTCCGACCGTGGTGGGACACGTTTCAGCATCTTTCCAGCGCGGATTTCATCAAGAAGACTTAAGACCTTTACACCTGATGAGCGTATAGTTTTAGGTGCAGGTGTCGACGGTGGCGGTGGTAGGAACGGCTCATCGTTTGGCATACGAATAAGATTCAGCTGGATGTGAAGATATCATGGAAGCGACATTGAGGTATTTGATGCTTCTTGTGTGTTGATTTGTCGGTGATCCGACATTCTCGCAGCCGGATATTTGAAGGCCTAGCGATCGATGAACTTAACGTCTCCTAGAGATCTTTTGGCGCAGTTCTGTGTGGCAGCGAGCGATATGCTAATTTCTGAGGTACTGTCGTGGCGCGTGGACTATCGCAATTGCTCAGATATTCGGCAAGCTCAAGGAAAAAATTGGTCCCGAAGCCCAAGTTGGGAACATAGAAACGTTGGAGTGCATGCATACCTGAAGCAAATACGAACAAGTTAAAGATCGGTTATCTTAGATTCGGGTTGATTTTTTCGAACCGGATCACACCCAATATTTAATATACGGCTTTGTTTTGTGTGTTTGCATCTGCAAATTGGAGGCCGGCTTTTCTCTCGATTCGAACTTTGCGCCCCGAGATCGAGCAGGATGCACCGAAAGATGCCTGAGAATAACCAAAAGGCATGGCAGACGCGCAAGGCTTCATCTTAGAGACACAACAAATAAGAGACTCGAACCACCAAAATGAAGTACATTGCGTAGGTGTGTGGAGAAAGCCTAGTTTGACTCGTACTCGGTGAATTAGGTAGACTACGTTACTCCGCCATCACCGTAGACTTCAAACACGATAACTGCATCTTGATCCTTGAGGCAATCATTTTTCACTACTCGAAATTCAACTTTTTCCTTGGCCTGACCCCAGATTTACAGTACACGACGCGTCCTAATATTGGCATTGTGCTAGAAGCTTAAGTATCAAAATAAAGTTTAAACGAGATACACCCGCCAATGTTCCAACGGCGCAAGACATCGAGTCTGCCGAAACCTGCGGGATGCCAGGTGTATCTGATGTGACAACCAAGGGAGCGAAGGATGAGAGAGGATTTTAGTTGGATCCATGTTTTTGCTGCACTGGGAGACCCTGCTCGGTATTATAACTAAGCGAGTTTGCCTCCGGTGATATGGTACCAATGCGTGTGAAAAGGAGAGATTCGATACTCGGATCAATTGCGACTTGGGTTTTGTACGGTTGTCAAGCCTAGCTTTGCATCTTTGTCTCCATTGCAACGAGATTGGTTTCCTTGTCAAACATCTCTCATATATACATTAGCTTCACGTGCACAAACTCCTAAATAACATCCCAGTATATAGCTAGATCTAACCAGTGGTCACATAGTCTACCATGGCGGCTAGAATCCTTGCGGTCCTCCGGCCGTATTCTCACCACGAGCGAGCTTCTCGAAAATATCCTTCGCTATGTTCCACAGTTTGAACTAATAACTACCCTCAGGTCGGTTTGCAAACAATGGCGCAGCGGAGTCTCCTCGATACTTTACCGATCTTAGATTGGGAAACGCGGAGACACGACGGAATCGAGCCACCACCCTCTAACCCCTGGCCTAAGAGCGAACAAGACATCTCCTTCGAAGTTAGTAGATTCTCTCCTTCATGACTACCAGCCCAATCCGCTTCTGAATTCAGCTGAAGATAGTGATACAAGCTTTCTTCAAAATATTAATGGCATTGCCGCCTAATGACCAGACGTGAGATCCACCATCTCAACCTCCAGTTTACTCGTCTTGTCTTCGAATACGCCGAAGTTTCTCACAAGTTTGCTGCAGAGAACCGATGCGTAGGCAAAGATACCCGTCAAAACTCTCCTAGACTCATTGACTGGTTTTTCTGGGAGCGATTACAGCGGGTTCCCCCGACCGTCAACCTGCCGCATGAGCTAGTCGCTTCTCTATCATTTCACAGATCATGTTCTTCCAACAACGATTCACCGTTCCGCTGGCTGAGGAATCACCCAACTAGTTTGGGAACTTGAGCGCCAAGAAGTTGAGATCATAAAAAGCGTTGTATCTTAGATACACTTCCACGTTATATATATATTGAATTGGAGATTACAGACCACAAGGGTGAAGACCTGAGGATGGAGTATCCGAATTGGTTTTATCCTTATCCGTGCGTTCAAATCACCTGTTCGGACCCTTTCGAGGTTATTTTGATTGAATTTGCTGCCTATGGCCTCGATAGGTTCGCCGGCCATTTCCAAGCTACCTACCGTAATAGCTGTAACTATATTTACCAACTTAACTTTACTACTATTATATAATTATTACTTTTTACTCTTTTGTTTAACTTTCCTATTGTGAAAAATAAAATTCAAAACTCTGGTAGAAACTTCCCCGCCCGTTAATTATGTACAATTTAGTCAATTCATGTATATATACTGTATATATATGTATGTATATACCTAGTATCGATCTTGTCCCCAGCCAGTCGACCATGATTCGCATATTAGTCTCTAATGAGCCAATAGGTAGTCTAAACCCAAACCCAAAGCCTCGCACTGTTCCTTCTCGCTCAAAGCAGTCTGATATCCATCCCATTGCAGTCTCCTCATAGTTGGGTTCTCCACATTCACAGCATCCCATTTGCCATGTTTACTAACTTGATCCATGGTGTTCCAATATCCTCTGGCCATCAAGTATTCTTGATCAGGATTAGGATCATGTCTCCACGCAAAGCTGGTCCAGTAATCCATCATCAACTCAGAGAATAGCGAATCGGCCTGGTCCCTGGGTTTCTCGTCCGTGTAATCCAAAGCACCAAACATCAAATCGAGGTCGCCGGCGTGGCATTTGAAATATTCCCCGTTAGGGTCGTTCTTGGGTGCCTCGCACTCCGGCGCAGTATACAGCGGGGTCTGGTAGGTTCTATTAACTTCGTACGCGAATACAGATGGGAGCAGTTTGTTTTTGGTGGCGAGGTAGGCTGTGGACCATGCTCCACATTTTGACATGACATCGGTGAGGACGCGAACAGTAACGTTGAAGGCAGCATATGCTGGGTCACCGGTCGTTGGCTTCGAGAAAGCCGGGTGATTGGCGAACAGAGTGAGGTTCTTGTTTACGTTTCCGAAGATTTCAGGCGTAGTGCCCGCGAAATCTAAGTATTCATAGGTAGAGTAGATATCTCCATAGTATTCTGTGTTCACAGACGAAAGAGAAATTGCCCACTCGTCACGGGTAGTGCCGACGATGAGAGGGACTGGAGAGATGTAGTTCTTACCGCTTAGAGGAAGGTCTGGCACGGAAAGTATCTGATTATCGATGACCGGCCAGTTGGCAACAGCCAAGTCCTTGTTCAGTAGTTTAGCGTCGAGAGACTTTAGACATGCCACATGGTCAGCAGCCTTGGAGCAGCCGGTCTTTTCGACAACTTCCTCGAACTTGGAATTTGCTTCTTTCAGAGTTGGATACACAGCTGGAATGTGGTCCGAGCCGACACCTATGACAGGAGACATCATGATGGCGGCAGAGAACAGGCCCTTCGCAGCTTCGCTAGCCATCAATGCTCGAACAGACATTGCACCAGCAGAGTCACCAGAGATAGTGATACGATCCGGGTCACCACCAAAGCTCCCAATGTTAGCTTTGACCCACTTGAGGGCGGTGATTTGATCTCCGAGGCCGTAGTTGCCAGTGATTCCAGAGGCTGGTTTATCTGTAGCCAAGAAGCCAAAGTTTCCAAGTCGATAGTTAAACTTGACAACGACTACATCGCCCCTGCTAGCAAGGTTGACGCCATCATAGTTATCGAGATTGCCACTATTGGAGGTGAAGCCACCGCCATGAATAAATAACATGACCGGCTTGGAATTGGGATACTCTGGTTGACCAGAGAACTTGGGCAACTTGACAGAGGAAGGCAGACGTGGAGTTGCAATGTTTATGAATAGACAATCCTCACTACCGCCGCTGGGCTGGATACATTGCGAACCGTAAGCGAGGGCGTTTACGCTACCCTCGCCTTCCAAGACAGTAGAATGTTCAAATCGCTTGGGGGTTGGAGCATATCTGATACCATCAAAGCGGAATCCAAGAGCATCTCTGAATCCAGTGATAAGCTGCTTCCCGGCTTGAACAGTAACCTGGTATTGAGACGCGGTATTCACGGAGTTTTTGCTGCTAAGTGGGGCACCGTGACTGCATAGGACAGGCAGCGACATGGAACAGTCCCCAATGTCAATTTTGCCATCCGCGGTAATGGTACGGCATCTGTTGTCTTCGGATGGTGCAATGCGGAAGCGGCCGGCAGAATTAAACTTTCCGAGATATATTTGGTAGGAAAGAGGGTAAATCGGGGACGGCTTTGTGCTTTGCTCGCTGGATGGTGGGGTCCACAGTCTTTCGTTGAGCGAAGCGCAGATCTTTTCAGCACCTGCATTGTCGTAGGTATTCTCAATAAGAAGGGCCGAGGGCGTTCGTTTAGAAGTTTGTGCTAAAGGGAAAGTACCATTAGCCTCCAAGAAGAATAATCAAGATGCGATCTCGTGGTTATCGAAGGCCTCATGCAAAGAGTAGCAGGATAGAGAGAATAAACTTACCCCAGAGACCATTATCAGCCAAGATGGATACTGGTGCCGTCAACGATATAGCGACAGGGGCAGCGGCGACATGGGCAGCCCTGCTAAGGCAAGAAGCCACTGAAATGAAGGTAAGCAAGCTCGTAACCATAGTGGCGTCAAAGCTGACAGAAAGCAAGTCGTAAATTAAATTATGGGCTTTCAAGTTCGACAAGTATCTCAAGTCCTCTCCAATTAGCAGATATTTATACCTATCAGACTTTTCACGGGTGCCATGTTCTAAGATATCACGGCGCCGGCCGACATGCCGTCTACTTCGGGAATCTTTGCAGTATCCATGGTTGCCACAAATAAATACATTCTAGCAGTCGAAAGGACTGAGAACCCGGATTCGATGCAGAAAATTTCTGCTGGCATGGAACTAGGGAGATGATATTGCCTCGGTCTTTTAGTGCGGCACATCATGGCAGCCCATATAGCGGGATGCTGCTAGTCAAATGCCAACTACCTTAGCGAAAGCTAAAAAACCTTGACAATATTACGGATTGATACTAGGACTATTAATATCATGCCTCTCCATTCGTACGATCAAAATAATTTTGACGGGGACGAGCCCTTAATATTTGTTGACCGAATTCCCTATTTTGGACCATACAGTCCATCCGTGGCAGGTGGTAGTGCAAACGACTATGACGTTGGCGACCAAATAATTTACGCAGCCTAACGGTTACGTCCGACTATCAACTGCATCCGCATTGATTGACACGGCAAAGAACATATCCGATCCGAAGCGAAAGCTTAGATCAAAGGCGCTACGAAAGGGGAAAACGAAAAATCTGTCGGTATCTCTGAGTTTTCAAATTGAGCTCGCAACTATGAACCTCATGTGAAGGAAGATGTCTCAAAAAGAGCGAGACTGGTCTCGAAAACCAGACGCAACACAAAGTAAGCGAGACGGTTTTACATGACAAAAATGCGTTTCTGTTGCATTTTAGAGCTCGCGTTTGTGTTGATACACGCAAGACTGGTTGATACACGCGTCTGTTCAAATACATGAAGTAATTCAACAAAATTACATAGCAAGCCGGTCTTTAGTACAGTTAGTCCCCGTTCTGTATACAAGATAGTAATCTCATACATTTACAATGATATTGGTAGACATGCATATATGCGAGTAACCCAACTTATCGCATTTCTTAGACACCGGCACACCGGAATTCAACACCCGGCGACCTCCAAATAAGCCGTTCCACCGGTAATATCGAGTAACTGATAGAGTACCATCTTCCATCAATTTTAATAAAAATCTTATGCTAAAACCAAAACCCTGGTAGACGATGGATTTAAATGTCATTCATCAGCTCTCTGCTCTCGGCATCTCTGATCAGACTGAGGAAACTCCAAAAGCAACTTCAACGTCTCTCTAAATCCCCTAACGTGCTTCTTCTCCACATCCTAGGCTATGTTGACCCCTCAATCTTGCTCGTGCTATTCAACCTCTTTCACGACAATTTAACGCTCTTGCCCTTTCCATAGCTTCAGGGCACCTCTATCGAGTTCCGCCTTCGATATGGGAGTACATAATCAATCTCCTCTGTAATTGCCACGAGGTCATCTCGATGCGATGTGTCTCAACTCTATTTAAAGCTCTTATCAACTCCTCAAAGCTAAAATCCATTCGCCTCTGGGTATGGCGTGGTCGGATCCCATAAGAAGAAGACGAACTGGACGATGGCCCCAGATTCACCCTCCACTCTTAATGCCGCACTACTGGAGAGGAGAACAAGTGTTTGGTCGCACCGAAACCATTTACAACTCTCTCGGGTCACTGGCTGACGAAACAGCAAGTGTTCTACCTTTTTCGAGAGTCAATGCAATAATGGTGTCTACATTCCCAAATATGGACAGAGGTGTACAACCAGACGAAACGCAGGGCTGCCGCCCTTGGCCGTAAAGTACGAGAGTAGAGGAAATAACCTCAATGTCATCACCGTTGCAGACGTTTTTGTTGTTCTCGAAAAAGTTATTCTTGACTATTGGGAAAGCATCAACGTCGAAGTTCGCGGAGAGAATCTTTATGTTGCGAAGATAGGTTGACCGAACAGCTTATCAAATAGCTAGACGAGGGCAAATACAGCATTGAAGATCCGCAAAGTGCAGATAAAGATGCTAGAAAGGAGACAGCCACAGGTTTAAAAAAGGATTTCAATTGTCTGATTGATCGTGGACCGAGATATGGCGTTTACGGAATGGCAAATATCAAAGGCTCACTGGATTTAGCGGTGGTGCATGTGGCATGTTAACATTTAGAATCCATTTTTTAAACATATTATAATTATAGAGTACCATGGTTTAATAAAGGCTTACCGATCTATATATTAACATATATTCAAATTTCATTAATTAGTCTCGAACCAGAAAATTTTCAATAAATCGAAAAACTGTCCAACTATGATGGGCACAGTCTTGAGTGAGTTGGTGTGTTGGGCCGGTGTTGTGCTGTTTGAATTGTCTGTGTGAAACATCCTAGCCTCGACGCCAGGCGCTTTGGGCAGGACGGAGAGATAATATTGTTTGGGCAGGGCAGAGTGTGGATGCGTTGTGTTTGTCAATTAAGAATAAGAATTACTATAATATGAAATAAAACTCAAACGATTTTCCTTTTGTCCACTTTAGCTCCACACAACACGGGGAGGGTCGCGCAGCGAGACTAAGATCAAGCAAGCTTTATTCAATCTATAAGCACATCTATATGCATATATGCTAGAACACCAAACCCACCATCTCGTAGTAAGAAGCCATACAAGTACTAAGCTTGTGTTAGAGTTAACGAACCTCAAATGCGAATGGTCAAAGCAGAGTTCATCTACCAGCCCTATTGCAATATATATTGCCGGATCCGTATTTCTCATATAAAGTTCAGTTGTTTCATTAGTGCACGTTTGACAGTGGTACACCAACACAATTATATCCACTGACAAGAATGAGTCCGAATCCGGAAGATCTTAAGAAAACTATGCCAGTACATGTAATGTTAAATTTACTATTATAAGGGTCGCAGGTCTCTAGGTATCCAACCATGATTTCGCCAGAAGTCTGTTTTATGCTCCATATCAAAAATTCTAAACATCCCAATCAAACTTTTAATTTCGATTGCCAATAACAGCCGACTGCCCGTCCGAGCGATGACCATCAGCGAGGTTATAACAATTTAAGATAGCGATGGATTCTCTCTGGCTGCACATACTTTCGGACTAGCTTTAACTTTGGACCTTTAAACTTTCGTTCCTGTATCTACAGACCCTAGTCATGCTGGTCTCTCGCGAATCGATTGAACAGTGTTCAGAACAAGGTTTCCCAGCTAGCAGCAGACCGCGGCCGTGAGACAATCGATTTATCCCAAGATATATATAGCAACATTTCTTCGTATATATTAAGGTACCCATGAGGCCGAAAAAGTCCGTATATGTACCAGGAAATACAGAAGGAAATACACACCCGTCGATCCTGTCCGTTAAGAGATATATACAGCTGGGTATCGCAATCTCTCGTCGGTGACTCAGCCGCGTCATGGATATAACCGACCAGATGCCAGATTCAAATCTGGTATTCCCCCCAGAAGTAAATGTCTATGTAGAGACAACTGGGATCTACTCCTGGGATCGGCCGTCATATTGGCCGCCAATGAACACTGTGGTAGGCAGATATTCTGAATATAGAGCCCGACCCTGCATATATGGATCTCTTTCCTTGGTTGCTAACAAATATGTTTCATGTATTCTAGAGCCCACCGAGCCGTGGTCCTGCACTTCTAGGGATAGCATCTTCTCTTATAACAGTAGCATTTGTAACTGTGGCGTTACGAGTTTACACCCGAGCAAGGATAACAAGATACATGGGGTGGGACGATTGGTTTATCATGGCGGCAATTGTTACATCATTTGCATTTTACGGGTTGCAGATCGCTGCCATGCAGGCAGGATGGTATCACCACATCTGGGACGTCCCTTATGATTCGTTTGTCATCACGAAGAAGGTTGATCTAGCCAATTGCGTCAGTTGAAAGTATCTGCAGCAGAATTTCGCTAATTCACTTTCTTTAAACTACAGATCGGCCTATCGCTCCAGTCTCTATACCCTTGGATCCTCGGGTTCATGAAGATATCCATCCTCCTGTTCTATCTTCGGCTATCGGCTTCCCCATCGTTTAGGCTCATTGTATTCATTACGTTATGTTTCATTGGGTTTTATACTGTTGCATCCTCATTGGCCATATTATTCCAATGCTGGCCGTTTAACACACGGCTAGGAGACCCTCTTGGCACCTGTGTTAATGTTGAGGCACTAAACTACACTATCGCAAGTCTAAACCTTGCAACCGATGTGTTTGTGTATTTGTTAAGTTGGGTAATGGTGCGACGTAAGTGTTCTCCAATGATATCATTCTTGATCCCCGCTTTACATCAATGAACAAGGCTGATATAAGATATATAGACCTGAAAGTCCCCACTGGCCAAAAAATCGTTGTCGTCGCCATATTTTCTGTTGGTGCGCTCGTCTGCGTTTTCTCCGGCTTGCGATTTTACTACTTGCGCGACTATTGGAACTCTTCTGATCCAACTTGGGCCGCATTCAACGTCTCAGCAATGTCATCTCTTGAAGCAAATGTTGCCATCATAACCTCCAGCGTACCCGCAGTAAAGCCTCTGTTTGCCCACTTATTCCCTAATTCCAAATTCCTGAAAATATGGTGCTCAAATTCCGAAGAGACTTATGTGAGAGAAACCAGACGTGACAACGAATTTAGTGGCGAAAGTGGTGGAGTGATATCGACAGGTGCCAATCGAGATGTCGAGAAGTTCCTAGGAGGCGGGCCAAATGGGGAGAGTTACTCTACTACTCTCATTGGAAATTCCTTTGCAGGCAAGAGTGCAAAGCTTAGCGACGAAGACTTAGGGTTCCCGAATGGCTTTGACGGGAAATATGGCCCACCGCCAACTAATTGGGACTCACACGCTCCGATGATGCCAACGGCAGCGGCTGTAGGAGGAACGGAGATGAGAGGAGTCGTGGAGAGTCAGGCCGCAATGAGAGAGAAACAACCAGATGGTGATTTGGGTTGGATTGAAAAGGAGATCAGGCTGGCAGCAGGTGGCATGGACATAGAAATTTTCAAGAAGGGCAATATGAATACAAAGATGGATTTGTTAGAGGCACTGAGAGGTGGGCCCGTTGGCATAATTCCTGATCCACCGGGTGAATCTCGGAGGCAGAGTGAGGCGGTTCCGTACCCGCTGTAAGCTTTCTTTTCTCATTTGTTTTTTTATTTATTTTGTTCAGTATAATTCTATTTTCAGCATTTCAATCTTCATCGTTTTATTTTTGAAATTTTATCATTTTCATCATCATAATTGACTTTTTTTCGTCATCTTTTTTCCATGACTTGCTTGGTCTTTGATAGATCATGAAGTTTTTTTCTGTCAATCTTTAATAGTAAATAACCTTGATTAGGTTCTCCTCAAATCGTGTCGAGCGATTGGTTTACGAGACAATGCATGTCTATAATCCTATACTGTTTCTTATTTGCAATCTATATTCTTGACGTGATATATCTCATGTATTTGCAATTTATACTCATCTGGAGGGCGCGAATAAGAGTTATACAGTAGCGCTACGCTATCTCTATTGTTCTCAATTAGATATATGTATATAACGTTGATTCGATGTTCTGCGGGACTGGTAGTTTAGTACCTTTAGGCCTGAGGATTCGCGTTATAAGGCGTACAGTCAAACATGCACATTGGTAGCTGATTGGGCTTTCATTTTCTCTTATGTTTTTATTTTTGAGCCACAATTGCAGCAGAATTTCCTAATTCGATTTCATAATTGCATGCTCTATCTTTTTTCAGCCTGCCAAGTGGGAACGCAATAACAACGGATAGCTACCTAGGTAGGACTCCTTTTCACGAAGCCAAGGATCAACAACATTTTTTTCTCTTCATTCATATACGCCCCGTATTCATCTATTCCTCGTTCGAACTGGGCTTCTACCAGTAGATCTCCTAGGACTTTTCAAAATATACTTCTTATTATATCATCTAAGGGAAATATTTAGGACTCGCAGTGTGGAAGTTATTCTTGCGGGAAGAATGTGAGCACTAGACGTATCAGAGGGATCTCAATCTAGGCATAGCCAAATCCACAATGCAGAAGCCTCCGGAACTCGGATACAGGAGGTATAATTAGCTCAGGGTATGGAAGGTTCTCTTTATTTCACAACAAAGAAGATAGAAAAATTATCGATATTGAAGCAAACTCTATAGTCGAATCTCGGCAAAGGTCGAAGTAGTCCGGATTAAATTTTGGTTATATATTTGGCAAAGTAAACCTCACAATCGAACGCGATACTCCCGGGTCCCGTACACTTTTATGTAAAATCTAAAGCAAGCATTTTAGAGGAAGACAACCAGCCTCTAGCCAACTAGATTGGGTGTTAACAGCCAAACCTCCGGTGCTCAAACCGAGCCAGATCAAAAGTGAAAACTGGCACCCCAAACGATTTCAATTATAAAAGGGCTCGGTTATTTTCTAACTGGCTTCAAGATGTCGCCCAAGGTCCAAATAGTACCTCCAACTTATTTAGCGCAAATACCGTCAGTAATTAAGGAACGTTTCCATTAATTTCACTGCTGCAGCTGCCAATGCTAACGAGATAGCTCTTTCAGTGATGTAAGTATATACCTATACGGGACGAAGTACCGCTAATTTGCAACCCAACATTGAATTTCCAAACTTGGCCCGGAAAAAAACATTTTTCATGGATATAATATATATATACCGATCTGCTATAGAGAGTTTATCGCGGTGCATAGAACTCTATAAAAATCCCTTTACATCAAACACAAAGCGTTCACTCAATTCAGCGCTACAGGACAAATCATTTCTACTCTCCACTCGCTGGAGAACACCTGTGACGTAATTAGATCATGGCTGAACAAAACGTATCTAATATGATCGATTATCGATTATATGGCACTAAACACTGACACCTCCTTGCAGTCATCCGCGTTCAACTCGATCTCTCTGGTACCTACTCCGCAAGCCAACGTAAGATCTACAGGGATGATGTCGATGCCTCTATTGGTTCGTCTATCAGGAGGTACAAGAGGATTTGTGTCCCCGGCCCTCTATACCCAGCTCGGTGTTGAACCGGTCTGTGTCTTTCTGTGAGTGCGTGGTGCCTGAGCATGAGTGAGAGGAGGGACCAATTTGGTCGATGCGTAATTCAGTTACATACATAATTTTCCAGAAATATATTGTTTGCATATTACAAAGGTGCCTGTTTTTTTTTTTATAAAAAAAAGCAGCCTATTAAATCTGCTTGATAGTCAGGCATTTCAATTTGTGGTATTTGGGAAAAGCTGCCGAAGGCAGGTTTGACTAAATGCAAGATTACACGTATATATACATACTTAAGTATGTGTATACTTATATTTTTACAAAGGACAAAGTTGAAAAATCTAAATATATGCTAAAACCTCAAGATATCGAATATCCCTTTTCCCTAAAAGTGCGGTGATTGGCCAAGAGTTTTTGCTTTATCTCCTTGTTAACGTTATATGAGTTGCGAGATCAGTCAGTCTCGGTTCTACGAATTTTATATAACTTGAATCAGCGGATGTATGTTGTACTTCAGCTCAAAATTATGTTTACAGGCTAAGTACTTATCTAACTATATAAACTCTTGGTTCCTCGGGTGGTCGATATAAATTTACTATAGCTTTGAAACAAATGCTAGCCCCAATTTCGAGACTATACACCCTGGGTACTCGAGTTCTTCAACACTAAGTTCTTGAAACAGGCTCGGCATTTCGTTTGTTATACACCTTGAAAAGAAAACTCCTGCAAACGCTGTTAGGCAGATCCCCCGAAGCATGAGAATATGCTTTATCTGGCAAAAAAGAAACAAGTTTGGGTATAATACACTCAAGAAAAAAGAACGAAAGAACGAAAGCAAACATTAAATGTCATACGGTGTCTATATATATTGAGTTACTCCACGGAAAATCTGCTAGGAGATTTTGTAAAAAGGGGAAAGGAGAGAATATATCAATTCGGAGGTAGCGCCTCTTCTAAGATCTTTGATGCCCAGCCGTCAGTTCCAGCAATTTCCACAGCACCATTCTTATTACTATTTCTTTGAATATTTGCCTGGAAGTATATTCTGACTTGCTCGCCGCCATTTTCTCCCCACCCAACAGCAGCCAGCGAGCCTCCCGGGAGTTGGCCGTTGCTGATATAATCAGTGGTTAGACTGTTTATCAAAACCCTCGATTCAAATGTTCCAGTGGGTGTAAAGTCAGGATGGCTGGATATGGACTGTCCTAGACCAGTAAAGGCGCTGAGACGACCACTTATATCAAGGAACCACACATGCATAGTGTGGTTAGCGGCCTCATCAACATAGAGCGACGCAGAAAGATAGGCACTGGGCGGGACAGTGGTTTCGGCAAGGGTTTCAGCTACACAGACGTTAGCAAAGCCTCAACTTGCAGGCTTTTCCGTGATACGAAGTTTAGGGAAGTGCCTACCGTTATCCAGGTCCCAGTTACCATTATATCCGGGATAATGTCTCAAATTATTATACTTGTCCTGATAGAACAAATGCGCAGTTTCTCTGGTCTGGTTCGTTCCATCTGGAGGCAAATGAGCAGCAGCAATCTTGGCTTGAGGGTGACATTCCTCCAGCGACTGATCGGTAACAAACCATTGAGGATTCTTGTCATTATCAAAAGCAAGTTCTCGAACACGAGCTGCGGCTTTGTCGACATAGTAGACGCGAAGACTGTAGCCAGGACCGCTTGCGTCTTGTGGACCCCACCACATAGAAGCCAGACCAGAGCCTTCCGAGACGAGGACTCCATAATTTGTTCGCGGAGCGAGAATACCCATACGCCAATCTGTATCAGTTGAGCTACCACTAACATCAAACATCGTGCCGTTCTCCGCAGTGTAAAACAAAGAAATCTAAACAACAGGGTTCACATATTAGAATTAGCAGACGAAAAAGAAATGGCAATATGGGTAGAGAAAATGGTCTTACAGTGTCGCCATCTGGTGGTTGAATGGCTGTAATGGAGGAGTTCATTGCTGGCGAAGGGTCCAAGCCTTGAAGTTTTCCAATTTCCACCCAATCTTGTCCTCTGATGATAGTCCACATGTAGATATCTGGTGTGTTCGTGTCTTGGAAGAGATAGGTAATACTGTTGTAGTCATCTTCCTCAGGAGTCGATGACTTGACGGCGGCAAATGTCCCAGGGGTGGCAGCAAGTGGTGGCGAAGTACTTGTAGAACTATATAATCATATCAGTGTGGACCAAATTTAAATGAGTGCATAATATCGCCCTGCGTATCTGCATACCTCGTCGGCCCTCCGGATGTCGTTGTTGGGGAACCAGCAGAGGAGGTCTGGCTGCCGCCGCTGGTTGTTCCTTCGCTCTTAGTGTTCTTGGATGCGAGGCTTCCTCCCACTCCACCTCCTACTGCGGCCGCGACAATAACCAAGGCGGCTATCACTAAAGCAATGAATATCCATCTCTTGAGACCGCAGATCCTCTTCTCAGCTGGTGGCGGGACTGGATGTTCACCAAATTGTGGATGCCCACCATATCCTCCAGCTGCTCCACCCCCTCCACCAGGATAGCCCTGTTGTCCGTACTGAGAAAACGTCGCATCTATCGGTGGAGGTTGTAGTGGTGCATTATAATACTGCTGACCATTCACATCATCAATGTTGACTGGTATCGGCGAAGAGTATGCTGGGTCATTGCTTGGATGTTGAAGCTGTTGAATGAGCTTTTCTGGATTGGGCTGCGGGACGGAGACGACTTCGAGGCCGGCTTGCTCCTATGTACCCGGAATATATAATATTAGTGACCGAACAAGTAGAATATAAAATACAGACGGTCGGGGTTTTCAGGTTGAGAACAATAGTTTCGCAGATGGAAGCACCTCATTCTTGGCCCCTTACCGTCGTATGGACAGGTTCATATCTCACCGATTGACGATTAGCCATCCTCCTCGCATATAATTTACGACTTCGATATTATATTGCAGAAACCTCAGATCGAATGTAAATCCCTTAAACCACCTTCGAACCAAACGGATCGGTTGATCGGATAGAATGCCTCTGGCAGATAAAGAACGAAAACGACTAGCCGGAAGAATATTCGTGGGCAGGAATCAGGCAGGTGGGAAGGGGCTTGTTGATATCCTTCTGCTATGTTTGGAGCATCAACAATTATCAACCTGTCAGACCCAACAGGCTTCTTCGGCGTAAGACAAGGGCAAAAGCTTGACGACTGCACCTCTCCTCACCAATCCCAAGTACTTATCTGAAATACGAGTCGTTTTCAGCCTCAAACCCTTGCTTTATCTCGTCTGGAAAACTCTAAGCCGAAGGACCCGTCTGACTTGCCGCCTGGGACCATCCTATCATCTTCCAGATCACGCCAGGCCGAGCGCCCCTGCCGCTCTCCCCTTTCCAGATTTCGAGGATGTCTCACCTGGTGTGAAGACATTTTGACAACCAAGGTCATCCCAAGACAGCGGCAGATACAAGGCCAAGGTCAATAAACAGAAGGGCCGGCAAATCCAATTCAAATTCAAGATCATTAGAATCATGGCTTTTTTCGGCGGCACCTTGAGTATATCAAATCGCCGTTGACAGGAATAGAACATTTCTAACGCACGTCGACGAACAGTGCATCTCGGCAAAAGTCACTCCTCAGTGGCTGACGACGAGGCGTGACCTGACATCCCCACGAAATCCCCATGTCTTGTTTTCCTCGTCCACCCAAAGTTGAGCGGTCAGGTATCAGACGTTACCAGATCAAGTTAAGATGCACTAAGCCTTGGCTTGTTTTCGCAGTAGTCGGCTCCACCCAATGTCCAAAGGACCAAACTTCACTCACCTTTCGCAATTATCTAACACGATTTCCAAATTAAATGAAATTACTCGAGTGGGCCGACCATGCAGATTGGAAGGAATAGGTGCAGCAACCAAGCATTGAACCAACGTGACTCAGCAATTGTTTCGATCGTTAGTGCCCGTGCGCCCAGACTTGGTGAAATCTTTCCAACAGCATTAATGATTTTGAGCCGCATATCTGGCGCATTATAAAGGCTGCGGTCGAGACGAACCAATCTAAGAAAAGAACGGGCGGGCGCTCGCCAAAAACTTCGAAATTGGTTTGCCTTCGGGAAAATCCTCGGCCAAGCTCCTCGATCGAGCATGCAGTATGGATGGAGAAGAAGCAGTGCCACCGATTCGACTGTTGTGCAAATAATTCGCTCGAAAGCGGGGTTTGATCTGGCACCCCATCTCATTTCGAGATCGGGGGATGTCAGCATTTGTTTGATACCGGAGACCACGAGACAACCCTTGACTACTTGGATATTTTGAAGAACAATCGAAAACCTTCACAACCAAATCCATAATTATCGATTCGGTAGTCCGTATTGTCAATTCTCGAGAAACCACCGCATTGCAGTTAATTAGAGCAAAGTATGTGTCATGTGAACGCGAACGTAGAACTATTCCAAAATTTTATTGAGCTAGCTGGGCAGATGCGTGAATGCGAATAGTCGAAGATATTTCGTACAACATGCGAAGATTCTCAATCCACAACCCGACCTCACCGTGCTTAATTCTTAGCGTGATCTGATTAAAAGGCTTAGCTCAAGTACAGAGTAGTTACTACCCATCTAAAAGGACCGCAGCTAAACTTTGGTAGGAACCATTTGAATTGTTTCTCTTCTTTTCTTCTTTTCTTTTCTTTTCTTTTCTTTTC
>JAJTUE010000005.1:2970976-3074789 GCA_036971405.1 Orbilia quercus
GTGAAACCTCATCATTTGGTGAGTTAAAGGATTAGTGCATATAGATAGTTACACTTCAGTCCTCATAATATATTAATAAGTACTGCGTAGGATGGTACAAAAATCCTTTTCCGAGGGTGTCATTGAGTCGATGTTTGACCAGCCCTTAATTGACCAACAAAACCTCAGACGATAGCCCTCGGGCTTGACATCAGTCAGCTTATGGTTCTAAACATTTGGGACAAGGCATTGCTTCATATATAAAGTATTAGGTGAGCCCTCAATAGCTACGCTACTCTAAACCGAGACCTTTTTTAACATAGAATCACGACAATAAGTAAACCTTATATTCTCTGGTAGTTAGTTAACTTACGAAAAGTTTCGAGCGCCCTAATTTCTAGCGTCATCACCTACTTGCCTCACAAACCAAACGTAACAACACAAGAGTTAAAGTGTGTATAAGCTGCGAATAAGCCAATATAGTATAGTCCAAGTTCAAGTATAAAGCTAGAAGTCAATTAAATCTTTGACTATATTCCGGTGCCAAGGATAGTAGGTCTCTAGATCTCGGAGGATAAACCCCGTGAAAACCGTGCTCCCCGGTACTTATTCCTTTGTTTTGTTTCAGATTAAATATAAAACGTCTTTCGTTCGCGTTCCCAGCGGAGTGCGGTCATTGTGGTGGGTAATATCGAAGATCACAGCAAATCTACAAGCGCTAATTTCTGTCGGGTAAACATGCAACTGATTCCACTTCTAGATTACGAGTGGAACCGAATTTTATTCCGTATCCGCACACGCTATTTCCTTTTTTTGAGGATTTCCTCCTTATTGCTGCCAAATGAGGATATATAGTAGTTGCCGTGTAAGGCATTGTGCTTCCATTATTTCCTATCGATGTACATATAAGAAATATGGCAAACGCCCGCGCATAAATCCATCAATTTTTTAGGGCATTAATCCTTTTTAGATTGTTAAATGGTAGTGGAGGGTTGATATCTAGTTATCATCAATAACATCACCACTTAGAGTTTCGTATATGTAGGTCAGGGAAATATTGACGCGTAGTTTTACTGCTCTGACACCCAAGAGACAGAAGATCAGAAACATAGAATGTGTTGGTGATGATATAGAGTAGGGTGAGAAAGAAATGCTAGCGTTAAGATTATTTTTCTTATTGGGTGTCCTTGCATGCCAAGCAACCGGTTGACAATGTACGGAAGATTGATACTTGCAGCATAAGTCTGGTGCCAATTATATATAGTTGGTGTGGATTCGCTGAGCTGAGTAAGATCGCAAAGGTTGTATATGTTCTATCTTGCTCCCGCATTCGATATGGAGACTCCACACTGGATCAGCAGAGTCTCATCTCCTTGTTCTAAGTCTAGTACCTCGTGTTTGAGACTTGACGCTTTGGCTCTGTCATGAAGCCGTGACCTTGACAAGACCGATATCGTTGGGCATAAAAACCACAGAATTGATTCTGAGCCGTAGTCGATACGAATTACACCTCAAGATTACTATCAATACTGCTTAATTGGTGGCAGATGTGGATACGAATTAACATTGAAATATACATGTAGCCTGCTGTATAAGTGAGCAGGAATCATGTCTGTGCTAAGAATAGTACAAACGGCCGAGGCAAATACAAAGCTGCCTGGTTCTTAGACATGCAAACAGAACTACAGATCAAAAATGAAGGGTATCAGCAAAATAGCTATGCATTTACTACAGGTATCCTAAGATGCCATCACTTCTCTTAGCCTCGAATCCATTGAGGCAAAGTAATCACATCTCTATAGGTTTAGTAGAAGCCTTCCGTCCAGCAAAAGATACCTTGTGCGCCACTCCCTTTATGCACTGCTCTCTCGTCACACAATTTCCCAGTGTAGTTCCTAACATCGTCCATTAACCGTCTATTCCCACAGCAGGCGATGACGGTCTCGCCTTCGGTTATCTCAATGGGTGGTAGGACCATTTTTTCAACGGATGGCCGCCCACAGCTGAACTCAATATCTTCAGAAGAGAAACCACATTTGCACACCGTTTCACAGCACGAATTGGTGGCACTAGCTGCGCAGCAACATGGCGCATCCTCCTCGTTCAAAGACGAAGTGCAGGAAGAGGTCGACGAGGAGCGAGTGTGGGTTTGGCAAGTTTCCGAGGATGTTTCATCCTTGTTGCCGCAACACGACGGGGGCTGATTATTCACACTTGTTTCGGCTGGCACTAGCTTGCTAGCACAGCAAGATGGCGCTGTCGGTGGGGGGTTTACCGGAGCGATTTCGTCCAACGCAGCTTTCTTCTCTTTGAGCAAACGATCTCCGCTCCCCTTGCTCGCCTCTGAGCTCGCTCGTCCAGCGGATTCGGCGTCATCAGTGCTGCTAATAAACTTATCGGTCTTAGCGCGCTTCATCGTCCCGCATGTGACGGCGATATTGATGAGAACTTCGACACCTTTCTCTCTCGCTTTGTTGTTAAGTTTTGCCAATCGCTTAGTGAGCAGCTTGAGATCGCTGACATGTCGGACAGTCCAATGGAAATGTAGTCGTCTTACGCAGGATGGCTTTGCTGCAATCTCTTCGAGAACTGGGAGGGTGAATGTGATACCTGTCGAGGTGGCTATTAATATCACCGTGTCAAAAGTATTCCACACTGGCGGGGAGCCATAGGGACCTTCGACAAATGCTCTCAATAGGACAGGGGCGCCAGCTACGGGTGAGCATTTGCGATGCAGCTGTTTCGAGAATCCGGCACGCGAGCTGATTAAGAGGTGTAGGTCTTTGGTTTCGGACAATGGTGAGGTATTGCTTCCAAGTTCTTTGTATTCGTTCCCCGAAGTTAAAGGAGATTCGTAAGCATTAGAGATAGAGAAAGGGTGAGACTCAAAAGGCCGTAAGGAGGGTATGGAGAGGTAGATGTGCTGTCCGGCCCGCCATTTTAGTTTGACGTCTCTGATAATCACTCTGGTAAGATGTTCTTTTCTGTCGAGAATATCGATTTCGGCTTTGTGACCAAACTGAAGAGAGTAGCTTGATTTGCTGGTCGATGACAATTTCTGGCCAAAATGAATGTTATTATAGACGAGTAGGATGGCCCGGAGAAGTCTGTCGAATGCAATGAATGCCATTCCAAGGTAGACATTAAAGATGGCCGATTCTGGAACGTGCATGTAAAGGCACCACAAAAGGGCGCCTACGCTAGCAAGATGATTAAAGTAGAATAGTTCGTAGGTGAACCACCTAACCGGGGCCAGTGAGGTGAGCATTATCCACAGCAGTACGCCAAAAGCACCAAATCCGTATCGAACCATTGGCATGATCTCCAATTCTGTTTGGATAAAGTCCGTGAGATCCCACTCGCGCCAAAATAGCGACATGTGGATTATCACTGAGACCAATATTGTACGGCCAACCCACCTGTGAAGCCAGTTTATGCGCTCACTGGCAATGTTCGTAAGAATTGTAAAAATGGAGATTCTGCCGCTGATCAAAAGGACGAAAGGGATTTGAGTAACGGTGACCCAAGCGGCGCGGTATGCAATCTTTTCGTAGTACCAGTACCCGGAGGTATAGACATTGATGGAAAGCATGACGGCAATCATGATCATGTAAACGCAGACTACAAGTGATCGTCCAAGAGGGAGGGGCGTAAACATGGCTAAGAGAGAGTTCTGGTTTGTGAAAGAGCGGACGGATGGGAGAGCAGCCTCTCGAACGAGAGCCGTTGAAGTTGCCCATATTTGCCCTATTCGTGTCTTTACTCGAGTAGGATGAGAATGGTTGTTCGCAGCAGCTTTGTGGCGAAGACGTGTGATGATTCGGTCAGCTATATTTGCGGTGGTGAGGACAGCGATGATCACGCCGACTATGATCCAGTACTTATGGGCAATGTCGCGGTTGGTCTTGCTGAAGAGGTTGTCGCCCATATCACTCGGCATTTTCGCGGTAATGAGGACAGCTGACAGCAGCCAGAGACCCTGATATTAATTGTGTTGAGCAATAGCTCGTGTGTGTTGTTGGTGATGTCGAAGTTTCAGACGGTCGCGGATCGATCTGTTCTCATATTGCCACCAATTCGAAACTGCCAACAATCTTCGGATCTAGATCTTTGATATCGATGGTTTCGACGTTTCTCAACCCTCTCGTCTCAAAGTAAGAAGAAGATGATAACAGAGTCTTTAGCTCTGGATCTCTACTATTCCCGTGGTCGATGTCGCAATCTGGCGGACACACAAGTCCTGGGCGAAATTAATGGTTTTCTGGTCGACTCGGTCGTTCGATATGCGGAAGGCGCGTCAGGTCCGGCAGAGGGAAGTAGCAAGTCGTATGGTATCACGCGACGATAGATACTAAGTAGGTACACTCAGGTATCGACATCGACATCGACATGGGCGGGTGTAAGGCTTTCAAGGCTGTCGCGGAAGGAGAGGAGAAAGCTTTAAATTGAATTTATGAAATATGTGCGGTTGTCCGGCAACTGCCTGAGCTCCATTCCAAGTCCCATTGAAGTGCCTAAGTCTGTCTTGGCTATTAGTATTTCCAGCTTTACAACCAGCTTTCAAGGTCAGGTCAAAGTTAGTATTTCAGTCTTTCAGTGAAGCTCACCATCCTGCTTGAAAACTTGCACGATCGTAAAAAGAAAATTCAGCTCAAAACCCCGCGCAGGTGGCCATTTTACAGGACCCTGGAAACTCGCCTTTCCGCTTGAAGAATCTGTCTCTTTCGGTGGGCCAATCAGATGGGCGTTCAGGGTGGCCTGTTCGCAGCTGGGGACCCACCTTCCCACGAATTTAAAGCTGCAGGCGGGGCAAACACATCTGCGATAGCGAAAGACACATTTAACATTCTAATAAGAAATATATTCTGTTGCATTCTGAATCACGATCAAACTCAAAGGTGTTGGTTGATAGGAAACCAATTAAAGTAGGATGCACTCGCCTAGAACGAATAGATTCACTTCCCAAGGAATCATCTTAATGCCAATTTTATGCAGACTTAAATATCTTTGAGGACAACTTAACTCTCTTCTAGATCTCACATTTAATATTTCGGAGTGGCAGGAGGGCTCGGATTACCCGATCTGGATTGCTTCCATCGTCGTACACCGGTTTCAAGCGCCGCAGCATCTATTCAGGTCATAAATGCACTGTACTGACATACATGTTATAATGGAACTATGCATCTAGACATGCGAATACAGGCGGATATAATGTTTCCATTGTCTTCCGGCGCATTACTCTTAGAAACATGATCTGTTAAAATATTAAAATAACAGTCAATTGCGTTGATGCATCCCTGACCACCCAATTAGCACTTACCCTTAATCGAATTCTACATGTACATTCCTCTTTATATTGCGCACATATAAAGCGACCTTCCTGCCATCCTGGCCATGCCTTAGCTTTGTCTTTTTCTGTTATTTTCGTCCATTTTTTAGGTAACACAGATATACCGCTGCCGAACCTTAATATAACTCCTCATCTTTCATCTGATAGCTTTGGAAATACTTCTTTCGTAGAGCTAACTGAAAAGGCCTGTGATATTCGGGACTATTTGTCAATACTCAGTCTGTTGTTCACAAATTATCATCTTGTTCAAACTACGTATACACCAGTTATAATATAGCCAACCAAAATGCAGCTGAATCCGACGCTTCTCCTCACCGTCGTGCCATTGGTGACTGCGCATTTCACACTCAACTTTCCTCCGACGCTCGGTTTCGATGACGACAACGAGGATAAATATCCTTGCGGGGGTTTCGAGATCAGGAATCGTGACGTCGTAACCGATTTCCCTCTTAACGGCATCCCAATATCTCTAACCTCAACTCATCCGCAAGACACCTGGTTCTTCCGCGCAGCCTTGCTGAACGACACAGAAAACTGGGTCGACTTGTCACGAGCGATCGACCAAACCGGCAACGGAAAATTCTGTGCGCAGAATGTCAGGGGACCGAATGGATGGGACGGTTTTGATGGTGTATTACAAATTGTTGCAAATGCACCAGACGGATTTCTCTTCCAGGTATGTGTACCATCTAAACTGTTTTAAAAACCATCGCAGCAACCTTCCACAACCCGGGTTCTAAAATCTATATTCTAACCTCTTTATTAAAACTTAGTGCTCCGCTGTGAGATTTGTAAACGGCGCTGCTATCAACCCATCTGACGAAAACTGCGATACTGACCGCACTGTCACGTCTACGTTTGTCGACGATATCTTGGAACTGGACGCTACCACCACATCACTCGGCTCTTCAAACAGGCCGGGTCCTACATCTACCTCTACACCTACCCGAAATGCAGCAATGAGACGTGAAGGTGGTCTGGCTATTGTTGGAGGAGTGGTTGGTGCTCTGGGGTTCCTAATGGCCTAAAAGAAATCTGGGTTTGATTTCATGCATCAGCTGCAGTCTCATAATGCGACCATGGCACATGCCACCAGCTGCTTTTGTCATAGACAGAGATACAAACAGACCTAGACGTACATATAAGGTATATATGTGCACATATTTTTGAAACATAAATTTTTTGGAATAATAATAACATCCTGGTTGTTCCACGCACATAATATACACTCTGCCCTGTCTGTTCGAAGATAGGATGAAGTTTTCTTATTTTAGTATACAAGAAAGCGTGTAATAGAGTGCAATTACAATATAAGAGGTTGTGGGAGCTCATGGTCAAATCCTGAGCTCCCAAGTCATAAGAAGAATATTTACAGTTGATGAAATTGAAAACTTTTGGTTTGAAACTTTTGATACGGAAGAATCATCCACCACACCCCTGGGGTATAGCGGACCGAGTTCCTTATATACTGATGCCACCAACTAGTTATCTACTTTTAAACTCTGGCCTGAATAAAAAGGGGGTATTAGCAACTGGGTAACTACTGGTCATAAGATTTTCGAGAATGGATTCGACTCATATCTCTGTTATAATCTTACTATTCGCAGCCTCTTCGCCTCTCTCCACACTAGTGGGGTATGGGCACCGTCACGCATGTCTTCCGCGCGTGTTAGGTCTTGGCCGAGGATTCTTCCTGGAGATAGATTTGAAGAGCCGTTTACTTGAGTCGATGAGCTCGAGGGGTTCGTGCCGGCGAATGCTTCCTGGATCTTGGATGTGATCTTCGAAGACTGTGACGAGTGGACCATTTTGCTGGACATGTGGTGATTTATGATGGAAAATTCAGCGGATTTCTGGTTGATTGTCAAGTATACTAAGGAACACTATAGTTGTTAGACTGTATTGAAACTAAACTCAATTCAGTGTGCATGTGGTGAACAACAGATTTTTCTTTTGAAACCACGTTATCACAATATAAGAAATGTGATGGTCTTTTATACTCTCCAAACTTTGACGACGGATTCTTAAAGCCGGTCACATATTCTCCTTGTGTTCTATGACGCAAGAAATAGCCTCTTGAAAACGATGATCGTAGAATAAAACGATCGTATAATAGCGAGTCGCTCGATTCGCACGTGGGGTAAAAGATAAGAATGAAAACTTGCGGGTTCGCTTCCTTCCTTCCGCGACGATCACGAGAAATTCGGTAGATGTTATCTGAAAATCTGAGGTATTATTTCGCAAGTTCCGAGCTTGAGCGGCATGGCAATAAGGTTTTCAACACATGCGCATAGGTACTGTAGCTTCTTAGCTCTCGATGTATACATCTAAGTGCGTGGTATTTTCTGTGTTGCGTCACATTTAGCCCAAAACAAAATCGGCTCTTCGCGTTATGATTTATATTTACGAGATCGAGACAATCGGCTTGTGCAATTAATTGCGAGAATCCCTTGTCTAGTGAGCCAGACGTGCTTGAGAATCCCCACAGAAAACAAAACTATATCAACATTTTAAGTTGATAATTTGTCTTGTGGACCGACTGCGACGCACGCACGAAGTTGATAATCCTGAATTCATAAGACGTAAACTCAACTACTCTATTGTATTGGGGATTTAGCCAATTAGACGACGTATCAAAAATTACCTAAGTATTAGCTCGTACTCAAGGATACTTACAGCTGCTTCTGCCCCAAGAAACCTATGTCTGAACTGAAGATTTGTTAATCTACCTTATTACGTAGCACGGGTCCGTCGGTTAAGCACCGATAAGATATACAAGATAGTTAAATATAGTGCTAATACTGTACCTGTGACTTCAGCTGCAACCATCTACGCACAAAAGAATACAATCTATATTTGTATCTGTGCCTTTTATATAGTACCTAGCACGCACTAAGATCAGCACTCTTAATGCAATCTGGCAGACCATAACAAACGAACCATCATGATCATGCATGCATGCATAAACTAGTGCGGCTTTCTAGCTTCTAAAGCTTCCATGGATACTTTTCCTTTAAGAATCTGAGCTAAGTGTCTACCCTGCTTGCGCGTCCGTAATCGAGACTAGTGCCTACGCATAGTGGGCCGGACTTGATAGGCGGCTTCTGTCATTCTTGTTGAAATATTCACCGAAACACTGCATTAGCGTTGCGCTATCAACAGAAGGGACAAGAAGGATTCAATGTTCGAGACCATAGAAACGCGAGGATTTTATAGTATGTTAGTAGTGTTGGAGTTAATTGGAGCTAGAAGAAAAAAACTTCTGTATTTTTTGCCAGTATTATCAGAAAAGTTCAAGGTGAAGAGTTGAAAAAACCTCTTCTGTCCAGCTTCTACCAATACGTATATGCTCACAAGATACTCTTATGGAGGAACTAATATCGCATTTGCGGATACGTTTGGGAGTGGAAACAAGAGCTGGGCGATTTCTAGCAGAGTTCTCGTGAACAGCACTTTGTGTTGCGTCTGGTTTACGAGACCACCATGAACCAAAGAGTTCGAAGTGGTAGGAATTAGGCCATCTAGAATAGAATGCTAATGATTACGATCAGGAATTACACAAAAAGATTGAGATTTGAACCAGAAATCATCTTCGGAAAAAAAGTAATATGCAGGGTGTACTCTGTTCATCAGCTTACTTGCATAATATAGCATGCTATAGCATAACGCTGCATACCAGTACATACGCGTATTCATATGTAAATAGTTACATTGTAACCTGACTTAGGAAGGCAAAGGGAAGTTCATTTTGTAATTTCTACATACATACATACATACCTACAAATAGCCTATCACAATCTCAAAATCAAGTGTAAGGGTTATCAAGACTAGGGTTCGAAAACCATTCGGATTTAAATCCTAGTCTCTCCATGAAAATATACGTTAGACAGATATAGCTCTAATAATTCACTAATTCCAATTTTTCTCTCATTTGCGGCCAGTCTACGAAATAAACTAACCAAATAATGACATAACTGTCGACGGGGTGCATAAATTTCAAACATATTTAAGGTAATTAAGCTTATATATAGGTCTTCGGTGAGACAAAATGGTTGACTAACTGTTGAACGGGCACTAGAGTCAAGATAAAGGTTTAAATGCGTGTGCTAGGTTTCCTATGAATCTATTTCATTCGGTTCTTCGGTTGCATAGTAGTTGGCACGGAAAACTTGTTGATCATTGATTAAAACGGGCAGAGAAACGTATACATCTAAATTTTTGGTGGTAGTGATAATGCCGAATAACTGGTTATGAGGTTGATCGAATAGTGTGTGCCACTCGTCAAGTATACTAGAATTGGCCATAGTACCATGAAATAAAGCATCGTGAGGAAAAACATTATTTTAATCAATTAGAATTTGACTTAATATTAAATACAACACAGGAAATACCAGTATTTACATGTCATCACAGCTGAGTGTTTAAAATACTATGGCCTTGGTGTGAGGCTATAGAAGTAGCTGGGCGTGTGAGGTTAATTAATCAAAGATCGATAACAATAGTATAGAGATTACAGCGCACAAGGTTCCCCAGTGTAAATATATAGAGCAGGAGAAGAAAACATCAACTGTGGACTTTTAGATTATAAACAGATAAAAAAATTGTCATCAAGTGCGCGCAGAACTGAAATTGGAAATATGGTCTAGAATATCGTAGAAAATGTAGAATTATGCGAGCAAAAGAGGTATACGCCAGAATAAATACACCAACGCCTAAGAACAAAGGAATAAAAGCCATGCCAATAGTGCAGCTAAATACTAACACGGTGCTCGCTAAAAGTAGGAGCCTTGTCTAGGTTGAGGACGTGTTCCGTCATCGCTCTTTGTAGTAAATTATCCTCATCTTCGTCTTCCTCTTGCTTTCGTAAGTCTTCTGCACTGGTTTTCTCCACCGTTACGGACAAGAATGCAACACCAGCGCTTGCACTGGTAGATGGACCATTTCTATTAAACCTCTCTGCCAACTTGTTTAAAGTTGGCCCTGATACGTTCTTTACAAACCCAAGACTCCTCCTATTTTCGCTCTTCCTGTTCTTTTTGGTCACCCCAAGGCCATTGCTGTTGGCTGCGGCACCAGTTTGGTTAATTCTAATCGTGAATTTCCTTGCATCTGGGCCCGATAGGTCGGCGTTGAACCCGTCTTTCTCGTTGTAAGAAATCTCCACTTTATACGTTCCATCGTTGTCGTTCCAATGATAAACGAGCTTAGCTTTAGGATGTATTTTAGGAAAGTCCGCATCATCATCTTCGTCCGTGTCGTCTTCTTTGTTGTCGCTTGTGACCAAGACGGTCCCGGGCGTGTTTTTGTTGTTCATATCCTTGGGAACGCCGATGATCTCTGGCGGAACGGTGATACCACCGCGAACGTCATATTTATATCGTCGCATTATGCGGCCAGTTTGGTTGTGCAGAACCACAGCGAACGAAGTACCTGTTGGATCGAAGGACATTAATATATTAGAATTCATATTCAGAAGGCCTGCGTTACGTGGGGCTCTTACGCGCAGCCTTTGATCCAAATGGCGCAGATGGTATGATTGATAGGCTTCTTCTACCCAGATACATATATTTACTAGCAGCCATTATGGTGGTGGAGGCCCGTTGGTATCAAGAAATCCTATGAATATATGGGGAGAATCCAATGAGTATAAAAGACCTCTGAAAGGGCGAAAGCTAGGATTTTCAGTTTATACGGTCGGGAATTTTGGTAAAAGTCGAAGGTGACGGCTCGGTGTTGCACTCCACATGAGGTATTAGAATGTGCTAACTGGCAGGGGCCTTCCCGTCCTTATATTACTGATACACTATATGCGTTACGGCTTGAACGGCCGGAAGAAAGATCTCTATAGTGTTGGATAGGAAAGCTTCTAGTGGAAGAGAAAAGACCGTAAGACGAGAAAGGTACCTCCGATACGAGCTAAGAGTTGAGGCTTGTGTGTTTCTTCGTGTGGGAAACTGTTCCTTTATCGAATCCTCTCTCTGAATTTAACATGTATCTAACCGGCACGATTATGACTCGCATAGTTCCCTTTGAGATGGTCTATCCGAAAAGCCGTCTGTCAACGGGACGTTTGATTCAAGGGCATCATAAGATCTAGATCCACTCTCGGCTGGACAATCATCATCCAACTTACTATTAATGGGCACAGCTTGCAAAGATTGGTAAAATATTCCTAGAAACTATCGCTAGGCTAGGTACCACGGTGGCAGATCTTGTTCCTTGTTTCCGCTGGAGAATGCGATGCACGCTTTCGTCAAGAATAGCTGAGCGGTACCGTCAATTAGTATTGCCCGGCACTTAACGCCTCTGTTGAGATCGATCAGCAACGGTAAGTGCCATGTATCTCATTGGTGCCTTTTAGTTCTAAAAATCTGGTCCTTTTCCATATCAACTACTTAGGATGAAACCTATAAGACCTACGGCATAAAGCTTGTGATACTTTCAGTTTAACCTGCATGCAACTACTTCCACCGAAAGTTCGAGGACCTTAAAACGTACTTAATGACAAAGTAATATTAATAGTGCAGGGGAAAAGAAAGAAGAAAAATTTGGGCAGAATCTGCACAATTATAATGTGGCATTGCATGATGAATTATCAGCCTCTGCCGTCCAAAGTACCTAGCGTCCATCCATATTTGTCGTGAAAGCCCAAAGTTCTTTCACACCTGGTCGTCGTCTATACCGCCTCATTTCCCCAATTCAGTGGCTTGCACCCATGAGTAACAGAATCACCAGATTTAACCCTACGCAAGCGACAAAAAAAGCCAAATCCGAGGTCGGTTTGATTGAGCAGGTGCTTGAAGTCTTCGATAAGCTCCATTTGTGTTTTTGTACTGCAGATGTGGGAGTGGAGTTAGCATCCTCCCAGCCTAACGTGCCGAATCGTTCTATTAGGGCGAGTGTATGCTGTATCTCCTCAACATGGCCGAAAGAGGCCTCGGAGATGTCGGAGATGCGGCGATCTTCTGTCCGGATAGTATTGATGACTTCGTTCCAGTAGTGGAAGTTTAGTTTGAGGAGGGGGCAGAGGGTATAGAAGGGGGATAAGGGGCTTGCGAGACGTCAAAGAGGGATAGCGTGGATATGTACAACTCTCTAAGGAATTGGAGCTGGTTACAATGAGAGACCTGGTTTTGCAAAGGGCTGTTTTGCGAAATAAGTCCTGGAATGTCTGCACCGAAAGGCGGCGGAGGGGTTAAGGTACGAGCGGATAGCTGTACCTTGGAGTGTGAGTTAAAGAGGATTGCCCCACACCAACCGCTGCCATCGTCATCACCTTTGATGTAGATGGACACTCGAAAAAACTTGGTTTCTGTGACTCGGGAACGCGTCGGTTTCAGGATCGTGAAGCCGATACCGGCAAACGGTGCCCTATGTCCGCTAGAGAGATGATCATGTAAGGTCAGAACAGGTTCACGGTGAAAAACCTTGGATCCATGACTAAATAAATCCCTAAATAATTGATCATACTGCTTTAAAGTGACCTTCCATATTTTACTAAGTATAATTAAACCTTCGTTTTCCCTTGGATATTATTATCAAGTAAAGTATTAATCTTGTCTAAAGAAAAGAGGTTTTCTATTAATTGTACTTGATTATCCTAAAATAAATATAATAAGGTTTATATCCTGAATATTATTTACTATATATAAATCCAACTATTTTAAGTTATCCTACTTAGTAAATACTAAATTAAAAATATAATTATAATAATAACTATACTTTCTAATTTCTTTAGAATAACTAATCCTATAGACTATTAGTTTTCTATATAAATATATCTGATAAGTTTTATTAAAAGACAATAAAAATATATACAAACAAATTTTAGTACTAAAATAGAGTATCCAGGGACTTTACATTTGAAATAATGCCATAAACATAGCCTGCGGTGGGTAGAGATACAGCACCATCGGCCGTTTCTGGGATTTCAGTTTGGACACATTAAATGGTCCTGGCGGGCTACCATCGAGATTTGACATGTCGAATGAGTTAGTCCTGAGATCTAGAATCAAGCGCCACGGGTCAAGATTGATGTTAGTGGAGTCGAACGGATAAAATATGCGAATGCCAGCAAGCTAGAAGGAACCATCGATATCCAGATGTGATATCGATGAGACTTTAGTTAAGTCCATTGGCTTGGCGACATTGCGGCTTTATAATTGCACTCGGTTTGCATGGCCAAAGCCTGGCAGGTGAGACAAGCTTCGGTTGTAGTGCGGGATCGATACCCACTTGCAATATTCACTTGAGTATATATTCCAGTTCAGCTAAATCTGATCTGGCAAAGAATATCGAAGAATGGGCATGACCAAGGACCGGATACGAGGACGAACAGCTCATCCGGCCATGACCTGCCACTAGCCGATTCAATAGTGCATCATGCATCGTGGGGCTGGAATGCTTCACCCCAATTCGGCAATACCACACACTACAACGCAAATACTCACGGGCTGATATCAGGTTCTACAATGACGATTGGTCAATTGATAACGCGCAGATATTTTTTAGGTGCTGCAAGCTAGGGAATTTACAGCGATAGATATTAGCATCGAGGCCCTGAGATTTCGCTGAAATAAATAAATAAGTACGACATCTGGTGATGGCCCCGTTCGCGAGGGCTACTTTGTACAGTTTGTTTAACACCCTAGCATACGGCCTGTTTGCTATCGAGGCTGCTCGTCAACCCGCTGTCAATCTTGATGCTTACTTGAGCCACAACTAGCTTTCGAACTAACAAATCACCGGCCATTCTCGAGAAAACCTTGGCACCGCAAGGATTCAAGTGCGTGTTGTCACCGCTCTCGTAATCCATCTTGTGTGTCGCAGTTTCGCCGATACCGTTCAGGTAAGTAATAGATGTCTGGAGGAGCTCGATATACTTGGCTCCGATAGAATTTGCTGCGGCGCGCGTATACACGATCCAAGGCTCCAACTGGTCTGATATTACACCGTTCCGTGATCGATCGAGAATCATCGAAAGTACAAGCAGATATACTTATAACACTCAGGGCGGTAACGCTCCTGGTACCGTCATCATCCGGCTATTGTTCCCAAAAAAGCCACCTAAATGGAAAATTATGTCTTTGCTGAAGATAGAAGTAAATTCCTCATAAATCCGACTAATAAGTACCATCGACTGTTGGCGAGCCACGGTAACGAAATTTAACAGTCCGGGCTGGCGACGGGAGTGGAAGCGAGGATTTGTGGATTCATCTGTGCAGGAGCAGGGCAAACCCGGGTGAAAATGCGGTCCTGGCCCCGGCAATCTGCTTTGACGAATATTCAAGCGGTCCGATATTCCTACGGACAAAAGGCTTTTGCATAATAGCCCTGGATTTGGTGTCGATTGTGAAGCCAAGAACCTGATTCTCGAATCGTATCCATGGTTCGAGCCTTGGGAACTGCTGTCAAGTTGGTCGGCCATCGATGCTTCTTGAACGGTGAAGGGGCGGAAACCACGCCAAATCCACCCTAAGATACCGGGACCGGTTGAAAATTCTAGTTGCTGATTCGAGGGACAATTTCGCCATGGCTCGGCCAAACCTTTGCTCTCTTATAAGCATCAAGGATCATTGGGTAAAGTGTCGCGGACAAGGTGTGCTCGAAGCTCCCCGTGGTCAACGAACAAACAGACCACAAACACATATATTTTCAGCATATCAGTAAGCTACCAAATAGCTTTTACTGGCTTAACAAATGCAAATAAACGCTTAATTATAAATATGATCGCTTATTTATATCATTCACAGGTACTAACAGTAACAATTGCAACTAAAACTCAATTACAATACATAATAATATAGAACAAATCAGATAGCCATAAGCAACAGGCAATCAAGATTCCCAAGCCAAAACAAAATTAAAGTCTTCAGAGACAATTACACATACTAAGACACCATCACAAATACATAATTATACTTTACAGCCAACAAAAAGTATAATAAGCTTGAATTACCTATAATATCAATGGATCAATTTTCTAGCAAGTTCAATCCTTAAATAAGAATCCTCACCCATCATTCTCTTGAGTCCCCAAAAAGACTAATGTCAACCCTCACACGCCAATTCTCTACAAGAATCCACTACCATACACACTACCTTCCCCAGCTCCTCGCCGGATAATAAGGATCTGCCTCGGCAGAGCCCTGACCCTACTCCTATTCCGGAGATCAATAATAGACATATCTCAAACTCCGAGCGCCTATTGCCTTGCAAATACAGCATGGATCCTCGAGAGGAAGCGGAGCAAGCATACAATAAGGCGAGGGAAATGGCAAAAAACGAAGAAGAGAGTTTAGTAGAAAAGAGGACTCCTTGGAAGCGCCCGCCGAGAGCTCCCCGTGTACCTAGACGACACGGCGCAATGCATGAAAAGAGACAACTGGATTCCGACAGCGCCTATATACTCGAGCGTGCTGACTATAGTTAAGATTGTTTATAGACACTTTATGCTCTCTGGGGTGACTACAGCGAGTCCGAACCGTTTAATACGGTATCGTCACCTTATTATGAAATAGCTACCGATGGTGGATATAGCGACCTTTTTGGTTAAGATCTTGTGAAACTATGAATTTAAAGCAGCGCGAAGTATTTTAAGTTTTTACGCAGTTGAACCTGTACTTATACATGAATACAGTACAATGCACATTTTGTCGCATAACCAATTGTTTGAGAAAAGGATACTAGAGTATAATGCGTAAGAGGTAACGTCATCACGCGGCCATGACTAGCATCGATCTAATTATTTTTGTCAGTTAAAATATTTAAGACAAGCGCCCTGTTGATATATAATTTTAAAATCCCTCAGCGGAGGTAGATTAAGCCCAGAATGCATGATACGTAGCTGTGCCATAAACTGACATAGAAATTTTGAAAACGATTATCAACCCGTTCGACTACAGGCTCTGCAGTCCCATATTCTTTTGATTTTCATCATCGGAATTCTCGTTAAGGTCATCATCAGACAGTCCCTGGTTGTCGAGATGGTTCCTGTTCCTGAATGATTCTAAATCCACCTGAAATTTCCCAACTCTTCTAGACTCATAATCTCATCTTGATCATTTGCGTCTGTATCCTGGAGCTCAATAGCTCTCACGAGACCACTATTTCCCCAGAGATATTGTACGGATTAATCCCCATCGCCGCTCTAAAATAAATGTTTCCGCAACGTACCTTTCTATCAAACCAGTTAATAACACGTCTTGGTATTTCTCTTTGAATTTGGATATGTCTTGCTGGTTACTTTCTCCAGGTGGATTAAAGTATTCACGGGCCCTCCCTTGCTTTGCGAGCTTCACAGGCCGCGAGCTGTCGACCACCCTGGCGGCAAGAGATTTCTTGAACAACGACCTATTGTGAATGACATCTTCGAAAGTATCACCAACCTTGAAACGGTATACGAACACAGGTTTGCTTTGGCCCATTCGGTACGCTCGCACGATAGCCTGCTCTTCATCTTGTGGAGAAAAATCGAAATCTAAAATTACCACACGAGATGCAGCAGTGATGTTCAACCCTACTCCACCCGCCTTGTTGCGGTTGAATTGTGATTAATGTCTTCAAATGAGCATCATCCAGTAAATCGCCATCTCTAATCTCTCGTACAAGCCTTCGGGATATCGCTAGCCGAATGTCAGCTTGACGAAAATAATTTAATTCAAATGGGGGCGTGGATCGGTCTTATTTACTTACTCGCAGACAAATCGAAAGTATCACTATATTCTTTTCGTGATTTCGTCTGTACTCTTTCCACGAAAACATCGTAGAGAATTTTCGGATGATTAAGGAGCGTACGTAGGCATTTTACGTGATCAAAGAATCCTTTGATATCCAATTGATCTGTTGCCTTGTTGCTTGCTTGGTTTTCTTCAACGACGTTCTTTGCGAAGAGCGAGTAGATTCGCTTTTAGATATCTGTGGGTTCGGTAGTGATTAAAAACTCAGTTTTTGGTGGCAGTAGGTTTCTAATACGAGTGAGTTCACATCGATGCATATTCGGTGACATAACATGGCGCATCACCTACCTTGCATTAGCTTTTTATGTGTACAAACTTTTAATAACAGATATGAGATCATGCATGTCAAACATACCGCCAGCCGTCGTAAAGAAAGAGTTTTCTCAGCATTCGAGATTCTTCATAGAGCCCAGATTCAATCGGATCGACGAAAAACTCTTTGAATATAGATTTTGTATTAAATAGGCCCTTCGCAACCCAGTTGGTTACGCAGTAGTATTCTTCAAGTTGTTTGCGAGAGGCAAACCGGTCAGTGCAATCCTAGATTTAGTAGCGATTCTATTTAGTGCGACTGATACCAAGGAGTCTTCGTTTTTTACCGAATGAGCTTCATCTGCAATAACGATATTGGGATGCGTAAGAACGATTTCTACCATCTCGAGTGCGACCCTCATTTTTGATTTCCCTGGATATCTCCGGGAACCACCTCGTCCTCCATTCAGTTATAATCTCCAATGCCTTCATGGCTATTTCCCCTACCTATGCTGCTACGCGCTTTTGGTTTGTAGTATCTTGTTCTCGGTTTTGGGTTGATGCTCCTTTCCGGATTCCTCGGTCCAAAAACATAGTCCCGGAGCATCTGGTAGCCAAGCATCAAAACCCCATCAGAAGTTTTCCAAGATCTCAGAGTGCCGACTCGTTCATCCGGATCTCGAGTCCCGCTGGGCATGAAAAACCTCAGCAATAGCTCGTTTCGGATTCTGGGATCCATTTTTGGAACTCTTGCTTCCAGTTTCGAAGTAGCCCAGGTGGCGCAACTATCAGAACATGAAACTTCCCTCTTAGATTTTCTGGCAACTGGCAAGAAATTCGTTTGTTCCGTGAATTTCCAGTCTGCGAAATCGTGTGTAGGAGGGTGATGACTTGCAAGGTTTTGCCCATGCCCATGGTATGTGCGAGCAGAGCACCGCCGCCGTTTTGAACCACCTCGTGCCACAAAAATTGTACACCTTCGACTTGAGAGTCGAATAGTTTATCTATAATGTGATCAGGGAAGGTATAGGGTCGGCGCCGTTGCTGCGTTCTGGATTGATAACCAGTGCTTTCTCGTTATCAGGTTCGGCGACTGCAGTTGATTTTTGGCCAAGAGTTTCAGTTCTGATAGTGCTGGGATAAGTCTCAGTAGAAACAGTGTCATGTTCATGTTCAGATTGGAGCATAATTCTCGAATCAACTTCTGCATCTTGGTGTATAGGGACGTGATCTTCTTCTCCCAAGGGTGGGGTTATTAGATCGATTTTTTTTACTAGGTGTACATAAAACGTCAAAATTCAAAGATACGATATGTTCCTGTTCCAAATTCGGATCATCGGGAGGTGCATTTTCATTTGAGGTTCAAGGTAATAATAATCCTTGTTCGGTGCAGACGTCGATTTGGAATTTAGACTGGGCAATTGCAAGCTTGCTTCATTATCTAGGGAAGTATGTGTAGCTTATGCAAGAGGATATTCGAAAGTGCCTTCGGGGGAAGGACTTCGGGCCCCAAGTTCCGAAAGAGTAGGAGTTAGTTCCAAAGCTTTACTAACAGAGCTGAATTTCATTCGCTTCGAGCCTAGGGCTGATATCCCCTCTTCCTTCTGGACTATGCTGCGTTTTGGTTGTAGGTGTGATATCAGTTGGCTTCTCCATCATAGGCAATATCAATTGAGATAGTCCAAGAACAATAGACAGTGTAATACGTATTGAGTAAGTGTTGCTTTACGCGCAGCTCTGAACAAGCTCGAGTCTTTGAGGGAAAGCTCAAAATGAACTAGACAGAGTATCTTTGATGGCTAAGCTAGTACAAATGCAATTACTTCTAGAAAGCGGTGGCTGTGTTATTCATATCTTTGCAATGAAGTTTTATTCTGCGTTTGTTGCTATATAGAAGTGCGTCGATCAGCTGTCTGAGAAGGAAACTATACGCCCAGGCATAGTCAAGTATCTTCTGGAGCATTTATCCCTCGCTGGCCATCGTGCGTGCCTCTGGATCCTATGATCACTCTACCCATTATATTGGATAACCCCTCACCTTTGACTTATATTACACATAAAGAAGTGCCTAAGTATTCAAGTCGTTACGAGCCTAGTGCGATATATCCTCACCTTGTCAAACCTTATCGCTCAATCGAGGTCGCACAACTACGTTCAGGTCTCTTTGGTGTACGAACACTGAGTTGAACAGTTTCCACTCTTTGCTGGAGTCTGCCAGCTCGAATGTAAATTTGAGTAACAAAGTTGGCACCAGCTTGTATATCTCCAACAAACTGATATTACGACCAATGCATTGTCTTGTTCCGGCGCCGAAGGTAAACTGCCCACGGCTCATGAGCTTCTTCTGTTCTTCTGATGACTGAATCCAACGGTCTGGGTTCCATACATCTGCGTCCTCGCCATAGACTGATCTGTCACGATGCATTGCCCATGCGTTAACGCCAATTGTCGTTCCAACAGGCACGTGATGTCCGTATAGAACGATTGGTTTCGTATTGACACGCTCCAATGGTAAGCCAATAGCGGCGTGAATCCTCATTGCTTCTTTTATAACAGCATCAAGGTATAGCAATGTCTGCGACTCCGGCCATGTCACCAGAGAAGATATCCGGCCCGCCTGCGCAGCACTATCGATCTCTTGAACGAGCATCTCCATGGAGGCAGGATGTCGAAGAAGATAGTAGAAAATCGCGCGCAGTGTTATGGCTGTACTATCACTGCCGGCAACGATCTAGATCCGTTTCGTCAGCACGTGCGCGTGCGCTTTAAACATCCACCTTATCCCCAAGAAGATTGAATCGTGAACGTCTAATTGGCAGCTTACATTGGTATTAGTGTATGCAAGAACCCGAAAATCATCTACCACATCTGGGTACAATTTACGCGCCGCCAGGAATCGAGACAAAAAGTCTCTCCGTCCTTGCTCTGACAAGAATTCTTGATCATCGTATCGCACACTCTTGAGGCGCCGCTGCATCTGGGCCATGGTGAATTGCACCACCGGTGAGGTTGCAGGCCGAGATTTATACTTGTGGTATCGCTTCACAAATATCTTGTCAACCCACGGAATTTGACCCAGGATCTGAATTCGAGAGAGACTGTGCAAGGTATGAATGATACCTCCCACATCTTCACCATTTTCGAGAAAACCAAACTTCTTCGAAAAGGTCATCTCGCCAATGACATCAAAAGCATAATATTGTAGCCAAACCGCAAAGTCAATCGTCTGGCCGGCCAACTCCTCCATTTTGCGGAGAAATAAAGAAGTCGTGTCATCCACAAATGGCTCGTACTCTATGATCGTCGTCATAGAATAAGCTTTAGCAACGGGCTTTCGAAGTATCTGGTGGAAATCTTCATTCGTTGTGTTGAACATGTTTTCATAGGGTTTCCCAAGGACGATAAATTGCTGAGGCGTGTAAAACTCGGACTGCAAAAGTAACTATTAGCAAGAGAAAGTCGAGGTACGCATGTGTAAGAAATATCACCAATTACTTTTGGAAACTTATCCTGCACGTTATAAATAGTCTGGATCGCATCGAGGCCAGAAACGCTAACACAGTTCGGCCCAACCCGAACAACGTTACCGTATTTCTTATGAAGTCTAACATATGTGTCTTGAGCATCACCTCTTTTAACATAGTAGACTCGCCAGAGATTTGTGAGACCCGCTAAGAACGGTCCTGGTATTTGTCGAAGTCGTAGGTAGTTGCGTAGCAAAACTATGAAGACCAATAGCAGCACCGCTGTAAGAACCCGTAGGGGTAAACGAGTCCACTCCATGTTCCTGCGATTCCCGGCCAGGTCTCGGAGCCCGGATATCGGTGATAAAGACAAGAGATATAGGTGCTATACTGAGTTTTATGGTGTTCTTGATAATAAAACTGTCAAAGGTTAATGAGCCGGGGACTCGAGTGTTGAAGTTTGAGACGTTAGTTAAGCCAAAATAAAAATAAAGAAAATCAACAATTGCCTAAAAACGAAACCCCATTCATTTAAATGAATTTTACTCCCAGTCTCACCTTCCATCTGGGGTACCCAAATTAAGGTACATGTACAGGCAGATTTCAGCTTTTTAAGCTGATACTGAGAAAGAACCAGCCAACCAGCACTCGCAGCCAGTGCAAACAAACCTAAATAGGTACACAGACACCGGCAGCAGCAGAAGAACAGCTCAGTCCTTCGTGCGACATCCCACAGAAATCGATGGAAATTTGACCGACCCGCTTGGTCATTGGGATCCGGGTCCCACTTTGCGCCCAGTCAAATCGCACATTCTACAAGCATACTTACTTAAGTATTTAGAGGAAACATTCCCAAATAGTCCAAAACTACTGATCGATTCTACTTCGGACATATCATAAAGTTCATCTTTTGAAATGCAAGTGCAGCGTCTACAACACGCAGGACAATTAGCTAGGATATAACAGGATACTTTATGGAGTATTCTTGCAATTAAGCCAGTTTCCATTGCTCAGATATATTGTATCCGCCCACGTACATTCACAAGGACCGGATGCCGACTTGCCCTTGTCTTGGCGTCAAGCTCATTGCATTGCACTCGAACTTCAGACCAGCATGTTCGTCATTGCCTAGAATTTTAAATTCTCCATTACATTACGAAGTGTATACGAATATCCTACATCTAAGATTTCTAACCGTGTTCATTAATAGTCTAGCGACGCGGCGGATTTACGAGCTTAGAACAGCGGGAACAGAAACGATGTAAGGAGATGCCGAGAATGCGTAGCGCTCATAGCTTGCGAAGTTTAAATAGTGAGAACGCGAACGGGATTTTCCATGATCTGGATTCGGGCCCCAGCTAAGAAAGCGGCAGCTTGGCGAATGGGGTCGGACAGGGTTAGCCTCGGGAAAGGGTATGCCTCGCTACAAGCAAAAAAAAGCGCAAGCGCAACCATGTTTGCTAACGCATTCGCTCTTCGTCGTTGGTCGCCGACAGGCTCTGATGGATAACATTCGATACGGCTTCATTAAAACCGTACAATGGAGGGCCCACATATTGCCCATTAGACCGTCTCATGCATGGCTTGATGCGAATATCGCATGATAGCTTTCATACCCGAGATTGGTGTTATGCGATTGGCGTTTATCGTGAAGACATTACAAAGCCAAACTAATGTGCAGATACGGACTTACTATACCACGAAGCTGATTGGCTTCATGCATTCTGTGACATGCAACTACGCTTTATGCACAGTATGTGTGATATATTGTTGGGCCATAAATTTAACAGTTCGATTAGTTATATATATAGGACGAAAAACCGTCCCCGAAATAATGCAAGCGAGGCAGAAGTGGATACATAAGTTGATACTACTTCGTTGGCATTTGTAATATTTGTTTCCCATTCAAATTCTCACCTGTAACCCTCAGAACTATTCTAGGCTGGAAACTCGAACTGTAAGGCGGGGAGTACCGTTATATTAATGATAAAGTAATTATAGTCGCCCCATCTGGAACCCAGTTCACTCGGCCGCCGTCACATCATCATATCCGAAACGAGATTTTGATATTAGTTGGTTTGCGTCTCGTACGTCTAATTACTACAAAGACCTCCGCACAAAGAATCCAACAGAACAATCGATTGATCTGAAAGTCAACCCGCCGGCCTAAGAATAATCATCGGAGAATATACATTTACGCGTCGATATAGACTAGCCAAAGTGGCATCTGAACCGTTAAATAAGTACTTAAGTACCGAAATATATACAAAGAAATTGAAAGTTATACTAAGTTTCGATCCGCGTATGTACAACCCACGAAACCGAAAAATAAAGGGGAAAAGCCCCATGTGCTAATATATTTACAGCCACCCCACCAAGTTTTTAGATATATACAAGCCCGCTACAGCCATCACGTAGACTCCATTTACGGAGCAAAGGACTGGAGGATTGGAACGTAAGTAGAAACAGCAAGACCACTTGGTGGCTCGATGCTCTGGAAATAGGTTGATCCCCACCATGGACCTGCTGCCCACCAGAGAGCGCCAAGCCAGACACCAGAGTCACGAGCATAGGTAAGGCCAGAGGTAACAGCTTGGGAGCAGACGCTGTTGGCTCCAGCACCAACCTCGCCGAGAATGCACTTGACATTGTTCTGAAGGCACCAGTTTGTAGCATCGACAATACGGTCCTTGAGGATGGTGGCGGAAACACACTGGTCAGATGTACCCGAGGAATCGCTATCAAGGTATTGATGCATCTCGTAGACGAGGTTGTTGAGAGGATCTGTCAGAGCGATCATGGTAGCGGCGTTGACAGAAGTCCAGGACCAGGCACCGGACCATTGGTTACCTTCAACGAAGATTTGATTCGTAGCTCCGGAAGCACGGATACCGTTGATCGCGGCCTGGTTGAGGTTGACGACGAGGGATTGGTCCATGGTGTTGTACTCGTTGTTGGTATCAAAGATGACACGGGCGTTGTTCTTGTAGCGATTGGCAACGTTGGTCCACCAGGTCTTGAAGGCATTTGTGTCGGTGATGATGGCACCATTAAAACGGCCATAATTGTGTGGGTCGATGACGGCATAGGCGCCTTTGTTGGTAATATAGTTGACGATATTATCCAGACCAGCGATATAAGCGCTATCAAAGGAGCCAGTGAGGCCACCATTCGATGATGGGGTGATACGCTCCACTGTAACCGAGTCAGTACTTGAATATTCTTGAATATTCTTGCACCTGTATTTATCACAAGATCAACGTACTTCTGGTAGCGACACGGAAGATGTTGAAGCCTCTGGCAACAAAGTAGTCAATTGAAGATGGAGACGGCCATGTATAGTCTTTTCCGAGAGTTCCGGGAAGAGAGTTTTCGCCAAACTCAGCACCAGATTCATTGACACCAATATATTTGAACTTTTTAGTTCCAGAAGTTGGGGAGGCGCTAGGAGTAGTAGTGCGCGAGGTGGTCGTAGTAGTACGAAGAGTGGTGGTAGGAGTCGTCGTGCGGGACGAGGTGGTCGTGGATCTCGTGGTCGTGGACCTTGTAGTAGTAGTCGTAGTCCTGACAGGAGTAGTCGTAGTCCTGACAGAAGTAGTTGTGGTCCTGCTAGCCGTGGTCACAGCCGTGGTCGACGCGGTTCCCGGCAAGCATTGGTAGTAATAAGGATTGAGACTGTATTGATCCATCAAGATAGTTAGCAAGAGTAACACCAATTGATATAGATATCAATCTTCCATATCGATATAAAGAATCATACCTGGCGCAGTAGTTACCCGACGTGCAGGTAGTTGGACCAGTCCAACCAATACCACCGCCTATGATTAAATGTCAGTGTACCTGAACCACCACCAAATGTATATATCTGGAGTTTGCATAGCATCCACTCACATTGACCCCAGACGGACTGCTGAGCGGAGGCAAGCGCGGCACCGCCGGCGAGCAAAGCAGCGAGTTCCACTCTCATGCTGGGCGCAAATCAGAAATGCGAATCCGGTGAATCCAAACGAATCGAAAGGAAAATAAAATAAAGTCTAGATGCTGGCGAATGTAAGTTCGGTAATCATGAAGAGAGGGACTTCTGTCAAGAGCGAAGAATCAATGAGATGGAGCATCTGTTATATACTCACTCAAGCTCACCGGTTTGCCCGATTGCCTTCCGGCCAGTAAACCGAGATATCGAATTTGGCCCAATCTCATATGACCATGACGTCTCATCTTGGATACCTCCAATTTCCTCCCAACCGTGGGCCTCTTTATCCAGTCTCATCGCTGCCGATTAACGTTTGCGCGGATACGTGGGGCGACTTTTCTGGAAGAAGTCAAAACCTAAATGCACAAGGGCCATGCATAGCTTGTTTCAAGCGGAGTGCTCTTCCGAACCAAACTCCACCGCGAACCAAGATCTTGCACACCCAGACCACGGTCGTCGCCGGCATGCCCTACCTCTCTGGGCCAAGACACCTCCATTTTGGTTGTAGAGAATAATCCATACCAGATTCTAGTGGCTGTCATGTGCTGACACCCGTTGCCGTGAGTATGGGCAATTATTTCATATATTCATTGCAGCATTAATCTTAATAGACCACCGTAACCAGTTCCCAACGGCTTAGCAGAATATAGACTTACTTCATATGTTCTGTGCTTGGTCTGGACTTGACTCAAATATGAATTCTTTGGTTGGGTTCTGACCCACGACAAGTCCAATGGTTCCCTTCGTCAGGGCACAACAGCAGAGATGATACGTTTTGCGGAATCACGGGAAAGAATTCTCAAAACAAGCTCTCTGAAGCTTTTCGTTCGAATCCAAGAAGGGTAATTATTAATAAATTTAATTAATTCTGATTTTTACTAATCTTTCGGACAATCTCATTCCGCGGTACGCATGTACTTTCAGGGACACCTTGTTGGTCATTTTCCTTCGGTAGATATAGACTGGGGCGTGGCTGCCCTGCCCCAACAAAGCTCCTGGCCTCGATATCGTGTGATAGTATCATCCTCGAGCCCTAAAGTCTTAATTCTTCAAGCATCGATCATCCTTGAAATTTCTGTTCAAACCCACGAAATTGCGACTGAATTCACCCAGTTAATTCGGGTTTGAAACCCAAAAACAAAATAAACCCAAATTGTTTGGGCTTAGATGCTATCGGCCCCACTCTGTCCGTAGCTAGCTGAATCTGGCATCGACCGAGACGCCGCTGTTCAGGAAACTTCGGATGGAATTCCTGGAACCCTCTGTCGTGATCCGCGTCATCGTCCTTGCAATGGAGAGAGTGCGATTCACTTCCGGTTGTCGCAGCGGACGCTCGCGCCTTTCCCCCTGATGCACCGTCCTTGTGCATGGCCATGTCCATGCATGGTGGTGCAGCCAAGCACAGACCACTTTGTCTTTTGCAAACCTATATTTAAGATTATATTCTATGAGTTGGAATAATAAGTTGGGATATATGTACCCATATCTCGAGCAGGGTTGATCGGAATATTATGTTTTCGATGCATTCATAGTCAACGGAGAATAGAACCGATATCAATCAAATTTGACAGGTGTTTTTTCTTGGCGACGAGCCTCCGAATATCGGGAGAAATGAATTAAATATAATAACGAAGCAGAGATATCGATATATCCAGCCGACAGTTCCTGTTAGATTCCTCGCTAACGACAGTCCAATCGGTTGTACGGATCTCGTAAGATTTCGCAACCGGGGTTTCTGATATTGCGCTCCAACGGAGCCTTTATCCAATGCGTCCCACAAACTGGTATCGTTTTCATGGTCTGAACTCAGCACGTGCCACTTGGTGTACCTTGACCACGATCGTAAACCTCTCGTACCAATCTATCAAACTGGTGATGAAATTGAATTGTGCACTATTCTCAAGTTAGATTCCAGGCACAAGGTTTTTTTTGCATTTTTTGCATTTTTGCATTTTTTGCATTTTTTGCATTTTTTGCATTTTTCGCATTTTTTTTTTTTTTTTGCTGTCACCAAATCCATCAAGGTCTTGTTCACGGCTGTTAAAGCTTCATTTCTGTGATCACCGAAGCATCGAAACTAAGGACCGAGCTAGACGATCGAACAATTATATATATAAACAATCAAGTTAATTGTTACGAACTTATTTCGAGCAACCACTCCATCTGAATGTCGGATTGGAATATATCGAACTTTGCAATTAATTGTCAATGCCTGGTCTTGTCCGCGCGCGAATAATTTCAGGCGCTCTGGACTGTAATTTTTGTACCGTTTGTAGGTTGCGATTATTTGAGAACGGAGAAAGCTGTGGAGAAAGCGATGACCTTGCACCTTGGTGATCAAAATGTTCAAGTTTCAAATAAAAATAGGCACTGGGTCGCGAAGAGACATGAAATTAATTCCAAGATAGAACCCCGCTTAGTTTACAAGGCAGAATCAGCAGGCTCTGCTATTTACTAGAGAAGGAATCGAAGAATACCAGTATGAGTTATATGCCATGTATGAGAAAAAAGAGAAATAGTCATATAGATGTCACGAAACGCCATCCTAAATGCAAAGACCAGTAAAAACGCCTAAGTACAATGAGAAGATGAAGTAATAAGATTGACCGACAACGCCGCAGAAAAATGCTTCTTGAACTCCAGAACGCAGGACTTGTGATTTTGAACCCCAAATGAGCAAAACCCGCTTGAAAAATGCTTGAAAATCGCAAATATAATATAGTCGTAATGACAGGACTATCACATCCTCTCAATGACTTGATGAGGATCTATAACGTCTCGTTTCTTGTACTTCCGAGAATCATTCCGAGATCCTTCCACTCGTGCCGACACCAAACCAACCGACACAGGCCTCCACGACATCGTTGGAAGTATGATTAGGTCCCCAAGCCCAATCATCTTTGTCGGGTCGCTCGCTTCCACTATCGGAAGCATAACCGTCATCTTGTTCTTCCGTATTGTTACCAATATAACGTCCTGATTGGGCATCAAGAGAGTTGATGTTACTCGCCACGCTCTCCGATCCTAATTCTGTGTTTGATTGCTCAAATGATTCGTCAATTTGAGTAGGCGGCAGTCGCTGCTTGAGACATGGAACCGCCCTCCTAGCTTTCTTGAGTGTAACTCCGGCACGTTTGCAAACACTTGCGTCTTTAGTAGAGACGGCTCCAGCAACATCGGCAAACAGAGAGACCGCATTCCGCTTGATGCTGTGTTTTAATGGAGATCCCATCAGTTGATATTTCTTTGCACCACTTTGATTGACGAGATTTGAGATAAGGTCCTTTGAGATAAGGTTATTTGGACTTGGACGCGATTTCGACGTCAACGGAGTTGTAACAATATCCGTTCGAGATTGTTCGATCTGTGTCACTATCTTCATTTTCGTCTTCTCTTCATCTTTCTTTGTCGAGATAGCTTTTAGTACCTTCCGAGACTTTGCCGCGAGTACGCTCTCGCTGGAAGTGCTAATTCTCTTCCTTTTGCTAGTGGCCGTGTCTGTCAACATAGCTTCCGCTTTTCGTTTACCTTTACCCTTGTCCGTTGATTTTTTTGAATCTACAACCCACTCTGGAGATGTTGGAGGGGTTCGGTATTGTGACCGTAGGTTATATCTCTTTCCGGCAGACGAATTTTGCGAATTTTGGCCAGTGTGAGTCACAGAGTTGACGGTGTTGGCCGTAGTGCTTTGTGAATGTGGGGTTTCATTCTTTGCAGAAAAATCACCGGCCATAATTCTGGCCTTCTTCTTCGTGGGTGGGCAAATATCAGCGAGCTCATCCTGATGTCCTCCTCCTTGGGGCTGCGAGACATGTGCCGATTTTCTTTTGCGGTTCGCTGGGTTAGCTCTAGTCTTCCGCTTCTTCGGCCCACCTTGACTATTTTCATCAGTGTCAGAGCCAGGAGGGCGTTCCTCTTCTTTGAGGCATGGTTTTGCGGGTGATTTTGACGGCTTCTTTGGCGAGGGCGGGTCTCGGTCCCAGAGTTCGAAGAGCTGCGTTACTTGTTGACGCAGAGCTGCAGGTATTCCTGCAGTAAATGGTAAAGAAGAACTCTTTGTTATTTTTATTTTCGGCTGATTGATTCCTAAGCCCGCCTTTAGAATCATCGTGGTCGGTGCGCCACCATACGTCCGAGGGAAACGGGCAGCCGCTTCTTCCGCATCCATCCTCGGCATTACAGATTCTTCAAAAAAATAAGGCATGTAGAGGTTTGTGGGCGCCGCATTTGCGTATTGTAAAGCCGTCGGTACTGACCGAGGCTTCGTAAGACCTTTGGAAGCAGTTAGGATACGAGAGTCGTAATCTGCAACTTCGTGGTCAATGAAATACTGAACGTTGGTTGGCAAGATTATCCAGCGAGGTTGTTGGCAGTCATAGACGCAGTGACAGTTTCTACAGAGAGTGACAAGATTATGAGGGGATGCGAGGTGTCGCAGGTTTGGCGGAAATATTCCGACGGTATCGCGATAATTGAGAAACTTCAAACTAAATACGTCAGAAGCAGTCACAGGAAAGAAAAACTAGAAGGTGGGTAATAGTGAACATACCAAATCGCGATTGGAGGCCACGACGTTATGAGCAGCCTCCAGCATCACAGTGTTTGATTGGGAGCAAAGCCAGCATTCCCGACCGTCACGGGACTTCACGACCAATTTTTCGCTATCATTCGGCTTCGAGAAACCTGATGAGAGGGGGTTTCGCGTGACGGATCGCTCTAGAGCATCCTTCCGACGAGATCTAGTACGGGTTGTTTTTTCGATGGAGGCGATGCTAGCGGCGAGAGTATATGAAGACCGAATTCTCCTAGACGGTCGGTCGGATGTCGTTATGATGGAGGCATTGGCAGAGAAGGATATTTCAGGAACGTTCCGGTCTTCGTTGCTCTCCCAGGAAACCTTAGCGATATCTTCGAACTTTCTCTTAGAATTTTTGGAAGACGGGGGCGATCGAGGAGGTGTTTGGGTCGGTAGTGGGGGCGGTGCAAGGGGTGCTTGACTGGCGGAGGTGGGTTTGTGAGGTTCTGATGGTTTGTAAGTGGTGTCATCGACGGCAGGCGACCGGGAAACAGTTCTCCGACCGGTACCCCTGCCACGTTTTGCTCTTTGACGTCCGACCATGGCTGAATAGTTTATCGAAAGGAAGCATTTAGAGAGAAATTTGGAAAGAGGGAGGGGAGGAGGAGGGAAAGACGAGCAGTCGATCGATGGTGAGGTTGGTGAGGTTGGTGAGGTTGAGGGATTGTTGTAATAAAAGGTCGGTGGTGATGGTTTGGATGTTTTGGCGGATGGCCAACCAAAACAAATTCTTTAGGTGGCGCTTGCCGGCACGTTTCCAACGACAACAGCAACAAACCACACATCCAACACAACTTAACAGCATCACAACACCAATCTTGTTGGAACGGAAACACTTGCACTTGCACATGAAAACATCGGGATATAGTAATTTCATTTGATCACACTACATAACATTTCTCGAACAGCATAGGTGCTACCCTCCCTTTCTAGACCCCTTCTCCAATTTTTCATTTTTCGGCCTATTTTTCTGTCCTGTCAGGCCGTATGCTTTTAATACCTTAACCCAAACTGGGGCTGCTCGCACTACAGATGGGATACCTGATGAGGGCCATCTTGCAAGCGGAAGCGCCGCCGTTTTGCTCTGGTCCAGAAAACATGGCATATTCAACCATCTCTTCCAGGCCCTGGCCCTTCGCCTCTTGATCTTGCTCCAGGCTATCTTCCTTCTTGACGCCAATCTCTCCTTTCAAGTTCTTTGCGTACCAAATTCCCAGTTCCCTGCAAGCCATGGCATCCTCCAGGCTATCGTGGATACCACTTCCACTCCTAATCTCAACACCAGTCCTCATTCTGCACATTGCTTCCAGTCCGGTTCCCTCCTCAGCCAGCCACTCGTCCAGTTCATCTTCCCCGATCCTCTTTATTCTACTCTCCACCTCTTGCGTATCTAAAATCCGGCCGTGGACCCATCTCAAGCTCAATAAGTCATTCGCCCCTCTGTGCACAACCACTATTGTATCCGGTCCTACAAATCCAAACAATTTCTCTCTCGCAGCATCCCGTCCCAGTATGGCCGTTGAAGCGCTTACGGCGGATGCGATATCTTTCTGAGTGATTCCGTGGATCCAAGTTAACATGTTCTTGATTTTCGCCTGAGGTTTGACCAGCGCGTCTATAAGAACTTCTTGGGTATAAACGTCCACGAGAGTCAACTTGACTAGCTCCGGCTGGTTGAATCGATTGGTTGCCATCTCGCAATCCAGAGAAACCGCTTTGCGTGCCTTACCAGATCCGTTCTTCTTGGATGGCTTGAAAATTGGAGTTGGATGCAAATCCCAGAATCCACGCGGTAGAGGTGAATCACTAGTCCAGTCGTGGATCAGAAATACCCGGCACCCACTAGGTTCGCCGGGATAGGCATTTGTGGTCGTACGGCAGCAAGTCCATATCTGCTCGTGTGGATTAGCATGTACGTAACAATTTACAGCGCTAAGGTATATTGAAAAGCAGTTTTATACTTTTTCCAATTTTTGGCCAGGGTGCGTTTTGCATTTTAGTCTATCCTCATAGCCAGTCATATTGCTGCCAGGTTTCAATGCAAATGCTAGAAAGGGAAGTTAGTCTGCTAATCTTTTGAAGTAATTAAAGAGAAATTGGGGCCAGGCCGGATTGCGTCCAATCAGCTACCTATATCGTATAATGTAAATCTACTAACCATCGCATCTTTTGCAGTAAGCTTCATATTTATGCAGCAATTCCTCATAGCTAAATCTCTCAGTTCGGTAACCGTATCGCTTGTACTTTTCCGTAGGTAAGGTGAACCGCTCAAAAGACCCATTCCGCTCCAGCGTGAATGGAAATTCGCTCCATTTGCGCTCAGGCAGGTCACTACGGCCAGGCATTTTTGATTTAGTTGTGTTTTAATGCAGCAGCTGGCCAGCGGAAAGTTTGAGCCAAGGGCCACGGCCTTATATAAAAGAATTCCGAAATTATGCCAAAGATGCAAACATGTACAGCGTTATTATTTGAAATCCTAATCTGGATTTCAGATAGGATCTGTATCGGCCGCGCCAGACCCGAGTTATGAAAACAGCGGAAGAAGGAGAGGAAGAAGACGAAGAAGAAGCGAAGAAATTATTTTCATAACCAAAATGTGAAGTGGAGGTGCTAGGTGGTTATCCTGTGATCACTTCGGTCTTGCGCCGTGAAGAAATTGTCTGTATCCTTTTCAGCTCTCTTGTAGTATATGCAAGGAGCAATCCTATTCAATCATATGTGTTCATTTTATTTCAGGGGCGAAATATTTATTATGAAGATGAAGCGAGAATGGCCACCAAAAGCGAAATTTCCTGCTCTCAACTTCTGTTTTCCGCCTGTTTCTGGGCCTTGCAGTCCCTCGTGCGCATGCATGCCTGGTTTTTCCGCCTCAGGCATGCCCTTGCCCAGCCGAGATCCAACTCTGATGCACGAACTCTCCACAATGCCTGCCCCAGGTTCATGTTTTTCCTGATACAAATTTGATGATATCGCGATATCCATGTGATTGGTCCAGATATTGATGCTTGGAGAAGGCTACCCTCTTTCTGAGGTAGGTGGCCATCAAACAATCCAATCAAGAACCACACAAGTTCATCGGAATGTTAGCGTTAACTTATTGTTCAGAAGCCAAACGCAAAACTGAACCCTAACTTTGGAATGCAGAGGTGGATGCATTGTGCTATTCCACCCTCTCCTGTTCCTCAGATTCCCAAAATTGAAATAAAATATCTTAATAGTACTTACCTACGGCCTGGTTGCGGATTGCTTTCTTCTCTTAGAAGCATGTTTGTTCGGAGGTGCAGCTTGACCTGTGTCGGGTTCCCCAACACCTCATACATATCCGCCGGCCGAGAGGTTTGCCTGGAGTGCTGGGAGAAGATGTGTTGTTACAAAGGTCAGACATGTTCCTCCACATTTAGGTGTGGGGAGACCAAATCCGACCAAACCAAACCAAAATTATTCCCAAATAGCGTTACAACAAGCTATCCTTAACACGCCAATACATCACATCACATCAACCTTGACTTCCCACTTTGATCAGCTGATCAGAGGAATACAAAAGAATATTTTCTAGACAGGTATTCGCATCAACTTCGCCTCGACAGTTAAGTTAAACTACATTAAGACGGCTGGTGAAAGATGCAGTCGCTAATGGAATCTTGAGAAACCACAAGAGGATTCACAATGTCGTCATCCATACTCTAAGTTAAGTGGTGTCAATATAATATATCACAGCAAGAAGTTCAGATCTGCATCTTCCAAGCTCAAGACCCGCGGAAGCAAGGCTTAACAGATCCAAACATACTGCACCTAATAGCTAATCTAGCTTGAGAATAACGTATATAACGAGCACGCTTCGGACCCCAAGACCATCAGTTCGCACCAATACACTTTCAGATTTCATCCTCCAGCTAACCAAATATATACATGACTCAGTACTTACTTACTTAGCAATCTCGATTCAAAAGACATCAAACCCGCAATCGTTCAACTTCCGCCCGGCAACAGTTTCCAGAGGTGACGATCGGTAGCTCGTCGAGGCATGGGATTCCACGTTCCCTTTCATCACCTCGATTGGTAGCCAAAGCCAATGGGACAAACTGCCTAGCTCACAGCCCTCCACGGTCGCAAGGGTCAGACAGATGGTTATAGATAGCGATAACTCCACTGAGAAGCATATACCCCCGCTCAGCGAGACGACGCAAATTATCCCCCGTCCGATTAGGCAAGAGCATATGTCGCGGAAATAGATATCGAAAGACAAAGACACAACCTGTCGAAGGAACTGGCAGAAAAATACATCTCTAGGATCGGAACACCAACGGATACAACGATATCGATACCTGTTGGAGCGATGGTTTCGCTTGCAAAGTCACCTAACTACGTTCGTTAGGTGCTTTATGAGCAAGACGAGAGTGAACCGTTCCTTTATCTGGGCTATTAATGGCAGACCATCGAGCTGGTGCGTACGCAAAAGGATCAGGAGCAGCTCTAATAGATCTAGCGAAAAACGAAGTGCGGAAGGTGGGGTTAAGAAGATTGTGCTTAGATTGTTGGCGAGGGAATAACAGGAAGTTGGTGGGATACTACGAACAACAAGGGCTAAAAGCGATTGGGGACTTTGCCATTCCAAGAGACGAAGAAGAAAGCTGGCCAGGTTCTGTTCTAGAATGGAGGTTGGCGTGAAATGATTGTGCAACGTTAACTCGGCCTCAAAAGATTTACTCTCTAAGACATGTCCACTACCTTGAGGGCTACATTTGGTGCGTACCTAGGTAGGTACAAAGCTATCCTAAGACCATGGCGCCACATATTCCCAAGATTGATTGAAATTCATTGTCAATCAATATTTCCTGACACTTTGTGTTGTCGGATTCTCGAGACCAATAATTCCTGATCTTTTTCTAAATTTTTTGACAATATACCGATATGTACGAAAAGCTCATAGGGGTTTGAGTTTCGCCCATGTTCATGGTCATCTGACGCCGACACCTACCGTTCATTCACTCATTGATATACACAGGACAAAAATTACAAAATGCTAGCGCTAACCTGCATATGCTACTTTCACTTTCGATTCGCACCCTGTTCAGTCGCGATCGCTGACGGCCTTTCCTCGTCGTCTTTCCCAGACGCCGGGACGGCAATGTCACCCATGGGGATCTGTTCTGCTAGCTGTTTTTCGGTGGTCTTGCTCAGAAGTTCGTTGTTCTCGCTACCTTCAAACAAGAAGGCCAGTTCTTCAAGGGTGCGTCCTGATGTTTCGGGGAACATAAAATAGATAAAGATAATTTCAAACCCGATCCAAACGCAGTATGTAATATAATACTTCCACCCAATATCCTGCAAGGCGATCGGATTGACAAACTGATTGAAGAAACCTGCACCTCTTCCGAAGACTTGAAAAAGTGCCTAGAGCAAACCAAGCCGATTTTCATTAGCATTGAAATAACCGTAGACTGGCGTGAAAGGAGTTAAAACATACAATTCCGTTGGCACGAATATGGTAAGGCCATAATTCGACGAGATATGCTAAAGATTACGGTTAAATGATACTCGATTATTCATGGAGTGTAATTTTTAGCTCAAGTTCTTACTGTAAGAGAGAGAATTGTATCCGATATTATAGAAGGGGCCTAATTTCACGATAGTTAGCACGAGCTTTCTGGCTTTCAAAGAAGACGAATACTAACTGTAAAGAAAAATCATTACTAATACAGCGTAACCCGCGGATTGAGATTTCGTTTGCGCATATTGGGATGCAGAGACTGTCCAGGAAACATAGACACAAAGCAGACCGATGGTACAGATAAAATACCCAACTCTTCGCCTCAGTAGTCGTGGAACAGTGAGCGCAATGGTAGTGCCATTGACAAAATTCCAGCAAGTGAGCCCCAAATTGATGCGAGTCTGGGTTCCTTTGTTCGTAATACCAGCTTGGGTGAGAATCGGAACTAAATAGTAACTAATGAGAGTGTTCCCCGACCTGTGAAAAATTATAGTTAGACTGATTACATAGATTGCATCATCTGATGAGCATAACAGTAATATAGACTTACCATTGGCTGAAAAGACCAAGAAAGGTCGTGATGATCGAACGTTTTCTATTTCCCTGTGTTCTAAGAATGTCTTTCCATCCAATTTTGGCACTTTCAAGCTCCATTTGAATTGCTGTTTGGACCTGGACGATTTCGGCTTTAACAAGCTCACTGTTGGCGTCACCTTCGGCATGATATTTTATAAAGAATGCCTGAGCCTCTTCAATTCTGTCCTTCTGGATTAACTATATATAATGGTGCATCATGTTAGTCAAGAGATCACAAGCTAAAATCATAAACTAAGCAATGTCATGGTATACGGGCAAAGGCATGATGTATGGGGATACTGCGGCATTGCGGAACTTACATAGCGGGGGCTCTCAGGCATCCACGGCATAAAGAAAATCTGAAGCAAACTAGGAATGATTTGCAGTATACTTGGAATTCTCCAACTCCAGGTATTGGGCATTGCAAATGTACCAAGAGTTATGGCAGCAGCAACGATAGCGCCGATGAACCATGAAGCGTTAAATACTGCTGTTAACGTCGCTCGCTCTTTCGGATAGGCCGTTTCACCGATGAGAGCAGAAGCTGCAACAATGCCAAACGGGATACCGAAACCTAAGATAATACGAGAAACAACAAACATAGCGACTGCAGGATATATTAAGGGGTTATACGTTAGCCATATATAAACCCAAACGGTGGGGTGTAAGAGATTCAGTGCATGCGTACAGTTTTGAGAACAGCCCTGTAAGATAGCCCCAATAATCATAATCATTGACCCAAATACAATAGTCCATCTTCGGCCCCACCGATGTGCGATGAGAGGGATGAAAGGTAGGCCGAGCATAGCTCCAAGACTGTATGACGCGCTGAGAAGACTGAGTCTTGAGCCTCGAGGCATGCCAAAAAATTCATCCCAATTTTGGACGGCTTGGAGACCTACGTGAATCTGTTAACTCATGTTGCTTTCTGGGCTCCATAGCGATTTAGACTGTGGACTAACCATTCATCATAGAAGAATCAAAGCCCGAGGTCATTTCAATGCCGATACACGTCGGAAACATGATGAAGTAGAGAGACCTCAGATTCTTTTTCTTATACCAAGGTACCTGGTCCTTCTCCACCAACGCCGTCACGACGGGATCTGCTGGGTTACCGAGATGGGCTGCTGGAGCCATTGTTTGATGTTTGGGTGTGTAAGACCCCGGTGTTATTTGGTGTAATGCCAAACGAGTCAAACCACTGCGGAAAGGGTAAAATCAAGGGATTGTCTCTCGAGATCTTCTGGCAATAAACTGGTTTTTCCTTCATCTCACTTAGGCACCTCAATACGGAGCGATGGTTTATATAACTTTCTGTTACGGACCATCAGATTCATGGGCTCCTCCCCAGCTAGTTATGCAAACTGAATTCTCACTAGTCTCTCTGTGCCTGTGGATATTTGAATTCAAAGTAATCACCCCCTCTCCCAACCCCGCACCCTGTAGAATATATTGGAACATGCTATCTTCTCCGCATATGAGATACAGGCTCCCCATGATCGCCAAGTACCAATCGGAATTGTAGCTGAAAAGTGTGAGTGCGGAATTTATTTGTTTCCCCAATCGACCAAGTGCCGATAGCTTTCGCTCACTAGGTCTTAAGGGCCCTTGGGTTGATAACCTCGATTCAATGAGAATCCTAGGCCTAGGCCAATAGAGCACTTGACTGGCTAGCTCGTTTTCATCACCCAGTTGCGCATACAACACTGGCCAAGGCGGAGGAACTATATACAATACTTTTACCTACATATAGCTCGTTCGATTTATAGATGATCTTTAGTTACGTTGCAGCGCAATCTTTCAGCCGGACCCCTGATAATACGAGGACTGCGAGTCATGGCATATATATCTGCAATATAATACGTTAATACCATTGTCGCCAATACTGGTTTCTGAGATAAAAAATACTTGAATTTTTACAACTTCAGCTTGGAGACAATCATCCATATCGATAAGCCGGAATTACCCCGGCTAAAAGGCGTGATACTCTTGACAGATGTTACATTGTTGCGGAATACGAGATCTTCCAGAGATGTTTCCGGAAATTTCCCCACAATAAGGCGCCTAAATCAACCAAATGAGTAGCGATACTCGCCAAGAGTGAACCTACCAGGTTCCAACCAAGCGAGAAAGCAGCCTCTCGGTAGAATATTAGTAACATGTGGGTTGAAGCCGGAGTGATTAACCGGGAGAGTATCAGGATTGAGGTCGGTCGCCAAAGCATTCGGTCGCAGAAGGCCGGTCAAAGGGCCGGAGAACCGGTTTTACCGATCTCACCTGCCGATCATGACTCGACGATGACAAAAAAGCCCTCATCTCGGCATCGTATTTTATTTGATTCAATGATCTCGTGATCTTTTTGTATCCTGTAGAAGTCCAAAAAGTTGCCAGATGTTGAGTTGAAGCAAAATATATATTAAACCAGCCTATTTCATTATTTAATTCCACGTACACCCAAATTTAGACAGCATTTTGTACGGGAAAACAGGGGGGTCAAGCCATCTTGGAAGCCACAAACCCCCCCCCAATATTTTTATAAAAAAAAAAAACAATATATTCTGTGGTTGGCCATTCACCATCACGGAAACCAGCCAAGCGAGCACGTGGAAAAAATGAAATAAGCTCCTCGAATGGTCTTTTGCTAAAACAAAATTACAGAATACCCGGTACAGTTCTCTGACGTTAGTTCAGGCCCCACGTCTGAAACTTACCGAGGGTCCCACAATCGCTACCAGCCATCAGGCCCAACACCGAAATTTATAAATTCTTATGTATACTTAAAATACTAGATGCAAAATATGCAGAGGGCAAGTTTTGATATTGAATTTACCACCTTCACGTAATATACGTAATGGCCAGTTGGTTAAAGTTAATCTAAAAAGAACCGTCGCCCTAAATTTATCTCGTCGTCCTGCCCTCGTCCTAGCTCGTCATCTTATTCGCTTGAAGGCAAATAACACAATACCGATGTTTCTGAGGGTTATAAAACACCTGCTTGAAATTTGGCGTCGTTTACGAAAATTTGCACAGAACTTGATGTTCGGACAGAACAATTAATGATCATTAAAGACTTGGGTGAGGTATCGATGTATTACGCACAATAGTAGCATAATTGGCCTAAGTTAAGAGTTCTGGCTTAAAATCAATAAAATATTAGAATGGAGAGCTGTCGCTAGTCTTGTAACTAGAGCTTATATATATATATATATATATATATATAGCTGTCCCTTAATTAACTATTGACAGGCTGAGCACGTGCAATTTTGAAATTTCAGGACCTATACTCCCTGGAGGATTTCACGGTATTTTATTGGGTGTAAATTGTCAATAAATCATAATTAATTATTGACTAGTATATATTGCGATAGTGATATTCCAGACGTTTCATATGTAAGTTTCATCAACAAACACGTGTAGAGCACATAGCGTCATCTAAAAGTATGGGACAATTCCTCCTCCTCCTCCTCCATCGTCTCTGCATTCTCCTACACTAGCCACCTCAATCAGTTTCCACTCTTAGCACAAGGCTTGAATATCATCAAGACAGCCCAAAATTATCCTTAAAGTCAGGATACGCCATCCACAATCGCTACCCATCAGCTTCGTTCTGTTATGCATCCCTCCTAAGCTGTAGGTGATAGTTCCAGTCTTGTGTCTTCGAACCGAAGCTCCAGTGGCAGAGATAAGTATACCAAACTAACCCTTTGGGTCTTCGAAAGAACCAAAAGTATAGTTCCATAAGTGCATTCCTTTCACACTGCTCCATTTCATTCTCTTTGTTATGAGTACCATCAACTGATAGAGATACAGACACCAACTAGAGAGGAATTATATATAACTAAATACTCGCCTGTCCTTTAGAACCAAAAAACCCTCTTTAATCACGAAACAGAGAGCATTCATGGAGGCAACGACACCCACCTATCACATTCTCAAGCTTTCTCTCTCAAATTTGTATGGCAGTCTTTCTCCAGCGACTGTTGAGGTTTTGAACCCCAATACTGGACATTGGCTCCAAGTTTTATCCGACAAACTGAACCCCCACATCACGATACGCTACGATATCAGAGAGAGTGGAATCCATGTTGTAGCCACGAAAAAGATCGAACTTCCAGCTACTCAGCAGTCAGGGAACTATCTCCAACAAAATTTTGGTCGGTTGGCGTCTCTTGTCTACGCAAAGCCTCCTAATTCCGGCCCAATTCTATATAATGTTCAGAAGTCATACGAGGCCGATAGGAAGGGAGGCTTGAGCTTTCTCGCCGAAATATATTTCCGGGTACTTGATGGTGGCCTCATGTTTTCAATAGAAACTGGCGACCCCGAAGATGTCTCACAGCCCAGTGTTCCCGTTGAAGATATTCAATTAGTTCGAGAGACCATGATGATTGCCAAGCAGCGCATTTATGGGTGTCGAGGAGAGCAGGAGATGGCATGGGTAAGAGTCAGGCCTTTATGGTTTCTTAACTCGCAGGCCTCTCCGTTGATGAACCTTCGAGAAAACAAAACGATTTTCCGTGAAGTTAGTGAGGGAGTCCTCCCATGGAAAGCCCCCAAAACAATATCTCCGAGCATTAATTCCTCGACGACCCTTCCGCTTCCCCAATCTCCGGGAGATAGACAGGTGAATGTGCAGGCTCCAAACAATACAGCCCAGTCCCCACGAAGAGCATCTAGGTATATCACCGAAGACCGGCATATTACCCGGAAAGACGCCAAAGTCGCCAGTCCTGTCACAAAAAGCGCCACAAAATCACTCGAGCAAGTGGCCTCCAGCTCTCAATCGGAGAGCGTTCTCCCTGGATATACCGCCCACCTGGAATATGCTGATACTTTCTTGTGGGATACCAGAAAAGATGACTGGCACCGCACAATGCCGAAGAATCTAGCTGAGCGATGCTATTTGTTAATGGGTTTCCAGGTTCTTTGGGATGGTATAGAGTTACATGTTCTTCATCGGGTTGGTCCTGATGGAGATAACGGCCAGCCCCTGAGAGAGTCAATCAAAACGGTAGCAAGCATCCAATGGCGGCTACGGACGGAAAAGGCAGCCAGTATACCATTTTACATACGGTGGAAGAAGACAGATCCTCCTCTGAAGCAGCCGGTGTACTACTTTGCCTTACCAGAGGATTATACCAAAGCCATACCTCAAAACTGCGGAGAAGTGCATCCCCTTGTCATAAATATAGGGACGGAATTGATCCGTGATATCGAGGAGACAATCAAGAGATCGATGGGCAAAAGATGGCTTTGCGTCAAAGGTCCGATTAGTCAAAACCAGATCAGTGCTACTGAAATACTTCAAATCAGCGAATCACGTTTTGTTCAACTTGCATCAAATGCTGATATTCCGCGGCCGGAGACAGATTCCACCGTGAAAAAAATCCGAAAGGCCGTTTCAAATGGTCAATCCGAATATAGAGTCGGACGAAACTAGCACTCTGTCGAAACAATGAGGACGTCGTTGAATAATTTTGCGGAAGACAATTCACTAATTTTTATTATGCGGATATCAGCGTGTTATATACAGCTGCAAGAGCTAGAGATACATTGTCCTTGTTACGGAATTCGCTATTAACTGCTTAAGTAGTTCATTGAGATGAACCCACAGAACTAGTTAGGAGAGTTTCGGATGTATTTATCCATAACAGCTAATAGCTAATAGCCAATCATCTGAAGTTTAAAGGATCAGTATGCTATTAACCCAGCCTTCCAGTATACTCGTTTAACGAATTAGTTGCTGCCTCGACATGCAAAATAGTTTAGGTTTACGAAACGCATCGGTTTTCTCTACAAATTCAAATTGCAAACTGGTATCACGCGAAGATTTCTGCTTTGATATTGACCTTAATAACATTTATAAAATATTTAAAAGAGCCCTCGAGTTTTCTCCGATCTCTCCTCTTTTTGTCGGAATGACCTCTGTCAGTTCCCTGCTATCATTACAGTAGCTAGACAGCTGAGATGAACGATCCAACATAAGCAGCACCTAAGGGAGCTAGTAACATATTCTCGTTGATGTTCGCCAACTAACTGCCTGGAAAGATCGGTCCCATCATGGCGGAGGCTGAGAACATGATAAAAAAGGGAATGCTTCTAGTAGAGAAGATTGGTCGCGGTCGTAGGAAGGATTTAGTGCTGACCAGAAGTTTAGTACATGCATTCCTCATTTATGACAAAAACAGTCTACAACCTAAAAGAAATAACTTACAGAGCAGCTGCCGCAAGAGCAGCCGTCACAGCTACCGGCGCAAGAGCAAGAAGTGCAACTACACGGATCCATTGCGAAATCTGGTTTTTTTTGGACTTCAGGACTCGGAAGAGTTAGTTTTCTGGAATTTGGACTTGAGATTGAGGTAAGAGCTTTGATTTGTATTGAAGAAAAAATGCAATGTTAAAGGGCGGGAAGGGGTCATTTATATAGACAAATCGTCCTCCTGTGCAAGGTAGAAACCGTCTAGCTTCACCACTGATTGCTTCCTATCGTCACAACGTGGATTCGATTTGATCCTCATGCGCACCTACGGGAACTTTCGGTCCCCCCAATTGGATTTAGAGCGCCATCCGCGTCTGATATTTTACTAGCCAATCAACAACACCTACTAACGAAACCTAGTAGCTATTCTGCTTTCTTGGATGTATTCATGTGCATGCAGGGCTACTCAAGTCAAGAATATATGTGCATCTGTGCCGTGTCTAATGTCTACTTTGAAAAGGCAGCTACCGATAACATCCTAACAACAGTTTTTACCCAATCCCGGCGTCTCCAGGCGTCATGCACCTGCATGCTCCCAGACTCAGCCCCAGGTCGAGGATCTATTGATACGGTACGAATTTTCTAGTTGCAACACTGTACCAATTTGGGACTAACCCAAGTTTCTTGTTCTCTAACTCAAGAAGCTCGCATGATCGGATCGTGGGATCAACATTGCAAAAGGAATGTAAAGTTAGCCGAGAATAGTCTTGTATATCAACGAAATATATGCAGCCAAAAATTCAATGCAGTATCCTGATTGAATATTCCCCACACACGCCACTATCACTATCGGAATCTGGACCCTGGTTGTTATCAGAGTTAAAAAATCTATCAAACATGATAGCGAGTAGTATCATTCTTTTTTGCTTAACTCCCCAAGTCCCCAAGTACACACTTAGTAGCAATTGCTTAAGTAACAGGCAGTAACTACATACTTATGTCCCTACTGAGGCATAATTTAGAATCGAATAAGCAGGATAAAACAGCACATACATGAGAACTCCTTCTGCGCTGTCAGGTGCGGTTACACGAACAAAATTCAGAACTTCTAATTTGTAAACCTCGAAATTCGAAACCATGTGTTGGAAAGGATGAACCAGGAGGACTTTGATCTAGGACCGGGCTACACGGATTGCAGCGAACGGCCAAAAAAGTAGATCCCAAATTAGTTATGACATACCGCTCTATTCTGCTTACATGGACGTCGCATCGATATTCGCTCGTCGACAACCCTGAGAGCTATATCATCCGCGGCACCGGGATTATGTCCACCTATTTGAGCGTGGAGAGCATATGCATATATGCACATGCAGGCCGGAAGATAGAACTTGAACATCAGAACTTCGAACTCGTTGGACTTTATGAGCCCGACTGTTCCGAATTTCAAAATAATACGTTCCCGAAAACTGGTACTCATCAACATATGTTTTAATTATGTGAGCTCTGGTTACCAATTATAATAAACTTCCAGATAGCCCCGCTAAATTGAAAAGCAGGCTCCAGCTGTTTGACAGATCGATACACATTTTATCGACCCAACAAATATACACACCACCCATATATTACCCACGTTCAATAATTCAACCGCATATATCTCGCGAATACAGTGGGCATCTTAACGAATGTCCAGATTATATGTATTTAAGAAAGTATATGCACCCCTTATATTATGCAAAAGCAGGATCCAGAAAGTATTTATATTGCTTGGCAGGAGCTCTGCTTCAAATCACTTTCTATGTAAAGCGTCGTGCAGCTACTAATGCCTGTTTATTATACATGCCAATTAATTCCAAGACACAAAGCAGTCCATGTTCGGCAAGATTGCACAGTTGTTATCAGCGGCTAGCTCGACCGCAGCCAACACAGCACTCTGGAACGGGGAACTCAGTATTAGCTTCCTTTGGCCTCATGAAAACATTATTTTATTTTATTTTTGTGCGACCTTGATATTTATCATACCTGCAAGTAATATAATGCAACGAATGAGACTTTGCCCCTCTGCATCTGCCGCTGCGAAGCTTTGCAGACGATTGATGGAGGAATACTTCTTTCTACTTTATGTAATTGCCAGGATAATTTGATTCGTCGCTACAGCCGTACACAGATAAAGGTTGGCCCTCCTTTTTAAAACATCCTGCATATGATTTCGGCAATGAGATGACGGTTGAGTGTTGGAAAGTGGAGTCTCCCACATCCCAGTTAAGTTACGGTAATTGGCCCCACCCAAAGTTCCGACTGCTACCTCATTCAGTTCCTTGTGTGGTGATTTTGCATGGATCATTTTCTGGCCAGGAAACACATGCAAACCATCGGGACACAAATTTCTATTCGTTTGACCCCAACATTCTTGAGTTCCGAATATCCCGTGTCGGCAAAGCCAGTAATATCACCCCACGCGTCTCGAAGATTATCTTCTTAGACTGGAAATGCCGTTTCACACCTGCCCACAACCCAAATTCCCCCAATTTGCTAAGGTTCATTGAAGGAAAGAGAGAGAGAGAAATGGTAATAAAGCAAAAATACTACCACCACGTGGGGTATTACTGCGCGCAGATGGCCGATGTGTGTTCGCCGGCTCACAGAAACACTACAGAATACTGGCTTTACAATCACGGAAACGCATGATCACACAGATATTTACTAACGTTACGGACACCATTTTTGATAAAAGTTTTACAGGCCGAATTTGCATTCTTCGCATTGGAAGAAGACTTGTGTAATAAAGTATCTGGTTGCGACACAATAACGGGGAATGCTCTTCGTAAGAACGAAGCTTGAAGTGGAGAACATGCTCGATAATCATTACGAATTCCTTGCAAAATCGCAGGAACTCTAATCAGCCCGCATTTTTGAAGGAGCCCCGCACGCTGAAGAAGAATATTATTCCCCCACCTTTCTACCAACAAATCTTGATTAATTGAACGAAAATTTACTTAACTTTCTTCTCAACATCTTAGCATCGCTAAACATCGACTTCATGCTCCCAGTAGTTGACTTGATTTCGAATGCGCTGTCGCTGTCGTCATATATGGAAACCGAAGCTGTCTCAATAGCTTTGTCAATATCAACTTCGAAATGATTGAGGGAACCTGGAGGGATAGCAACCCCTCCTTCAAGCCGACGTCCACTACCAGGCGCACACTCAGATCTTGCCTTCTTTCTCAAGCGGTACTCTTGGAGTTTCCGTTCGTATTCGCTCATATTGACAGAAACACCCTTAGAATCAGATGCATTTGATGCGTCATAGGAGCCAATGGGCGAATTTGATGTGACCATTCGCTGGCGGATATCTCTCATTTTTTGAATATTACTTTCTCTTCTCTGAGATTGTCTGACTTCAACAAGACGACGGATCGCATCTCTATCCATCTTGAAATGCCCACCGAAAGATACGATGGACTCTATAATACTATTGACGGACTCAGCTTTCAGACACCTTAACAGTTTATTGTTCTCAGTATACTGGCTGTTCGTATCTTGAGTCAATTCGGAAACATCAGATTCACTTGACAGATCAGCATTAAGTCCATTTTCCTGAATTGTAAGTCCAGGAGACTCGAATCCGCGGATTGGATCTGTTTCTTCTGATTCTAAGGTTGGAGAGGATATTTCGCGTATTGGAACGCCATTGTCCTCGTCGCCAGCATCACTGTCCGAATAGGTTGATGGGGTGTATTCAAGGCTCGAGGTATCAGTGACAGAGGCAGGCTGCCGTTGATTATCAACCCTAGTTGTAGCGGAAGCAGAATTTTCGACTCTGAATTTGGCGCAATTTTCGAAACTGTGAAGTGGGATTCCGATTGTTCCGTGCGCTTTGGCATTGATGAGCGCATCGTGGTATAGTCGCATGGCCTATTGAACACGTTCCCGTTAGTGATTCAAGATAACAACCCATGGTGGCAAGGAGAGTTAAAATATACCTCCGGGGATATCGTTGGCCCCAATTCGCCTGTGACTGTCTTTTCTAGCGTTTCCAATGTACGCCTTAGTTTGTCTTGGAGAAGCGGCATTGGGACCGCATTCCACGCAGCGAACTGGAATTTGCTGTTCTGAGCGCCAATCTGAGTGAGAGCATCGTCTCCGTCGGTTTGAGGACTCAAAGAGTGAACAGCAAACCAAACAGTGGGGTTGCAAACGTTGTTTTTTGTCTGTTCGTTTATACATTGAAGAATAAGATCGCGAACGTGAGTGATAACACGCTGCCCCTGTTGAACCTGCGATAGGCTAACGGGGGCAGTCGAGTTTTGACCGCTGTAGCCGTATTCAAGTTTTCCCTGTGTTTTGATCTCAAAGAAATATGTTGGTTTATATTGCCAGCGACCGGTCTTAGTTAGATGGCGGTCCTCCATCTTGTCAATGTAACAGCGAACTGAGCTTCGTGGAAGGCTGTTGACATGCCAATTTAAACTAGCGAGGTTGTAAAATCCAGTAGCTCCCGTTAAAGGGTCTTCTGAATGCAAAATGGCGAGTATCTTGAGGTTATCTTGAGATACTGCAACTCGAATGTTAATGCCATTGGCAATTCTAGACGCAATGGCTCGTTTTGAACCCCTACTCGGATGGTAGAGGGTAAGATCACAGCCGGCAAGTCTGTTATATACCTTGGTATTTTTCAGGTCCACCTGTTTGATCGAGCTCAGATCAGGGCCAGTACCAATGGAGCGATAGTAGTTAGCCTTTGCTTCGCGTTTGCTGCGAGCTTTCGATGCGTAATTCTTCGCGTTACGAGTCAGGCTAACATCCAAGTCGCTCTTTCGTTGCATTTTGTATTCGAGAGATGATGCCAAGCAATTTCTGTTCTCGGGCCTAAAGTAATCAGACGACGCAGCAGACGAAGTGAGATGATAAGACCTGTCTCTGTTTTGGCGAGGAGGTAGCGTCTGTTTACAAGCGCTGCTGGTGTTCCCCGATGGTGTTGACGAGTAGAGTTGCCATCTCCTAGGTTCTTTTCCTGGTTTGTAGACTGACGAGACACCAGAATTGGCTGCCTTGGCGTAGCTCGAATTGAGAGCTGCCTCGATTTCAGCTATCCTGGATACTCCCTGTATTGCCTCCCTGGAAATAAGAGACTTGCTGTATGTAATTGTAGAGTTAGCACTCAAATACTTTGATCATTCGATTGGTATTATAGCCATGCGCTGGATTAGATGTAAAGCTTACTTCTGGTTGTTGATATATGTAGACGCCATCTTAGCGCTGGCTTCGAAGATTCCGATGTCAGGCGAAAGTGAAGGTCCAAAGATGTATATATTAGTCGTGTAATGTAGTAGGTTAGGAGCGTCTGTGACAAGAAAGATTAAGTGTAAACGTGGAGACACTGGCGGACGAGGCAAGAATTTGAAAGCAGAGATAATAGGCTTTGCAGTCTGTGGAAGGATCGATATGAGACGGAAAGTATGGGTTCAAATTAGGAGGCTGGAGGGAGAAGCGGTTGTTTTTGGAGATGATAATTTTGGTTCTGGGTCTTTCGATAGAGTGACGATGTGTTGGTTAATATATAGATACCGTTGGGTGTGCGATGAGGGAAAGTCCTCATAGTTTATAATATATATGAAGAGAAGTAAGTAGAAGAAGAGGATGGAGAAAGGGAGAAACTAGAAGAAGGGAATTTTCTTGATCGGCTAGAAAGAAGGGAAACTAAGTACCTATTGATATGGTATTTGACATGCAGTCTCGTTACCAAGACTGTTTGACATGTTAGCCACGTTGACATGTAGGGAAATATTTATGGGCACGAAGCGCGAGGATTGCTTCAACGCAAAATTTCAAGGACTTTGTTGGCATGGTTTCTTCGGTTTCCACGAGCTACATAAGCCATTCTGTACATAGGAACGATCGATTACTAACGCGACGAAGGAGCGAAAATAGCATCGAATCATGGATTGCAACTAAAATCTATGGATGGCTTTCACTTCTGTATTCCTGACCAGAGGGTTCTTATAACTGTTTACATCATGATATCAGCTCAGCATACTGAAGTTCTGGATACGTCCCAAGCTAGCTCTAGGTACATCACTCTCCTTTGGAATGTATATTTCATTGGATGTATACATGTATTAACCGATCGGGAGTTGATCTATGGACGATCTCGATTTTAACAGAAACGAGGAAGGATTCTGTTATCGGTCAAACCTTCGTCTTGCACAAGTTAGATCACGAGACCAAGTTAGATCTAGCTATAGAGAGGCTTTGAAAGATATGAATATTCGGCTCCAGTTCTGTTGCGATAAAACTCTTTCTGATTTCCGCCTACTGTCTCTTAGCACTCCTGGATATCCTTTCAGCTGGTATGAAATGCAACAGCAAAAGAGCGTTGTAACAAATAATTTGGAGGCTGACAGTGTCCCGGAGCGGAAGACAATGACTTCGAATTCAGAAGAGTCTCCAAAGATAGATGTCAAATTCAGATCGATATCTTGCCATTGCGACCGAAAGCCAACTTGTGCGCAGATCTGCTCACGATAAGTCTTCAAAAAACGGGGACCAAATGCCCACAAATACTTAAATACACTTTGAGTATCCATCTAAAAGATGTTTATCCACCCTGAATCTCAGCAAGACAAAGCTCTCGTGTGTAAACCCCCTGCGCGCAAGAGTAGAAACAGACAACGCACAGAAATATTAAATACAACACGAAAAGCGAAAACCCAACTCCATTTATGGCGTAATTTTGCAATATATAAGATTAAAAGTCGAGTATGAAGCTAGAAACTATAGACGAGAAGATTCCCGAGTGACCTCCGTCTAATGAGGGGCTTGGTAGGTCATCCCTTCTGCTGGCTTGACCTCTTGGGTGACTGGGAAATTGCCCTGGGCTATCTGGTGTGCGACCTCCTTGTCGGCCTGGATCAGATCACAGCACAAACAGCAGCATGCCTTGAGTGCATCGATTGGGAACTCTCCCTGAATGTTGTATCGTTCTCGAATCTCACTCTTCTGAATGAGCTGGAAAGCCCACGGAAGACAGATGCAGCCTGAAAGCCAAAATCCCAAGCACTAGCCGCAAAATGTTAGCCAAAACGCAAATTGATATGGGTGTCCCTCTTCAGGACCATCTCCTGACGGAATGGATGGCTCCGTATGGCTCCGGACTATGTTTTTTTGTTTTTTTTTTACGTACAGTGGTATTGACTGGAGAGAAACCCTCGAGATTGGGATCCTTTCGGAGCCTGTGATGTGTCTTGCTGAAAGTGATACACGGGCAACAACAAGTGATCAGGCCTTGGGAACAGTCAGTGAAACTCTAGAGGATGGCTACATTTTTTCTTACAAGTATCTACTGGCGCGAAACACCCGAAGAAAGCACTGGCCCAACTATTTGGGCCAGTCGTCGGTTTCGTGATGGTTTCTGGTTTGTTCAAGGTATCCTTAAAACGCCCAATCCATGCGTTAACATCGTCGGCGTCGACGGCGGTCGATACAGTATTCTGTGGGGCGGCCATTTTAGAAATAATAGGTTTCAAAAGTATCTGTTGATGAACAAACGAGTGAATTGAAGGAATCTTGAAAGTCGAGCAAGGAACTGAGTAACAGGCAGAGGAGAATTGAGAATATTATATATGCTCTTTGTCAGGAGTTGCTGAGCGGAGGAAAAGCCCAAGTTTATATAATTGAATTGAATTGAGTGCCTTTGAGCAAGTAGGACGAAAGGAAGAAGAAGCAAAAAGAAACAAAGGAAAAGAACGAAGCGCCTCATTGCACTGTTGGCCTTGCAGGTCGGAATGAGGACTGAGTGCATCCTCGAAGTTGCGCTTGGTCACCTCACCTCACATTTTGAAAGTGAGTTGGTGCATTTTCGTCAGTCAAGAAGTCTCCACTCTCTTCCCTGAAGGCGGGGATCCCCTGCCGATAAACCAAAAATGTACTAGTGCAGCTGCATCTTTGGTCATATCGCAAACATGAGCCAACCAAACTCGTGAGCTGGAAATGAAAGGAGGTCGCAAAACCACCTCTGTGAAGATATACAAGCGGTTGCGAACCCCTTTACTTGCAATGACCAGAAGTGGCTTGGGCCTGTTAAGAAGTTCTACAGTAAGAATCGCAAAAGAAACTTTCGAGTGTTTTTCTGCAACTGCAGTCAGCCATCAACTACGCCTCAGCGGGGTTCATTGCTTGGTGTTATATTCGCATTTCGCTTCCGGCCATCGATCCTAAGCGAAAATAGAGGTGGATTAACATTGTGGACCCCTGTACAGTTAAGTCCCCGAGGAACTCATCCCGTCTCTCTGCCTTGATCTCAAACACCAAATATCTGATCCGTCTCACACCTGAGATATAATTTGCGCCTAACACCATGAATTAATTCTGCAATGTGATGTGCTAAACCTATATGTCCCTTTTTTTTTTCTCCTGTACCTTAGCCAGCTACGGAATGTATACTTAGAAGCTATCTCGTTCCCTCGGCCAATTCTCTGCTTGGGTATTCTGTAATATCTGCTGTTTTGAATTTTGAAAGGTTAAATTATACAGAGGCTATTTCCGGCGGATCTCCTCCGGGTATAGGGTATTGATGTGTGCTGTTGTGCATTGTATTGCTAGACATTTGCGACAGGACCACGCTAATTGAAGGTCAATTCTAATTCCATAGCCCAAAGTGAATAATCCCAAAGGTGCAGCTTGACTTGCCATACATATATCAAATATTGTATGACAAGGTGATGAAGGTCCTGCATGTTTGGCTTATTATTATCCTCTTCGACTTTATGGTTTCACCAGCCTCTAGAGCCCTATGAACATAACGAGAGGCTTAAAATGAACTCCTACTGCCACTCCAAAAAAGAACGATTTATCAATCTGAGGCAGTTTCTTAATGTTAGTCATCTAGATTCTTGCACGATTCTGAAAAATAGTTCACACTTGTGAGATTTGGACAAACCCTTCCCAACCCGAATTCCGGATTATTTCAGGGGCCAGCGGCGGGTTTGCTCATTTCCCCATCATAAAACTAGTCTCAAACCTCTACCTTGGCAAAAAAGAGACTTTCAGCCGCTTGGATTTAGGAATACAAATAACAGTCCTCTGGTTCTTGCAGTATTGTTGACGTCGAGAAAATTCCCCCACGGATGGCGAGATAGATAGTGTGCGTTTTTGTAGGTTCGGAACTAGTGACAATATTGAGCTCAGCCTTGTCGACGAGATATTTGAAATACTTTTTGAATGCTTCCTCCAAATCCATGATGATTATTCTGGTTCGATTTCAATTAGTGGTTGGTATTAAGTTGCAGGGGTTTCACTCTTATCTCGTCTTGGCTCTACGTGACCAAACAGCATGCGCGATCCGCTAGTAGAGGTACTTATACATATATGTATACATTTATATTCACATACATATGGTGCTTGGATTAGTTTCTGTAGGTGAAATCGAAACCATTATTCGGAAAAAAGTTTGTGCCTCGAACAAGGAAACTCTGCTGGAGCTGAATACTTTTAGTTTTAGAAAATTGTATTCTATTATAGTGCAGTGCACTCACTATATTGCTGAAAGAAAAGACTGAGTTGCGCAACAGTCATTTGATTTATGACATCCAAGCAGATGTGCATGCGAATCTCTAACCTCGGTAACTGCGACGATTACAGAGTGTCGACCACATGAATGTTCATGCACAATCGTCAGGTGCTCCAACGCCTTTGCAGTGCCAATAAAAGCCTCCTATCACTGATCTTGGCGGGCTTCGCCATGGCATGGCAATAACCTCCAAAACAGACACAGCACAGTTCTGCTCTCATTTAAGTGCCCCCTGCCTTCTCATGACTTCTCCATCTTCGAAATTTCTTAAATAAATTTTTTTTAAAATAAAATAAAATAAAAATTGCATTCCTCAGATCTGTCGTGCATTAGAACTCGAGCGTGGTTCACGAGACCTCGGGCTGGATACTTCTTGCGGTGCGAGACCAACATTCGAATTAATTCCTGATCCCAATCTCGAGATCTCCCTTAGAATCGTAGGAAATCTTGAGACCGGTGTGTACAGGGGGGATCAATTTCGGAACCAAGCTAGCTAGTCTCGTAAACCAGTCGCTTGGTTTAGGAGACAGAAGCTTAAGCTAGCTGGAAAATTTTATTCCGATGTCTCAACGAAGGTAGTATCAATAGAGTATTTTGGAATAATCTCGATATACTATTCTGCGCCGCACAGGCAAGTAAGGTGCACGTTAAATTTGCTGAAGCTAGTGGCTAATACAGGTTGCGCACGGCTTCATCTCTGGCTCTCTATTGTTGAAATTGTAAGTTATATGATGGACTTGCATATTTGATGAACCGCGCAGTTAGTCTCTCTACAACACCCCCGCTAATTCAACTTGGATATGCACGCAGGAAGCTCATATTATAGCACGAGACCATACTATAACAATTTGACGTCCCTTAAACAGCGCCCATCACCCTTGGGGCTGATTCTAGATATTGTACGTCTGAATACTCTGTCAGTAATATTCTACAATATGAAGAATTGAGTTGAAGGTTTTACTATTCTAATGTACTCAGTTCTCTAAATAAATATTTTTCGTGCGTAGTAAGTTCACTTATTCACTTAAAATAATAAATATTCTCTTAACTTCAATCTCAGTGGAGAGAGCAACACCCAGGATTGGGATAGAGGAGAATTAATTACCAAAAGCAAGGGTATCAAGTTTCCTGTGTATGGATGCAACAAGCCAGGCTTGGTGACATTTTCATTTAAACAGCTGGCCAGCCACCACTCCAGCTGATAACATTCCACCCAAAGTACGTAGCAGCTTGGTTTGTTCCTTGGTTGTTATTGACTGATATTAATGCAACGCATAATTAACAAAAATCCCATATAAAAAATCCGAGGTTGGACACCCTCCTTGGACGTCCTTAGCTACTTACCATAATGATAGTATAGAACTGAGCCGACACTAGGGATGTCGATAACACCTCCGTGTCCCGGGGCGTAGACGTAATCGTGGCTTGCAAGAACCAAAGTGCCTCCATTATTTTTACAATCCAAACCATTCTTATCGACCTATGTAATTGAATATCTTGTCAGGTTTTACAGCTCAGTCAGGCAAGAGTAGATTCCGAGGGATATTTCACATACGTATCCACCTGTAGGTGAAGAAGATCGGCAGACTCTCATCTGATACTCAGTGCCAGCAGCTGGCCGTGGCACAAGCTGACAACAGTTGCCCCAGGAAGTAAAAAGGTAGTAATATCCTGACCGGTAGTATGTAAAAGCGCCTTCCATGGCACCATTTCCAAATGAAGTCCAAGCAATTTGTGTTGCCGAGCCAGTCTTCGCCAATAAAGTTGACATCTTCACTTGGTAGATGTCCCCCCAGAAGCTACCGAAGTTCATGTAATAGGTGCCACCAGCAAGGAAGATGTTAGAGTCAATCGCATTATAGGCGCTACCGGTCTTGGAAGCTACTCCAGTCGCTCCGCGGTCTGTCCAGCTTCCTGGATCCATTGTACTGGATGTCGCAACACCAATGGCGGAATTTTGTGATCCAAATGAGCTCACTGAGTAGTATAAGTAGTAGAGGCCATTAGTATATTGGATATCGGGTGCCTATATTGATCATCAGTTAGTGTATCCTTTAATTTTGAGGAACTCGCTCGGACGAAGCGGTACCAACCCATAAATCAACTCCTGAGAATCCACTAATCTTAGAGCCGCCCGGCAAGGCCTGCCCGAGGTATGTCCAAGGGCCAGAAATAGAAGATGCAGATGCAATGGAAATAAAGTTATTTGTAGAGAACCGATAATATCTCCCGTCAGAAGCACGGCGAATGACCGCAGGATCGTGGGTACCGCAATCGCCACTGCATGCTCCTGGGTTGGCATAAGCCGAAACAAGCCCGACAATGGAAAGAAGAGTTGCTATAGCGGCTCCAAAAATCATTTTGATGTACTTTACTAAAAGTCTTTAACGTTAGGAGTAATTTCCGTCGATATGGGGTCGAGTCTTATAGGGCCGTTGCACCAACACATCTTCCAGCTCGAGCCTCGACCCAACGAGGACGGACGTGCAATTAATGACAGAGCGGTCCGGGATTCCGCAGAATTCGTCTCTGTTCATCCTTGGGACCTTATTTACCTAGGAGATGTGGACACATAGTCTCGCTACCATGGATCAAGAGATCCTCGCTTCCTTTGTTTTTCTTCATCCCAGGCCTGACAGAAATTTTGCGAGTAGTCGGGTGGACGGTAAAATTGATTCCGTCGGGGTTATGAAAGCATCATCCTTGGTATAACTAAACAAACCACTTTCAAGAGATTAATGACGGCCGGAATGCTGACTCGTTATCTTAAGAACAAATGCAACATACGTATATAGGGTCGATAGGTTGTGGCTATATACTGAAGGTGTCTACATTTTAGCTTCGATCCATAAGTACCGTCATATGTAGATCAAATTGATTGGAGTTCAGAACCCGGCCGAAGATCAAACCATGAATAAACTTTTTTTAACCGGAAACTTCAACGGACTTATTTCTACCGATACTAGGATATTATTGTGCGTCAAAAGGACGGCATTCTGGCTTACGAGACAAATTGTGCGTTTCAGTGCTAATTAATGTCGTCGTAATAAGCCCAACTACCAACATGTACCTTAGCTTAATAGTAAATACGCTGGTCATTGATTAGGATAGGTAGAGTACCGTATATCTCAGCTCCCTCACACTTTATATTTGGTAATCCTTCGCAAACTAGCTAGTGTGCAGAAAACATCTAAGCTTCATGCCAAGTATTTTGCGCAGTAATCAGTCTCAGTTCTCAACCAGCCCACTGTCTGGTAACGAGACTGGTTCTCAACCTTCATAGATCAGGAAGACTCTGCTCTACGTTGAGGTGGTACAAAAATCTTTCTAAATATCTGCTGGTTTTGGGGAGAAAAAGTGTTTGGGTATATTACGATGCCATCATAGCTTTGAGAAATTATTTACATTGAGATCATAGGTGTTTCTTTAGCTGGAAAAGTATCTTCAGGAAGTAGCTAGGTCCAGGAACTGCCTGAACTCAACATTTAATACTTATATTTAGAGTGACTATGGTTGGACAAACAGCAATCTAGCTCGGCTGCTTTCAATATAAATTCCTCTATATAGTATCGGATGGACATTCGATGCAAATTTACTGCGCACAACTGTAGTTTCTGTCTATCCGAAAGATGGAATATATTTTCTCGATTTTGGCTTTTGACTTGTTGATATCGTGTTAGTTAGACTGCTACCAGTCTGTAATCCTCCGCCGTCAATATCAACGTGGTTTATATTTAGTAGCACCGAGAATTACATATTCTTGGATTTCCCGTTATATACAGCTTTCTACCAGGAGCACTATTTAAGTTATAGTAGAAATTGTAACTTGATTGCAATTTAAAGCAGCGCCCGTAATCGTGTAAGAGATCTTCCAGTTAAAAGGCTTCCAAAGTGCCCGATTGCTAAGGAGGGTCCGATTTGAATAAGTGGCTTTGGTTTTCGTGTACAAAATCTCAAAAATGGGTTGTTTTTATAGTAAAAATTAATTGTTTTTTCAAAAGTGGATATTGAGGAGTTTATTTGAAGTAATTACTTAAATTGCAAGATTATTCGAACTTATATTTGTTAGGCTGGTCTGGGTACTGGTCTTTAGGCAGATGGGCTTCCAATTCTGCAGTAGTGGATTTTCAAGTGATATAATATACTCTTGATTAAGCTGAGTTTCGTCTTTATTTGGCCAATCATGTTTATATCACAGTGATATGATGTAAGTTCACTAGATTTATAAGCTTCACTAGTGCTCTTAATGTTTCAGAATCATATATATCATCATATAATTATATATCATAAATTAAGTTTTTATGTACTTGTTAAAAGTTACCCTCTTAAGCAATTCGCGTAGACCCCTCCAGACTAAATTGCTGTTTATATCTTACACCTCTTAGGCCAACCTTGAGAGTTAATTTTGAACAAAACTGAGCGGTTCTAGATGGTGCCTGATGAAAGATGCCGGTGGTTCTATATTAGAGTCTATACATATACGGCTTAAAAGAAGAAATATATAGTGATAGTCTCCTGTTCACGGGATTGAGATATGGCCTAGCAAGCTGGTGGCAGTATAAGAATCTCTGTTTTGTTGCTGTTTGATCAACTGAGTTCCTGAACCAACTAGCAAATTGGTTTCGCAAGATTACACAAGGGAAGACTGTTTATTGTTGTAGGGTTTGTGATCCAATCGGAGATATACAGATCAGTCCTTGAATTTTTACTTCTCGTTTGTTGCACTTGTGCAGTATGGTAGCGAAGCGTGCAGTTCACTTAAAGTTCAAACCGAGCGCTGGTTCCATTTGGAAGAAGAAGGTTGGGTCAATGTCCGCTGGAATCGCGCAAGTTCAAATGTAGAGGCTCATTTATCGGTGCGGTATGCCCAATCTCATTTAATTATTTTCTAATACTCACAATCGATCTCCATAGGTCTACGACTTCGAGCCAGATAAGCCAGCAAAACCTCACTTTGTAAGGTTTTTGCGAGTGCATATTGGGGAGGAGGAGTACGTACGCCTAATAGGTCGGTAGAATTATATTAGCACTGACTTCGAGAACGCATGTAGTTTTAGAAACAAATATATATATAAAACGTTAATATCTATCGGATTTATCAATATTTCGTAGTCTTTGTTTCGCAATGACTTTGGTCTCGAGCATTTGACATGTGGTTCCAGTTCTGTCTGAGCAGATTGAGTGTGTCGAGAATTTGTGAGCGATTTGTAACCGCTCTGGCTCATTGACCCGGCGCCCCTGGCTTCAATTTTCGGTATATATCTGTATTTTCAATTTTCTACCGATGGCTCCTCGCTCCCAGGTAGCATAATGTCGCGATGCATGGGAAAGCATGGACACGACCTCCATGACCATCTCATGGTTGGCGGAGGAATTTCTTCGTACCTAATCTGGATTAAACAACTAGCCAGCATCCAGCATTATATATATTAGCTTGTAGCGGAACGTTAAACCACTCATTTGATTGAGTTTCGCACAACTCGGAAACCTTGCCCGCAGACCCGATTTCGCGTGGAGTCTCTGCAACGCTTTCGCTTCTGCAAGCGGGGCTACACAAGGGGGAATCCGGGAAACCAAGTTTCGACGGAGAGCTAGCTAACTGCCAAAAATGGTAGTATGATGGGACTTTACTGATGTGCCCCGAAGTTCCTGGGTTCTGTTGAGAAAGTTGCGAGTTGCATGTAGCTCTCCCATATATTATGCGAATTCGAATGCCGCCCAACGCAAAAGCGTCAATGAGATATTCCGAAGTTCTATATATACGACACCAAGCATGACCTTACCATGCTTTTATATAAAATTTGTCTACTAAGCCTAAAGAGTGGTACATTTAATAACGAAACGCCATATCTGACTGTCCAGACGTCTTACGGTCTCGAAAACACACATTTTTTTAATTATAAAATTAAAACAATCAGAAACATCGTCACAATGTGGCTGCCAACCTTGGTTGCTACAGCTGCCCTGCTTTCAGCAGCCGTCACTAGTGCAGGCTTAACATTCAAAGGAGCCGATATATCGTCACTTCTTCTGCTAGAGGGACAAGGAAGGACATACAAATGGACCGATGGAAGCACACAAGCTTTGGAAAAGATATTGAAAAGTGCGGGAGGAAACTCTGCCCGGCAGCGCGTTTGGGTTAATCCATCTGGTGGCACCTATAACCTCGCTTATAACATTAAGCTGGCGCAGAGAGTCAAGGCAGCTGGGCTTAGCGTTTACTTGGATTTACACTATAGCGATACCTGGGCCGATCCAGGTCATCAGGCATGTGTGAACTTATTCTGTCGGTGGTGGTTTTCACTAATCCCGTATATCTAGAATGCACCATCTGGCTGGCCAACTTCTAACATTAACGACTTGACATGGAAAACCTACAACTACACCAAAGATCTTTGCAACAGCTTCAACTCTGCAGGCGTGAACCCGGCAATTATCTCAATCGGCAACGAGATTCGTACCGGCATTCTCTGGCCCTTGGGAGGAACCTCTAGTTTTTGGAATATCGCATCTATTCTCCACTCTGCCGCATGGGGTATCAAAGACTCCAGCCTAAACCCTAAACCGAAGATTATGATCCACTTAGATAACGGATGGGACTGGGGTACTCAACAATGGTGGTATGACACAGTTTTGTCCCAAGGGCCACTCCTAAAGAGCGATTTTGATATGATTGGAGTCTCGTATTATCCCTTTTACAACTCTAATGCCTATTTAGGAAGTCTGCAGTATAGTCTCCAGCAGCTTAGTTCCAAGTATGGAAAGCAACTTGCTGTTGCAGAAACAGATTGGCCGGCTTCCTGCCCAAGCCCAGCCTACGCTTTCCCCTCGGACTCTAACTATATCCCCAAGTCAATTGCTGGACAAAAGACTTGGATCCAGGCTGTTGCAAAGATCGTAGCAGGTACACCCAACGGTGTTGGTCTTTACTACTGGGAGCCGGCCTGGATAGGAAATGGAGGACTTGGATCGAGCTGTGCTGATAATCTGCTGGTTGACGGTAATGGAAAGGTTCGGGATAGCTTCCTTGCTTTCCAGAGTATCTAACTGCATATTTCTTTGATACTATTCAAATATTGCATGTTAACAGACACCAGTATTTTGCTGTAAATGTGATCAAATATTTGTTCCAGTTGAAGTTAACTCTTTTTTCCCACTGGGTTGCTGGTATTAAGGTTGGATGGAGACTTCACGTGATACACAAGAATGAACTTAAAGTCCAGATATTTGAAGTGATTGGATTCTCAGAGTGTTCGAATATCCGAAAGGAGAGATGGCAAAGCAAATATGAGATCCCATTCTGGTCCCACGTTGGGAGAGGTTTGCTTGGGAAGATTTGCTCGGACTAGGTACTATGCAAGTATTGCGACCGCCAATTAACCCTATCAACAGAGTTATATAAGTTTTACCATCCTGGGAAGCGAGAAAGAGTGTTGCCGGTCTTGAGAAGGGATTAATTTTCGGACATGGGTGGGATACTGGGCATGGAAAGTATCGAGCTAGAAACTCTGCCCTTTGCTGGTTTACGTGAAAGTTCAACTCAGGGGTAAAGGACCTTTTCTCAGGGTGTAGCGCTGTCCACGTGGGTACGAGACCAGGTCCAGTTTTTGCTCTTTACCATGAACTCGAGGCTAGTTAAAGTTAATTAGAAGGATATCGTTGTCGAGCGGAATGCCTCTATGCGCTAGCTACGTGCGTGTGTTGTATCACGTATTGTATCAGATGAGGGCCTAGTCAAATTGCTGGACGAATAGATTGGCATGCGCACCGTTCAACTGAAATTCATTAGCCGGCTGTCAGTTCTTCATCTAACCTTTGTGCTGACTTTAGCTTCGTAATATAGAGTTGAACACATGCATGTGGCAAAAACACAGCATTTCTTAGGCTGTGGTGGCGTATAGGATAGCATTATCGATCCGAGACTATACTACAAACTCATCGCTGGACAGCAGACGTCTCTTGAAAACGCAACGGTGGATAATCGACGACACTTAGTTGTGCCATGTGCCTCCGAGGTAGCGACAAGACAGTTTTTCTGGTACAAGTTGACTCGAGACTATACAAGTTGCCATGCTGCCTTGAAACCTAGAACATTCTCAATTAGAACAACACATTTCTTGGAGATGTATCCAAAATGCAACGCAGCCTGTTTTCGACAGGACATTCCGTCATCTTGAGATGACAGCCACAAGACACAACCAATCTTTGTGAGGACTCTGGTGAGTTTTGTAGAACTCCTGTTAGATCAAGTATTCCCTGGCTCGGTATATGTTCTAGGTCACAGCTACTCAGATTTGTTCAAGCTAGTATATACGTGTATACTAAAGTACTTCTTACTTAAATGGTTAGCTTTATATACGGAGAGACATCATGATCGAGAGATTCGAGACTCACCATATTCGGGCCGCTTCTAGGCCGCTACAGTGCTCTGGGATTCCACGCCTCGAATTGACCCGGCGCTTGCCGTCAGACCAAAGATGTCTAGACTCCATCCATCCAACACTTATTCAATGTTCTTAGCGTTTTTATCTGTCCCACTAAATAAAGTTAGGCTTTCGCTACAGAATTAAATACTACATCCGGGCGCCCAGAAGGGGGAAAACCCCGAGTTAATCTTCAAAACCGGATTCTAGAACCGCTGTCGTCTAGGCATTTACCGGAAATTATGGGACCACGCGCCCCGAGATAAATCTTAGACATACACCCCAATGACCGTAGCTTGCCACATATCTGAGGACCAAACTCAAACCTGCTATGAGGCTTTGTATTGTGGCGTATAAGATCCCCTGAAGATCTTCTTCCTTTCTCATCATCGTCATTCTTTCTACTCGAATTTTTTTTTGACTATTTTACCCAAACTCTCCATCTTGTCAAATAAAATTCTCCAAGATTGACAATATATCTACATATACACACACCTAATTACCTATATTTGAAGACCATATCAATACATCCCAGGCAGCCTTCACCATGCAGACATATGCTCGAAACCTTACAGAGAAAGGAAAGCCATCTGTTGAAAAGTCTTCAATAAGCACCTCCTCCTTGCACCTGACACCTCAACAACTCGGAATGAACCAAATCACATTTCGTAGGGCATCTCTTTGCTCAGTTTGCCAATGCTCTTACCCAAGCCGATGGTCGGATATGTGTGCAGATTGTGAGGCTGAGGACGTGAGTTTAATTAATCTCCAGTGATTAGCTGGTAAAATTCGTCGTACAGCGAAATTAACTTCCAGTTTTTGCACAGAATCCGAAGTTTTTATACACTATTTACGAATCTGATGAAGACGAGGAATATAATACTCATGTTTCCCAGCATGGATCCCCTAACCTGCATCTAGATCTATCCAGTCTTAAACCACCAAGTTTCAGCTTCCAAAACTATTCAAGCTCAGTCGAATCGTCCTCATCAACTTTACTGAGCGACACATTGATGCCAAGTCCTTCCTTTGAGAACGTAGATAGCTATACCCCCGTTTCGACCCCTGGAAGTTTTACTACAATGATGAAGGAAAAGAAAGCATACATATTCGAAACCCCTCGTGAGCCCCAAGACTACTTCCCTGTCTACTTGTCTCCTCAATCAGTGGACCCAGAAATCAGACGATCCAGCCCCATGCGAATTCCTCGTGGCCCAAAGTCAGATCCAACTTCTATCTTCATGGAAGCTGATGTAACTTCATCTGGATATGAAAGCCCTAAAAGCCCTCTCTTAGTACGAACCACAGGCTTGAGAAAAAGCCGCTGATATCCCTGCGGAAACTCGGATGGGTATAAGTTCTTTATTTCTTGTATATCTTGTGAGGGGTGGTATCTGACCGTGTGGGTGGATTCTTATTTTCCAATTTTCTTGTTTCTAGATATCAACCGCGTATATTTATACTATTTTCGAATTCAGTTTTTACAAATGCAGGAGTCTCTAGTCTTAAGTTACATTTTTGCATATGCGAGCTTTCGAAGTTCCATTGATGTATGTATATAAGCCCTAATACCCAGTAGTTATACTTGATCTCGTTGTTGTTAGCTTCTATGGTTATTTATTCTAGAGTCTTTGCTGGTGATTGATCCATTATTACTTCATTTTTACTTCCCGTGTGGGTTTGGACTAACGATCTCATGTTGTGATTGCCGGTCAATATATATATAAACACGCTTGTACCTTAGAAAACTATCTTTCATTGACCCAATCGGTTGCCCCAACCCTTAATATTGGCGAAGAAGGATGCTACGACTACTACTCCCATTGTGGGCAGTTAAAGCCTGTTCTTCGGTGCTTCTTAATTCTAGAATATTCTTCGGTACACCAAATACATATGCATAAGTATATATATAGCTGTCCCCCAGAACCTTTATCTTGATCTATATTCCCGGACAGGAGAATTTCTACATAGGCATTAACTGACTTAGAGCGCATAGCTTTGTTCCTGATAAGTGCAAAGTATCTGTGGCTGTGATCAACAGCGAACACTGTGAAAGTAAGCCAAGTCGCTAACAGTTCGATAGAGGATAATTAATTAATGTTAATATTATATCGAGAAAGTGGATCCGCAGGAACTTTGTGCTACCTGATTAGAACGAATCGCATATTTGGATTTCGTTGCTTGGTTCGGTTTACAGAACTAAATTAGAGCATCGGGTGAAGAGTGAATAGCGAAATCAACTAACACTTGCGTATACGGGGTGTTGCAATCAATTAATTGATAATGTATAACATGTAGAGAAACAATATGTATTTATGGGGAGCGATATCATGAATATAAGTATAATTCGATAGAAAGGTTTGAAATTTAGCTAGCTAACGGGACAGTGATGTTATTATCATCTATTTCTTTGGATTCTTTGGGTGGCGCATCCTTAGAACCAATATCGATATCAGGTTCAGATGAAAGGGTAGGCGTATCACCGCTGGAGACTGTTGGCGTGAACTTTGGAGCTCTGACTTTCAAATCCCCATCGGGGCTGTTGAAGACTTCCTCGGATTTTAACTCTCTCTCTTCCTCAGTATTCCCAGTGCTTTCTTTTGGTGTTGGCTCTGGGTTTCTACTCAGCTCTTCTGATTTATCTATAACTTCTTCGGATTTATCCTCTGGAGTCTCGCGTTTATTCTCTAGCTTAGGCTCGAGGGATATATCTTCTGTTTCTCCTTCACCTTCCCCCCCTTCTTTCCCTTCATCAACCCTCTCCTCATCTTTCACCTCGCTGGCATCCTGGTTCTTGTCGTCGGGATCAAGCAACAGCTTAGCTTCGCCTTTGGGACGTACGACTTGCACAGTAATGCCCTTCTGTTGGCTGTAGACTCTAAGCCCGACAACTGCAACTGCATTCCATAAATTCTCTTCGCTTTCGCTATCACTCTCCTTCTCGTCCGTAATTGGAACAAGCATATACGAGATAGGGCCGGTCGGCTTCTTCTCTTTCTCTTTTTCCTTCTCCCTCTCCTTCTCATCCTTCTCCTCCCCCTTTTCGTTCTTCGTATCTTCCGGAGCCTCTTTATTGTCGCGTTTATCCCCTTTTGGATTAAGGAAACCTGCTGATTCCTTCTTTGGAGCTGGAGGTTCCATGACACTAGAAGCTGGAGGTTCTGGAGCACTTGGTAGCCCAGGAGCAACCAAATCTTCTGCGATTACCTCAGTTTTGATACTCGTGGTTGCCTCTTCTGAAGCAACTCTGATTGGACCGTCTTCAAGTTTAACGGCTTGATCTTGAGGCTTTTTGTCTTTCCGAACTTTGTCAGCCCCTGTATCCTGTTCCGGGCAATCTTCGTCTTCTTGATCAATAATAATGACTCTGCCTTTGGCGAAGGCTAGATCGTAAGACATGCCAATCTGCAAGAACTTTTTTCGATTATTGACGCTGAGATCTTCAACAGCATCTTCGACACTCTTCGCGTTATCGAGTTTTGTTGCGGTAATCTTATACGCAATATCCCATAGTCCAGCCTCGAGTTCAACTTCGCAACTAACACTACGCCACATGTCGCAATTAGCCCGACTGCGGATGAAGTATTCGGACTCATCAGGCCTATGGATACGGAAATGCAGTTTAAAGAGGTATTCGCCTTCCAGTCCCTTAAAGTATCTGTCGTCTAGCTGCTGGAGGACAATCACTACCTTGGCTGCCTTTGGAAGGTTAATTTGGAAACAGTTTTTTGAGTAAGCGTTTTCCCATTCAACATTTTCCGACACCCACGCAGAAGCTACAGACCAGCTGGAATCAAAGAGACGAGTCCTTTCTATCACAGAGAAAGTTCGGAGAAAGTCCCTATCTATAGCATAATTTAGTATCTAATTCTCGTGTTGATGGTCAAGTTGTGGGATAAGGTGGTTTTTACAAGACATCCACTAAAGATCTCATTGTTTGGCGTTAGAAATAAATTCACGGTAAAGAAATTATAATATAAGGAGGCTGATAGACTCACGAAGCTGCCATCATCGCCAAATGTATGATCGAGTTGCTGTATCCAATATGGTGTCCACTCTTTGCTGCCATCGCTCCATGCCCCCTTCCATTCGGACTTACCCCAAGGATTCCTGAAAAGAGCGAAATTAGCAATTGCATCTTTGCACGAATGAAGTATACGTATGTGCATATGTGAATATGTTTGGTTGGCAACGAACCTGACGAGAACGAATCTATGGCCCTCAAATTCCCGGGCTTTAAGAACGGAATAAGCATGCCCAGAATAAATGCCATTTCGTTCAGCATCAGTGATAGAATCAATAGACCCTGCAAAAAGAAAATCTTTGTTGACTTTCATTAATTCCTCGGTCCAAAACTTGTTTTTGTTAAGAATATCTTGTGACCAGACTTCAGATGTAACACCTCCTGTAAGATCCTCAACAGCTTCACTACAGAATGCTTAGAAGTTAGCTCTAGTTTGGTTAAAAGGCAATTAGTCACGCTGTTTAGGCTGTACCCTGTAAAACCCCCATCTATAGAGTTATAATCGCCATGGGCTTTGGCATAAGCTTTCTCAAGCAATGGCAACCAAGTCTCGTTTTTATCTTCGCAACTTGCAAAGTAGAGAGCATCAGACCCCTTGAGGAAGGTCTCTGTATAGATAGTTTCTTGACCCTTCCCATACAATGCGTACTTCAGCGCGGATGTAGACTCGTGGTACTCTTCTTGGGCGAGATAGAGCTGATCATCTACAATGCTAGTGATCCACTCGCCGTCTGATATTGAGTAACGTGGATTAGCGGTGCAGTCATTACATAAGTACTTCCTAGGAGGGGTCAGTTAATTTCAGCATTGAAATCGCGCAATTACCTCGATAAAAGACAAAGCCATAGACTCCGACCTCCTCATCTCTTGCAACACATATCTTTTCCAATAGACCTGGAATATTTGTTATAGTTGCGACAGCCGCGAGAAACCAGCAGTCCCCCTAAATTTAATTTCGATTAAGTTAGCATCACTTAACACATACACTCCTAGTTTAAGGAGCCCACTAACTGTTAGACCCTGCCGAATATCTCCAGGTGAAACACCATCGCTGTAGAATTGAGGTTTATCGAAAACATCCTGGATACAATTTAACGTTAGTATAGACTCCGAGTTCGATCTTGGCCTGAAAGCATATACTTCTACTCGCTTTACGGCTTTAGGCTTGAGTTCCGCGTTATACTCAAACCCATCGAGGCAATATCGTGGATATTCCACGCGAGGATCGTCGCCAGAGAGATCGAAGTAGTAGTCTCTTTAAAGGGTAGGTTAACTACGTTGATGAAATGTTCGAAAGGATATAAAATTTCCATTTAAGGTACTTTGGGCATCTCAGTATAGACTTACCTATATTTTTGATTGAGTTGGCGGCATTCCCGCACAATCCGTTCAACTTTCCCTTTGCAGCTTGCAGCAGCCTCGTCAAATTGAGCTGTAGCCACACTAGGGAGTGTAGGGCCATAACTAGGCTTCGGAGCAGTAGTGAACGGGTTATATGGAAGCACGATTGTGGGACGCCCAGCGCGGTTGCTTCGAAACTTTCTCCAGAACTTGTTAAGCTGTTTCTGAGCAGATCCGGCGGGAACCTTTCGGCTGATCTGAGGCACTGGTTTATGGTCCTCGGATATTGGTGTGATTGGACGTTCCTGAGCCGCAATTATGGTTGTTGGATCTTCTGCGTTAACGACTGTCTCATTATTTTCCACAGGCCGTTCGATAACATCATGCGTTTCGCCCTGTGCACTGCGTCTTGGGCGTCCTGAAAAGTTCGCACGAAGGCTTGATTTTGTAGACATCGACATCTCGGTTAGTATTTTGACAATAGAGGTGTATAACGGTCGGGGGGACGGGGCGTTGAGCGTTGAGGGATCGAATCCAAAGAAAAAGTCTCAAGAACGAGGCTGGAATCTATCACGGTTTTGTAGCAAGTCCCGATCGCTTGAGCTATGGCCTGATTTCGCGTTTCAAGTCTTGACCGAAGCGAACAGTGCACGTACATCTTACCCCGCTATTGACCAATATTGATGGAACAGAGCATCGTCTAGCGCTAACTTTGTCAGATTTGCTTCGCCGACTGCGAATTCCTTTAGGAAGCTAATAATGGAGACAATGCGCGCTGCGCTGAAAGGATCCAGCTGTCAGGTTACACCTGCAGGGGTTCTTTCTTGATCTCGCGCATATATATCGGTGCCTCTGTTATGAGTCGAGCTGATGATCATATGAGGCTCCTTTAAGCATGAACAGTAGAGTGCGGAGCTGTCTAATTAATTATCCCCAAAAAAAGAAAAAAGAAAGGAAAACAGAATAGCGATAAAAGATAAGCATTTTGCACATCTTCGTCCAGAGTCTAATAAGGTGTAAGTATACTTGCTTTCTTGCACTCTGAAAATAATAATCTTTGGTCAGACAAGAATCTAACTAGGCCAAAAATGTATAAGACTATGATCGAAATTCGGCACGGGACCTCAAAGCTTGGCTGCGGTGCTATCCACAGTACTTGAGCCACATTAATTGTTGTCCTGACCCAGCCAAGCATGTCTGGTTCACGAGACAATACTTGAGCGCTTACCCAAGTACGCCGTCTAGAGGCCCCCCTTGAGCTAAATGAGCGGAGTATTGGTGGCCACCAAAGCTGTGATAGCGTATTGTCTTGTAATTCTTTTCTCATGATGTAGAATGGCTAGAGAAGGCATTGACAACTGGAGCAAGCTCGTGATCCGTTCATCAGATAGATCGTGGTCGATATCAATCCCATAGCTCTGTGCAAATGCTTCTACTTTCTCAGAGACAGCTTGTTGATGTGAATCTTTTACTTCTTGCATAAGCTTCTTGTTTGTTAATATATCGAAGACCATTCCCGCTAACCCCTTGCCAGCATCCAGCGCTTTGTCGAGCGCATCCTCAGTACCGGCGGCATCTGTAAACGCTGGAGTGTGGTTTACTGCACCGTTGCTATTAATAAAAAAGCCGGCCTGCATTGCAGGGACAAAATGGGATACATTCCCTTCACCTACGTGTTAGTAATTAAGTAAATTTTGTATTGAAGGTATACTTCATTACCTTGATCCGTAGAAGCACCAGGGTTTTGGTTAATCTCTGGTAGGTCGTACACAGTCTTGAAACCGTATCTGTTCATACAATTTGTGTATTCTCTGCAGAGAACTGGGTTTGCTATCAGATCCCAGTAACACGCTCGATGACTACATGAATTTGAATGCAGTATTAGAACAAGAGGTCATAACATAGCACATAAATGTATTTGAGGGAAGAAGGGTCCGGGGGGGGATACTCGTCTATTTTGACGGAACAGCCAGTCGCTAGTGCTCCAGCTTTGAAACAACGGACTACTTTCTCCCGAAGATTATCTAGATCCCCCTTTGTCTGTGCTCGTACGCTAAATTCTGCTCTTGTATAGCCGGGAATGATATTTGCTGCTTCACCCCCGTCGGTAATAACCCCATTGATTCTTTGGCTAGGCAGCATCTGCTGTCGTAAAGTCGTAATTCCAATATACGATGTTATTAAAGCATCGAGGGCATTTTTCCCTTCCCAAGGAGCAATACCCGCATGAGCGGGAACTCCGTTAAACTCAACAACGAGCCTCTGTGACGCGAGACTCGTAGTGAGAGCCGTTGATCTTAGGTTTAGATCGGAAGGCAGTGGCCCTGGATGGGTCATCACGCAAGCATCAACGTTAACGTAGGCACCAGATTTCAGCAAGAGAAGCTTTCCCCCCCCGCGCTCCTCAGCCGGAGTTCCGAGCAGTCTGATGGCTCCAGAGAACTCAGTTGTTTTCAAGGCTTCCCAGCATGCTACAAAAGCGGAAAGAGATGCAGAGGTGATTAGATTGTGTCCGCAGGCATGGCCCGGTCCAAATCTTGGTGGGTGAGTGTTCTCGATGGGTCTCATATTTGGGAGAGCATCATACTCAGCGTTGAGCACTACTGTGGGAAGCTGAGGGAAGTGACTCGGGGCGTCAAGGGCTTTAGGTTGCATCTTGAGTTGATAGCCGTTACATGAACGATCGGAGGCAACCTGTATAACAAAACTACTTTCTATTCCGTAGGCATGCCTAGTGACTTCATAGTCGGGGCTTAATGATTCGAAATAGTCGCATATCGTATCATGAGCAATGGTTTCATGCCATGCAACCTCGGGATTGTTCCAAATCTAATCGAGAAATGAGGCTCTTTCCAGCCCTGATCTGGGAATAATGTGGCTGAACCCACCTTATCATTAATGATTTTGATCCCATCTCTGTGTTTACTCACGGCGTCCGTAATAAGCTGGTCTGGGAAATTCACGCGCATCCTGAGCACGTGAAGTCGAACGCGACTTGTATTTAGAAACAGTCCTTGACTATACTTTAATCAAGACCGGCGTAGCCCTGGTTGCAAAGAATATCGAGGGTCACAAGTACAGGTCAGAGGTATCGGCAGGGAACGCGCGCGCACGCGGAAATCTGAAGAGGGTTGCTGTTATTGAATTGTTTGTGGGGAAACAGAACTTCTTACGCTTACATCGTTGAACTTTGATATCGATATAACTATCGCTTATGTAAGTACTGAGGTAAGTACTGATGTAGGTTGTTACCCCACTGGCTGTTGATTAGAACGCCAATACAAAGAGCTGATCTTGTCTTGGCGCTGCTACGAGTTCTTCAGATGTTTTAATGTAATATTAATGGCTTATATATTTGCAGCTGTCAATCTGTCACGAGAAAAGGTGTCAACAACGAAAGATCGCGGTCGTATACCAGTCGGAGCCACGCAGTTAATTTATAGGATTGTTCTAGAACCGATAGCAGGAGAATTTTGTAACAGATGTAACAACATCCGCCTTCTTTTTATTTCCAGCTAGCGAACTTGGCTCTAAATTGTGTTTGCGGTATTCGAGATCCGTCAACTGATCCCTGCTCGTAGGAATGCGTCACGAGACTATAACCGATGTTGAGAAGATTTGGCCAACATCTAACACTGGCACTCCTAGGCCCCCTGTAATTCCTAACATGCAGGCTAAATGTTGGACTTGTTGGAACGAGGACCGAAATTTTAACGAGGGCTTACACAGGAATATTAACGAAAAAAATATAAAAAGTAAACGTAAGAGGCTAGGAAATAGCGAATTAATAGAGAACGGAAAAATACGGGATGAGAGTAGAATATCTTTTCATCACCTGTCGGACAGTCATATCACTCGATAGTATTGCCCTCTTCCGTAGGCGACGGGAAAATAAGGGAGACATTCTTAATGTATAGCTAGTCTGGGATCTCTTGGAGACTAATGTATTCTGCCTGACTCGGCCGAAAGACAAGTTTGGTATTATTTTAAGCGAGAGTTGTGGCTCACCCCTGCTCAACTTTCAGAACGGAACTGTTTGAGAAGGGTTCCCGGGACCGTGCACGGTAAACTGGGAGTTCCAGGGATCTCTTGAAGCCGAGGGCGACTTAAGTCTTGTATATGTATGAGGAGTCAACGAGTCTTTTGGTATGTGAGGGAAGGAGAGATTGGACGTAATATTAATAACACTGGTTTAGACATTAAGTCTTTGGTTAGTAATATGTACATACTTAAGTACCTAGTATACAGCGTTGAAATGTCGCCCTCCTGGGATGTGGTATATATAGAAATAAGAGGATGTTGCGTTGGTAATGTAGAGTTCTTGTCCTGTGCAAAGTCAGTAGCACAACTTTGAGAAATTTTCGTATAATCTATAGATCTAGGGGCATTTTTTGGTCAAGTCTATTCGCATTCGGATTTATAGCTTTACATTCGATCATTGGGCCGGGTATGGCTTCTGGTTGAATGGATACGATGGTATACGTCGAAGCCGGTAGTATCATATATTCTGCATACAAGTAATTACTTACTTACTTAGGCACTCAAGTAACATATCGACAATTGAACACCTTCAAGATGACTAGGTGAAAATGATATATTGGTGTCTGTCTTAGCTTAGTTTGCTGTCGAATTATGTGAAACGGGTAGTCTGGGACTATCTGGGAGAAATTTTTCAGTAAATCGAAAAAACTTGCGGGTCCAACGCAGTTGGGCCGGCGCTGCGCTGTGCCTGAAACGGGACGTGTTGGGTTACACCGAAGTTGGCACTTGGCAGGTGATCAGGAACGGTTACAACCCTGCTCCGAAAATCGACATATACCTACACAGGTCGCACAATACAATGAGCAAAAAGCAGCTGTGCAGTCGTTAATGTATTTCAGGTTTGATGGGGTGGCGATATCCCTGCGAACCACGGAAGTAGATGCTTGTTCTGGTAAGACCAGCGAGAAATAAAAAATCCTGTGTGAAATTCGAAACCGGTTTTTGAGCACGCACGGTGGGTTACCTAATATATAACCTCTGATTCATGATACTAGTTTGCAACGATGCAGGTTGGACAACGTGGTGGCTACGACCATGCCCATCATATCATGCCTGTTATATTGTTCGAGTTAGTCCAATCTGGTAGGTTCGGGCACAATTTTCTCCATCGATAATACTTAATAATGCATGGTTGTTCCGTCGCGTTGGGTCAATTGAAAAATAATAAGGCCCGCTCGTCCCCTCTTAGGTAAGCCGGATATGCCTTTTCCCCATATTGAGTACATTTTCTGACTCTTGCATCCAGATGCTAGATATCCTTAATGTTCAAATCGAAATGCGAAAATTATTGTTAGAATTTTTATTCTATCAGCGACCGGAAAAAATACCTCCTTCGTCTTTGAAATCTAAATCTTCAGGCAGCTCCCTATCGTTAACTAGTTCAGGATACGGAGTTCCCGAAAAGTGTCGTTTTCACGGGTGATCAACCGCGAAACTTGTTTTGTAAGTAGCGCTGTAGCCATGAGTTGCAAACCCCCACTAGGTCTGAAATCAAGCTGACTTGCTGTTCCTTCCACCTCATGATATAACCTTGTCGTCTCGATGATTTCATGAACTATTTAACTTACGTGGAACGGAATTCGGAGAATCTGAAATTTTATTTGTGGTTCCGGAAATACATCCAGAAATTCGATGCCCTGAGCGACGGTGAAAAGAGGCAGAGTCCCTTATGGGAGAACGTTTTGCTCAAAGATGAGACCTCAACAGAGCAAGAGCTGGAAGTTGAGCTGGAAGTTGAGGTAGATGGTGGTGGCAACCGGAAGCTTGATAATTTTGGATGTATGAGTGTATCTTGAAGAAAATTACTTCCCAATTCTCATCTGCTAAAATATGGCAACAAGCAGCATCCAAGCAACCATTCCGGGCCGAGGTAGACCAAGTTACATAGATGTTTCTGTCATCTCTGTCGCTGTTTGAGCTCAATTTGTCTGGTCGAGACCGGAGAGAAGTCTTGCATGCTGTGACTAAAACTACTCATCCATCAGCATTTAAATCTGTGCTCCCACAGGTTGAGATGTCACTACACCAACAGTCTCATCCTAACTTCGTTCGGTACATTTTATCTATGGCCAATCATGGCCGCATCACTGCCATGAGGTTGGGAGGTTTCATTTTGACCTTAGCTGCCATGACGCTAGGGGTTGGATTATCCCTAGGTCAAGTACCAAAGACTGTTCGAATTCTCGTCCCTGCAATTGTAATATTCTTCGGAATGTGCTCTTTACTGGATGGGCAGCGCTCAGTCTGTTTGGTTTTATTCACGCTTGGGATGAGAGACCGTTTCGCATGGGAGAAGGAGACTGATTGCACCAGTGATAACCAAATATTCGAACCTGATCTTGAAAAGGCATCGACTGTCAGCTTTGATATATTTGATGGCCCTATACCAAAGGATGAAGATCGAGAAGTGAGAATTCAAACCTTTGAAAGGAGAGGGGTTGTTTCTCATGTTTTATTTGGATGGCAGCATCTGAGGGACGTTGACCCAGAGATTAGAAGACTACAGAGACTTATCGTACTCCAGAATGTTGGAATATCGCTCGTGATCACCACTATGTTAGTTCTTGTATTGGCAATTGCACCTGCTGGGGCTATGTATTAACTCGATAATATATAATCCGTTAGTTTAACACTTTCACTCTGTGAAAGGCTGGCCCTGCTTCAAGATGTGGGCTAGATTTACACCTTTGTAATAACAAATTCCAACCAAGCTCGACTTTCAATGCCAAGTCCCGTATTTTTGGTAGAGACCTTTAGTTCGGGCGGGATATCGATGAGATGTGCCTGGACGTCCCAATCTGTATTAGTGGCTTTGCCAACTTTTTTCCAAAGATCTTTCCAAGTGGTTGGGCTGTGCCTGAAGACTTCACGCCTTCCTGAAGAGATCGAACGTAATCCAGGTTTCCAGCTCCCAACTTGCCTCCCCATAACAATAGACCCTTTTTTGTCTCTAAGAATATTGACAATCTGACAGGCAGCCTCGAACTCCTGTTCCGGCCCAAAAAGGTGAAGGAAACTACGAGCGCTGACTATATCAACATTGCCTTTCAGTTTTCTAAATAGCTCCTGATCTGCCGTGTTTCCTTTAACGGGCTCGAAGGTTTCAAGTCTAAAAATGTCACCTTTGAAGAAGGTAGATTTTAGAGTATTGGTATCTTTGAAAAGGTCATAGCTGAGTTCGAGGAAGCCAGACTGTAAATCTGCGCCGTACAGATTCTCACTGGGCACACCAGCATAAACCAGCGCTCGGAGATCCTGTGTGAAACAGCAACCCAAATCAAGGTATTTGGCCCCAGACTTGAGTTTTTCGACAACGACGTTGTATACAGGTGATTCAATTATGGCGAAATCTATGAAGCGAAAACTACCTATGCAAGGGTAAGGGTGGACTCTCCAAGCTTTCTCTCTCTGCGTATCTCAATATCAGCAGGATGTTCCGCTCTTCAATGCAATATTATTCAACACGATGTAATGATATCACTATATTTGTGGCCTACCAGTGAGATTATGTGCGTAAGAATCTTGTCTGCAGGGATCCCACTATAATTCTGGAAAAGTTCTAGCGCGTAGGAAGAAGGTGAGAGATTTTCGTTTGTTACAAGCCAGATTGATGCCCTGGCTTTGTCATGGCCAGTGGCAGCTGTTGATTGCGACTCCAAACTGTCCTCTGTGTCTGCCATTTCTAAAAGACGATCAAACTAAGATAATGATTCGCTAATCGTTACTACGTGCTGCGGCTAGTTGTTGCAAAGCTATGCCGAATGCAAGTTACCTGTGCCGAGACTCAAGCCCAGACTTTGCCCTTATATTTATATACTCTGCCAAACAACGAAGCCAAGAAGCGACCGGAATGTTTGTTCCGAAAGCTTGCGGGGTTAGTAAATCCTTTTCACCGTCTAAGTCCGTACCACAGATTTCAATTTCGACCTTATGGCTCGGCATTCACGGCCCTTTCTCATACGCCGGACTAAGAAACAAAGTCGCAAGATACTAAGATATGGATTAACTAGTATAACACTCGCCTTTTCTAGGAAGCTATCTTCAATCTATACTAAGCTAAGAATAGCAGTGCAGCGGAGTCTCTGTAACCAACATCCGGATGTATATACTTTAAGTATGTACTTCGTATATGTATATGCATATATGTAAGTATGTATACACGGACGCGTGTTGTGCACAAGTGAAGCCAGAAGTTCCAGTTGTGCCGACATTATTGCTATTTTTGGTTAATTGAGACGTAGGCTTGGCTAGTTTTGTATATAATGTTTTCAATTCAGTCTCTAACTTCCCACGTAGAGTTCCGGGTGCTTCCCGGCGTTGTAGCTATCTCCAGTACCACGCTGAACTGCAGGCCGAGCGGCAATGCGATCAATCCACTTGAGTAGATGCGGGAACTCCTGCATCTCCTCGTCGGAGATAGCACTACTGAAGGCATACCCTTTAACCCATGGCCAAGTGCCAATATCTGCAATCGAATACTTTCCGATGCCATTCCCTGCGAGATATTCGCGAGAATGGCCAGAGTATTTACCTGACAAGTGAATTTCAAGGACGCCATATACACGTAGTGTTTCATTCTTAAATCGCTGTTGAGCATCTGCAATCGGATTAGCAGGATGTGAAAAGATGATAGATACTATATGTTACCTACAGGGAAGTTTCTCTGGTGCGAATTTGAAAAAGTGGTTGACTTTATTGCAGGAGCCACAAGGGATTAGCAAATCCTTCTTTGACTGTGATACTTCCGTCAGCACAAAGACTTACCTTGTCCTTGGTACGGAGCACCACTACCGTGCCAAAAGAATAGCCACTGCAATAGTTGGCTCTTTTCTAGTGTATCCGTGAAGCCGAAGACGTTATTCTTATCCTCGCGCTCGATGAGGTAAAGCAGCTCGGCAGAAGTTTCCATTATTGGATGGGGCGGCACCAAATCATTGTCGACGATAACGGGAATTCGGCCGTTAGGGTTTAAGCGTAGGAACCAATCTTTCTTCTGCTCATCGGTACCAATATTGATAATTGATGTCGTCCATTTCGTGTCATAGATTAATTTGAGTTCCTCGAGGAGGATTTGGACTTTTTGGCCGTTGGGGGTACTTTGAGTGATTAAATGAAGACCCTTCATAAGCGCGGCGCTAAAGTCAGTAATTAACGGACATAACAATAACTAAAAGAAATTCTTATATACTTTGGCGGATTTTACGGGCTCTGGAGTATCTTGGGCGTAAAGGAAGTTTGACATAGCCGGTGACGAGATGGTGAAATGTCTGGAGAGGTGGTGAGATCCAGGTGTGATTCTTAAAGAAACCTTTGATGTTAGATCTCGAGATAGCGCGTGGTTTGTGCCGAGTATTAGGAGACCTCGGAGAAGTTTTGATGTTGGTCTTGTATAGTCGGAGCTTAAAGACTTGAATCGCTTATAATGTTGCAGTATAAGTCGGTTCATGTATGTAGAGAGAAGGCCGTGGTGGAGGAACTCGAGTCAAGTGTCGAAAGCACGAATCGGAATGTGGGGCAAACGGAGAGCATACAATTAGCAGCGGTATATCAACTTTAACTCAAACAATAAACTCCGAAAGTTTCTACCAAATCGAGAGCGAAGAGTGATTATTTAAAGTACAGGTATCCAGTTGAGCAGGGTTTACAATTACTGCATTAATTCTATTACTAATATAATATTACTAAGCCGGTCGGTTGCACATATATTGATCATATCTAGGTAGTTTGCGGCTTGGTGAGAGTGGTTATCGGCCCCTGTTAAAAATGTATTCTAGCACTTACTCGGCCGAGTTCACTTACGAAATCGTTTCATTCAATTGGACCGAAAATTCTCAAACGAGCACGTAACATCCGCTATAGACCGAGTATAAACACATTAAACTTTAGTTACAAAATTTAACGCTAACGCTAAGTTTATAATTTGAATTTAAGCGGGAATTTTATTCTGCATAGATTGGTCTAGACTGACTGTGTATGTGTATTCACGTGTGACTAATTAAAACTCATTGGAATATGACGATGTTGATTTTCGAGGCAAGAGCTCCTGCGGCTGTAGCCCTGCTCCATTTCATTTTCAAGTCTCTCAACACACCCGACAAAACAAATGCAATGATGTAGCCCTAATGTTAACAGTTTGCAAGATTAGTTCCTTAGTTTAACATATATTGCACAATAAAGCTGCTTAATCTGATAAGTCTGTGTTAGGGCACGATATTAGACGTTAATAACGACTAACATTCACCCGTTTGTGTCGGTAACGTTTGTGCTATCAAACAAATGTCCTGATAAGAGCTCTTTTCTATATGTGGAATAAATTCCAATTTTGATTTGCTCTCAAATTCTTATAATCATTTAAAATGGTATTAGATACGTACGAGTTTTGTTTGTCTAGATATCGGCTGAACTTAGATGTGTATCGACGGAAAACCTTGTAACAGCGTCTCTGGCTCGAATCATTATCGATAAATCCTTTATGCTATCGCTGGGAGCAGGGAAAGACGGACTATATTAAATATCATCTGTATGTGGTAACCTCTGATAGCCTCGACCCGATGTTTCCAACTGCGTGCTTGCAAGTTTTCGAGTGTCTCAGTGAGCCATTCTCACTGAACTTATGGATTGGAATTGTGTTATAGGTTTTCAGTCGTACTTCGTCTTGACGTAGATATTATACTCAACCCCACAAGGCTATATCAGAGACAAAGAAATCTGTATTATTGCTCGGGTTTCGAAATTTAAATTGTGATGTCATATCGTCCTGTGAGTGAAGACCAGCTACCAAAATAGGAAATAAACTTTGTCTTCTTGAGTCGTCTGTGACTACCGTGTGTGGATTATCACGTTGAAAGTTTTCGCTCGTGTTCAAAAGATATTGAATTTACAATGAAAAATGCTAAACCTAAAAATAAACTTCGGGGCACGAGCTTGATCCGGAACTCTGAGTTAAATAGATCCTCGATTTCCCCCCTAATCTCAATAGTCGCTAGGTCGAAGAAAAAATATTTAAAGTTCTCATAGGTACCCGAACCAATTGAACTTTAGCTTGTATAGCATGACTAGTAGGTCCATGTAGAAATACAATGTAATGTATAAGTAGCAGTCGAACTCTAGAGCCGTTCCAAGAAACAGTACTTCCAAGACGCCGAAACGAAACGAAAATGTCGTCCACAGCAGGTACTACAGACTTCAACCGTTCTGTAACTGGAGCACTCTACCCAGCAGCGGGAAATGCTGTCACTGCCACTTTGGTTATGGTCACATTAACTGCACTTTCAATATGCTTTAGTAAGTAGCGGATTCTCTATCATTGTGAATATCAAAATCCAATTTCTGATGTTTCTTGGTTATTCTAGCCCAACGGATTATGATGGTCAAATCATTTCGAAACTTAACAGCTGTGAGATGGTGTAGGTGATAGCCGAGGGTTGTACTAAGAGCCTGCATCCACTGACATGGTTTAACAGATCTTTTAGCAGTATATGTTGATTCGTTCTTATTTGTATTTTCGGTTGGCATGATCAGCCTTGGGTTTGGGGTTAATAAGAACATGACCAGCTGTACGGTGGCGATAATCATGTGCATTGTTTTTTATGTAACAACCAAAGTGAGACTTTCAACGAAAGCTGAATTCTGCCTGTGAAATATTTGCTAACTGCAAAATCATTTTTCCGCAGGCTGTATGTAAACCTCACGCCCGAGTTGCGTCAGAAGAATGGCATATGCATATTTACGAACTAACGTCGAAATGAGTAGGCAATATACCTATTGTTGATTGAGAAAGCAGTATGTGGCTCAGTCGTATAAACTTCTCTTTTTTGTTTTGTTTCTAACCATACTGCGTGCACAGCGGCTGGTAAGAAATCCGTGGCTGTCACGGTGCAAAGACAGACTATTTTTATTCAATTTTTTTGGCATGACAGGTATATAATATTTCTCTTGGCTTGGAATTCCTTATTAATTCCAGTTAGCTGAACGACAATATATAGTACCTTATTCTATTGTGTGTATGTTGGCTCTGGTATAGTACGTCACAGTCCCTTCTAACTCCGTATCTTGTCAATACGTTACTAACTCTTACATCGTCTCACGATAGCCGGTTCTCCTACTTTGACGATGGTGTCTGCCATGTAGGCATGAAAACCTTTGCCTTAATACCCCTCGTCTCTTTTGATGTTGTGGTTAATGTAACGATATTTCTCTACTTACTCACAACTTGATGACCGGATACCTCATTGCTAACATTTAAAAAAGGTGTATTTAACAATCCTATTCCTCATACCGATTATCAGTGAGTCTTATCTCTCATATTTATTATCGGCCTTCTCGTAAATATATACGGATATATAACTTTATTTCGCCATTCACTGACTTGGCTCTAGAGATTTCCAAATCCAACACGCAACCCTCATATCAGGCATTACGAACAACGGCATTGAAGACATTCTGCGGCTCCACCGCAACTTTGATATCCAGTGTAGCGTAAGTGGTTTTGATTCTAACCATTTATTTTGTTGTAATTCGTGGTATCAGCTAAACTGATCGCATGTATTTACTGCTGTCAATTAGGAATTTGACAACGCTCTTGCTATTAAAAGGGGAACCTGGATGGATCTGTTTACTGTTGTGTGTTTCTGATAGTAAGTACTGAGTTTAATGAGTGATTGGATTGAGATCTGATCTGAGGGCTAAGCTAATTTATGGCTATTATTGTACTACTAGTTCTTTTTAGCGCAATCGTCCTACATTACATTACAAACCATGATCATCAAGGTGCTGAGAATTCTGAACTGAAGAGTGAAAACTGTCAGCCAGATGAGACAGGTATTGGAAATTCGGTTCTAGGAACACGGCGGTCATCCCTTGCGAAGGGTAGCTTGGGTAGACGTCAGTCAGTCTTGCCTAGCTTACCTTTCATCGGACCTGAGATTAAAACAACCTATGAAAGCGACGTCATGAATGCATTTTCAGAGAAATTTCTGAGCTTTGGGACCGTAGATGATAACAAAACTGCAGTAAAAAATAAGAAAATTGGGAGAAAGAGTATGAACTCGTCAACAAACTTGACGGAAATGCAATTTGGTCTAGAAGAGACCGATAATAGAACAGGATTTTGCCTGGAAGGTCCTAGGAGAGTCCCCATGCCAATCAACATACGCCCGATAACTGAGTATGCCGAATATGATTCCGACGAACTGGAATCCATAAACCAACCTGATATCGTGGAACACGGCGACGTTTCCGATAATTTCTATAGCCAACAGAATTCTTCGTCGGAAGAGGAGGAGCTAGAAAGCCGTTCGAGATACGGCGAAAGAGTGCCACATAAGTTAGTATAGTGGCTAATCAACATATCCTTACTACGGGAAAAGACCAGCTACAAAGCTACTCTTCTCAATGTGCAAATTGCATTTCTTGTTTTAAGCTGTATTATATTACAATTATACTAATCAACAAGTTTGATTTGAGTTGACTCATTCCTTAAGTGATTTTACAAATTCTATTTATATATCAAAGGGTGTTTTGCCACCTGAAAGGCTTTCTATCGAGTTGCCAATTTATCTACTAAACGAGGTATCAGGCTGTTGTTATAGTACATTTCTCGGTGGAGGTTACAGTTGGAATAATACAGGTGCATCCGTTTGGAGGACATTGGGCGGGAATCGTGGTAGTGGTTGGTGGTTTGGCCTGACAGCAACAAGCCACATTGACTTCCTTGATGAGCTGCGGGCATGCCACCGTAGGAGAAGCACACCTATAAAGTGGACAAATTGGGAAACCGGTAGATACAGTCTTCGAGATCGGGCAGTTGTTGCAATTTGTAGTAGTAGGAGAAGGGGTTCGAGTGATCGAGCATTTCGGAGCAGAAATCGTGGTTGTCAGAGTGGGACAGGGGCAAGCATTGGTTGGGCAAGACGGTTTAAGAGATGTGGTACTTGGTGGCTTGGTTTGGCAAGCACAAGGCACGCTCACGGTAGAAACTGTGTAAGCACATGGTGCTGGCGGTGGGATGCATTTGATTAGTGGGCAAAAGAGTACACCCGTTGCTGTTTGAGTGACGGATGGCGGGCAGGAGCCTGTTTTCGCGCCTAACACAGCATCGCTTGTTTGACAGAAGACGTTAAAGACATATCTATCATCGTATTTCAGCAGGGACAGGCATACCTCAGAGCTGCTATCAACGCTATTAAGTAACCAAAGAGGGGGAACTTCATGGCGGAAAATCAATCTGAAGAAATAGGAGTTGCGGCAGAAATTATCTGGTTAGGGAATACCAGTACACCAGCTGGATAGGAAATGGCCGGTAATGGAGAGTCACACCTGTTTATTCGGAATATATCAATATGCTAATGCTTCTGGAGCTTATATTTGAAGTATTTACCTAAGCAAGCACTTTGTTAATTTAGATCTAGATGGCTATATAGAGTGGTAGCAGTCGCGATTATATAGATCTTTCGGATCATGAGATATGCAAAATTGTGCAGTAGGGGAAGGAAATAATTGTGTGTCGGATGTCCGCCCCGAAATATCCTTCGCTTTTCCTCAAATTTGAAGGCAGCAATTTTACGGGAATATCTTTCTGCTTGCTTACAGTGTTTATGTATCGGATCTAGTGGGTATATTTCCGGATTTTGATGTATAGCTGTAACACAGTATTCTTTTGTAGTTGTAAGATTTTGCTCTCCTTAACCCAGAAGAAGAAGCTTTAGAGAAGGCCCAGCCCTGTGCGGAAGCCCTATCCTTTCTGCCGCTGGAGTCGACAAGATGAAAAGCTTGTTTTTTAACCGATGTCTTAGCTTCGTCAGCCTATTGCCACCACAAGCGTTCCCGGCTTAAGGGCACTGGATGTTTTGACTTTATGCGCGATTTGCCAGTTGCCGATGCGCAGAAATATTGTCGGCTCAGATCGTCGTCGATGCACCTATACCATATCAGTTTTAACATTATTGTTAACGAGAATTGTTCCGTATATTTATATTAACTATCAGTCTGAGGCTGTTGAGATAGAAGAAGAGAAAATAGAGCAACAAATTCCCCAGTCTCCTTTTTGCATTTTGGGAGAATATCCCCACATTCTCATTTGTGGCGGGCCAAAAGTGTATGCAAGCATCGGATATAAGACATTGGCACCGAGCTAAGAAATATCAATATTACCTAGTATGTAATCCTGCATTAAAGTCCTCCCCCTTTTTTTTTTTTTCAGTGGCATGCACCAGCAGAAATCGAGTCTCTCCACCCTTACACCACAGTTTTTTGATACTAAAAATGATTTTGAATTTCTCCACTTCCACTTAATAATACCAAGAGTATTTTCCCATTTAGTTTTGATCGTTAATCTTGGTTCGAGGATGCAGCTTCGATCCTGGTCCAACATTCATTAGGTGTCTCGAATCTGAAGCTTAACTTTTATATAACTTGCACCGTATATAGCATCAATTAGAAATTTCTCAGGCAAGTTCTCGGCCTTAAGGTTAAGTTGGCTTCTTTTAAAGTATTTATAACCTATCGATCATCTTCTTGCTTAAATTTTACGATATTAAGTCAACCCTTGTTAAACTTTGCATCACAAGTGTGCTTAAAAGATTTTTCTCGTGCGTAAGAGCTCCTTGGGAGGCTATTTTATAACTACTAAATTCGATAACTGGAAAACCCTCTTTCAATCGACGATATATATAGCGAGGATAATGATTTACCTCCTAACTATGTAGTTAAGCACGTGACGAGGTACTACGCTTGTAAGATCCAATATGGCCGTTTATGTACGAGCAAATTTGAATAAACATTATAATTTTAATAGAGCTAAGTCAGATCAGAACATGGATTCGAAGTTAACAAGACCAAAGACCTATTGGCTATAAGTCGGATACATTATCGCACAAACTGACACAAAGAATTGCTTCATATACAAGAAGCATAGTTTATGACAAAAATGTAGCTTGTTTAAATTCGATGCTCCAATAACCGATCAATCCTGGCCGGAGCTATTGTGCCATGTGACCACTGATCGAAATAAAACATGCCTAAAATCGCTTTGAACATATTGAAACTTTCAATACAAATTTAAAACATATGTTTTACCTTGGTGTTTACACTTAGACTTTGCTGCTATCTATTGAATGGCTTTATAAAGGGGTATAATAACACCGGCCCTATTAATATGCAGAAGTCTTCCATAGGATCTCAGTACAATTCGAACTGAACTTAGAATAAATATATTGAATGAGTTAAATGATGCACTTTAGTACCGCACTGGGATACGGCGACACTCTGATAGCAAAAAATGCGAATGAAGTTGTAGTGTTAACCTTTTTCCGAACATTGAAATCCAATTAAACTCTGACGAGTGATGGTAGAAAATTGCAAGCTAAAGGAAGACGATCTTTTAACAATATTCGCCAAACTGATCAAAAATCTTCGAAAATGTGTTCTGAGTCTAGGACTATGTCTGCTGTCCAGATAACTATTGTTACTTGCTTAAAAAGGTCCATTTGGTTATGAATGGTCTTTAATTAGTAGAAAATGTTCAAATATCCTATGTTTCGTCATGAGCCAGAGATCTGTTTTATTACAACATAAGAGAGATGTGGTGTGGTATGGTACAGTATGTCCTGTTGGTTAACTATTCAGTTGAAAGCTAAGAAGTACTTGTGGAAGTATAGTTGCCTTAAGCTTTTGATCGAATTGCCTGGAAATGCTGCTTATATACTCAGTGCATCAGCTAGTCTTGTCCAACATGTGGAGGAGGATTGCATAGCGAGATGTTGACTACCGTAGGGGTTTTTGGGAAACTTTTCCTGCTTTTCAAGATAGAATTTTGTATTTAAAATATGGTTAGGATACTTTAATATATTCTAATAGCATAAATCCTTTGGAAAACGCAAAGAAACCCCGTACGGTATGTATTAGTGATCATTGCAAGTCTTCTTTGCTATGTGCCATGCCATGTTGGTGCCACAAAAACTGGTTTTACTTCGTCTGGTTTTCGAGACCAGGTATTTCAATAGCCTCGGCTAATATTTCAACACGTTTTAATTTGTATGGATACGAGAAAGTTGACATTTTTTTGTTTGAAGCTCCCAACTCCCATCCAAATTCCAAATGTGTTGAAATATCTGTCACCCACGTCTTTGCTCAGTCTTAGTCCAGACTGGGTGGGCAACGCCAGGTTTTGGCGAGCGCAGCATTGGTGTTTTCTTAGGTTAATGATAAACTTTTTTTTTTGGCGCCATGGCTCCGGTCCTGAGGTAAAATTTTGGGATCATTATAATTGCAGCTAACGCACATAATATGTACATGCACAGATATAGAGAATGATTTTTTCTTTATGCTAATACATATTTCGAGGTAGAGAGATCTGCATATTAATTGTTTGACATGAATAAGAAGTACTTGAGTAGTTAGCCAGAAATCGTGCTTCCGTACCGTGGGGAAATCCGGGTTTTAATTCGGACGGGTGGCGTAGCGTAGAAGTGACGTAAACTCGTGGGCGGTGATTGATGTTGGATGTTGATCAACAGCGTGCCCCACAACCTCATGCTTGCCAGCGTGCAGGAGTCTGGGTTATCCAACAGCCATCTGAGGTCATAGGGCGGCGTTCAGCCAAAAATCTGCGCAAATGCACAATGATGTTCTCAAAACCCTACCGCTGCTGTATCGACTGGTACCGTTACCGTTGATTAGAAGCAGTTTGCGACGATCAGGATATAGCATTATATTAGAAAGTGTACTGGCACCTAAAAATAAGATAAATTATTATTTACATTTCGCAGTCACTCGACCAAGCGCGACGTCATGCCATGTCGTAGATCACGGTCAACGAAATCTTTGACTGACGTCCTATTGACAAAGTTTTCGACTCCACAGGTGCTACCAGTGGTCTCGTTCCCACCTCGTCACCTCGGCTACCTGCATTTTTGTTGTATTTAAAGGTCAGACAGTTTTCAAACGCTGCAGTTAAATATCTTATTTCGCAGTGCAGATTTCGTCAGTTACAGTTAAGTAGTTATCAATCAGTTTGATTTTACGAGATCGACCTTCACACTACATACCACGCGCCCGACGATATAAACACGCCTACAATCTAATTAAAAGAAAACGACGGAATAAATTTCACAATGGGTCTATTTGGCACTAGCAACAACGAACCAGCGCGCGATGATGTTTCTCCACGGAGATCTTCGACCATGGCATCTAGAACATCAAGTGACGGAAGCCCCCGGCGTGGCGGTAGTATTTTCAGCAGCCGTCGTCGCCACGATCGCGATTCGTCACCGGACAGCATCGAAACACGAAAGACCGCTTCTACTCGAGGAAACGGATCTGGATTTTTCCATCGTGACCGCACAGGCCACGAAGACGCATCTATCGCCGGTGCCCGTCAGAGAGTCATGGACGCCGAAGTTGCGGAAAGAGACGCTGATCGCGCTTTGATGGCAGCCAAGGCAGCGGTAAAAGATGCCAGAGATCAGGTCAAAGCCCTTGAGCAAGAGGCTAAAGAAGAGTAAGAATATATTTCAAAATGCTTCATTGATAGGGAGTGGTGAGCTAACCCATTGGAAACGACAGGGCCCGTCTAGCCAAGCTGAAGCAGAAGGCAGCTGGCGATATCTCCAGGAGAGCCAGACCTCTCGGTAAACACGACCGCTTTTTGTAAATGGATGGCCTGGAAACTCTCTTTCTAGTATTTGTTGGCCATCTTATTACAGTTTCTGGAATTCTCCTGCCATCTCGTTCTGCCAACTCGTTCAGAACATCACTTCCCTGGTTTTCATTTGTATTTTGAAGCCTTTTATCTATTTTCTGCTCTGTATGACTAGCGATAGCGATCTAGAACAGATTTACTTGAAATTATCTTTAGTTAAATTTGCGTAGAAGGTAAGTATATACCATTTGATCGCATTATGTTATTGCCATTTGATCGCATTATGTTATTGAAGGCGCGTAGCGAAGATATACAATTCATGATATCGAGATTTCTGTCTATTCTGCAAAAGGCCACCCAACGCTAAACATCTTGATTGATGTACTTGGTAGACAAATATGATCATCACGCTTTTACAGTTTGTAGAGCTTATATTTACCTAGATGCCCCAAGAGCTCTGATGCCCATAATGTGTATGACCAATAAAGTCGTTACTGCTCCGGTTTGCTGATTCCCGAGTTAGCAAAGCCTCAGTTTGCTTTCTCTCTCTTGCCACGTATTGGTCGTTGGGTACAGATGGAAAGCAATGTCTATCAATACGGATGTTCCCAAAAGGCTGTTTGGTTAAAGGATCAATTATTTGAAGACCGAAATTGGCTAGGAATCGATTGAATCTAGCATGCATAGCTGAGGGGTCAATGAGAACTTCGTCGATCATATACTGCTGGAAGCCCTCTCGGGTGATGATGGGCGTGAGGTTGGCTTCTGTGATATACGATATGTTGAAAATTGTGTAACACTGAATGAGACTGGTATTGACGAAAGACGTCATATCTGTATTGTTTGTTTGGTGAGCGATGAGGGCAAGTCGTTTAGCTGTAGCAGAATTTGTTAGGGAAAAGCCATTACAGCGAGGTGGATCAGTTAGGAGCGGGAGGGCGCTTACGGTGGTTCTTTTCGTCTGGCATGTCTAGTCGCTCGAATAATACTCTAGTTTGATCTGGAGTAATACCAAGAGGGTCATCCTCGGTTCCTGCGAAGTTGTACATGCCGTCAACAAACCGAGTAAAGGTCTCTGATGCCAGTCCGTCAATGGTCAAGAGAGTTCCCGACCAATTAGGACTGCCATCAGCGTTCTTTTTTGAGAACGTCAAAGATCTGTTAACACTGCCCGTTGATTTGTGGCCTTTGTTGCTTGAATATGTAGGCTGTGATGAAATTTTAGCAGTGTTGAAGGGTGATAACTGCGGCGGATGTGGGGATTGGGAAGGTACCTTCGGTATCTGGCCCGATTTAATGGCAGTTGAAGCGCTCCATTGTGCAAGCATGGATGGATGTATGATGCCAGTTGGGGTTTGAGACGGATCTATATTTGTTGGCGAAGGGTTCTGTATGGGGTGATATTGTTGCGATGGAGATGAATATACTAAGGAAACACCCGTTGGTGAATGAGCTTTCGAGTCACTTTGTGAAGGAATCGTTCCTGTGAAAAATGATTGAGGTTCTTGTGGAGGCTTGAAGGAAGACGATTGATGATCTTGAGCTGCGGATGAATCTTTTGTTACTAGCAAAGCGGTTGCTTGGTATAGACTTTGGACGTATGGAGGAGGTGGAGACATTGGAGTTTGAGGAAGCGGTTGCTCTCGTGCGGGTTGAGGAATGGTAGAGTTGTATTGGGCGTACTGGGTGACAGGTGCGTTCGTTTGCTGGTAATTAGTCGGATGGGTGGAGGAAGGAGTCGGTGGTGACACTCCATAGTGGAGATGCTGTTGTTGGGCTGGCGCGGTTTGGTTTTGAAGAGAATGAGAAGCGTTCGAAGACGGATGAGGATATTGGGAAGGAGAGAATTGCTGGTGCTGAACGGGTTGTGCGTTGCTTGACAACAAATGAGATGACGGATATGTCTGTGAATTTTGAAGTCCAAAGTTCGGAGGTGAATTGTACACGCCAGCTGCATGTTGGTGAGAAGACGCATTGAGAGTTGCTGGTTGGGGTGGATAGTATGTTGGCTGCTGCTGCTGGGCCGGAGCATAATGGCGAGGCTGTTGTTGATACGATTGGGGATGGCCTGGATACTGCGGGGCATTGTACGGCCCACCAGGTGTCGTTACTGGAGGTATCTGGGCTTGATTGTGAGGGATATATCCGTAAGAAGGCCCCTGTTGTTCAGATTGAGGCTGCGGAAGGTTGAAATGCGCCTGGGCGGGGTCTTGAGCATACCCATATCCACCACCCGAGGGCGGCGCCTGGGTTTGGGGTCCGCTAAGGAGTGACTTGATAGTATGACGTAGGGACATTCTAACAATCGATGTCGATGTCAGGTCGGTCGGTCGTCGCGGCGTTGATTTCCCAGATCGATCGCCTAGGCCTAAAGTGTGGAGCTGTCTGACGACGAGACTACGCCTAGGCTAAAGGGTGGTGTTATCGTACTGCGTTGCCGTGTTGGAAGTGAGGTTCCGATCGAATGATGATTGACGTTTAAGAAGGGCGATGCGTCTAGTAAGTCTGGAGGTAGAATATCATATTCGATTGTGGGTCGTTGTGCATTTAAAAATTTGCACGTCTGGGCAGTATGCAGCCCGACGCGATGAGGACCACATTCGTTCACCGCATTCGCATGTTTTGGTCGCTGCTAATTAGGGTGTGGTGTTATTTATGGTATCAACACTTTAAATTTGCAACCAAGTAAGTATAAGTATACAAAGAAACATAAAAAGAGGTCTATAGACAGATATCTTCAGTAACATAGCTCTGTGTGCCTTTAATTCTAATTTCTACTCTCATCTTTCCCTCTATTTTCCCCGCTATTGTGTTTCGGCATCAAATCCAGGCGCTCCAGATTGTGTCTATTGCCAGCCGAACGTAATTCAGCATGCATGCATGCAGGGTGAGTGTGCATGGCCTCGCGGAATCCTCACCACCACCCCACCGACCTCCACAGTCCCGAAAGACTCTGTGCAATCACATCCTGCATTTTGATACTCGGGTGGTAAGCGTCGCGCCAAAAGTATGTTTGGCCAACGCTATACGTTTCAACGTTCGAGTTTAAGCCGAATGCAGTGGGATTGTCCAGTACCTTGTTGAAATCAGTCCAGATATCGTATATAATGTATGAGAACTTGTCAATATCAGTTGCTGCCACCCACTCGGCTTCAAAGTTAAGGGTAGGAAATTCGAAAGTAGTTGCTCTCACCCCTGCATGCGAATTCTTAAAGTCTGCCGCAAAGTCGGGCAGTTGAGAGTTCCATCGCGCTACGTTTGTCTTTATGGCCGTATTTCCGTATACCGCGGGCAATCTATCAACTGGCGGGCGATTGATAAACATAAATTTACACGCGCCATAATGGTACAAATTATTGTCTGATTCATCAGAGATTGGAGGATTTTGTCGGTGTAGGTAGCCATGTCCGTTCAATCGTGACCGTGATATCATTGACTCCAAAAAGCATCGAAAACAAAGCATTACCACCATTCCACGTTACGTCTGCCGCCGATACATTGGAATATTGCCGAATCCATTCACCAATCTCGACATCGAGAGCTCTGCAATGAGTTGAAAATACCAGAGTCGGATCAACCGTGGCTCTTTCCCTAATGTTAACAATGTGCATTTTTCTCGATCTCCTGAACCACACTCAACACAAGGCGTATATCAAAACCTACCACTAATACCCAGCGAATACGCAAAGAGAGTGCTCTTTTTATAGGCAGTCGCAGCGAGCCCCACGTAGTTTGCCCCGCCAGATGTTGTGTCACCAGGATATGCAGGGTTTCCTAATGGGTTGCTAATAGATGGTTGCGTCCCCCAAGTGTTAAACCCAGGATACGTGTGAGAGTCGCCGCTAATATCCTCCCAGGTTAATGCAAGTGAGCGTAGAGTGAGAGTTATTGATTAGAGTTTGCACTTACAAGGCAAAACAATGCTGAACTATAGACCCTGAAAATGGTGTTGATGATGCTGAGCTCAATGTTGTTCTGGTCGACATTAACGTAGTTTTAAAGCTTGTAGCTGTGGATTTTGTGCTTGTAGTAGATTTTGTAGCCGTTATGGTAATTACCTGGCTCGTTGACGGGTTTACGGACTTGCCAGAAGTCGGGTTCGCTTTGCTACTAGAAATCGAAACCGGAGTAGCGGATCTAGTCGTCGAGGGTCCAGCCCGAGGTCTCAGAAACAGTGGTTCTGGAACTCACTGCGAGTACTATTCGTATTGATACACACACTAGAATCCGTATACGCAGCTTGTCGGACCTGTCGAACCATTTCCGCCACATTGTCCATATCCAGCCTGCTGCCCCAATACTGTCCCAACAACAGAAATAACCAAGAGCAGATTAACTGTCTTCGTAACCATCTCTGCCGTCGATACTAGAATCCATATCTCTCTATTCAACATGCCTTACCAACTGGCACACTAAAGAAATTTCGAAATGCTGGGAGAAACCGGAATCCACGCCACAACCGGCCAAGCGCAGAATGGTCCTGTTTATTGATTACTTAAAGTAGATTCTCAAGCTTTTCTTTCGAGACTGATATACCAATTCAAGATGCTGATGCATACTTAAGTATATGGATATATATATAATATACACATATATCCAGTCAGAGACCAGTCGAGCACAGACAGCGCAAACTGCTCAATTTGCGTTCCTGTATTTATACAGAACTTCTGGGGAATTTTCTGGTCCGAGACTAACATATATCCTACAAATTCGAACACTTTCAAAACTCGTAATTTCAAGGAACCTTGGGCAGCGAGTCCTTAATTTCCAGAATTTGAAAAGAAAGGCCCCAACATTGTAGATTATCATCCCCACAAGTCCTCGGGAGACTTACCTCCGCAACTGTGACCATACATCGCACTCAAATGTACGGGCCGTCAAACCGTCCTTTGGACGCATGCATTGTGTTGCAGAACTAGATGTGTGATACTGGAACAGATATATAGGAATGAAATTAAGGGCTCTGTATTCAGCTAGTAGATAGGTCTTTGCCGCTAGCTGGCATGTAAACTTGATTTGAATGGGCAAGTGCTAAATCATCTAGCCCAGCTGCTAATAGCTTGGTAGGCTATTAGTAGGCAATTAATTAGTATTTAGTTAGGCTGTTGATAGCCAGCCAGCCAGCCAGCCAGTCAGGATATAGTATGCCCCTCCACCAATGAATACTTCACCTACCTACTGATAATTACATACAACCAACATGGGTACTGTTTGTTCTTATCACTCTATATGAGACTATATTTATTAATCTTCTTTATGTACGTACTTACTTAAGCAGTCAGTTGTTCCCCCTAATCATAATATATATGTATACAACCTTTTCCCTTTTAACTATTGTTGTATTCTTCCATCATAGAATTGGTATAACAAAAATATGCGTCGTACCTGCACATAACCTAGACAATTCCTTTTTTTTTCTGAGAGATATCCCAGGTGGTTCATATGATATATACTAACAGATCGTTGGTTCTATGGGAAAAGGCATTTGCATAGTAATTAGTGTGAGGCTTCAATATATTGAGACTTCAATTCTCCCTGTAGTTTCTTGCTTTAAAGCACTAATTTAATGGAGAAATTGTCTTACGAATAACCTTAGTTTATCAACTGAAGGTCGGACGTATATCCAGTGCTGTATGTACAGGCTTCTATCATCTCGAAATTCGAGGCGTCCTAGTGGAAACCGGGAATCTGAATTCTCGAGATAATGATAGGATGGAGAATAGTATACAGGCATAACTTTAAGCGCGAAATTTAATCGTGTGGCGCTTTGGAAAAATAGGAGCATTGTCTACTGTTGGAATAACAAGTGGCGCGTTTGGTGTAGATGCTTTGTGATTGTCTACTGCCCCAGGTGTTTTTGATGCTCTCCAGGACAGTCCGCCCAGCATAATTCGCGTTGGTATCAGGGGCAGGGTTCTTCTTTTTCTTCGAATTAAAAAAACCTGGTGCCGATTTGTTGTTCAAAAGTCTTGCGCTGGAAGGCTTCCGAGTTTGTCTCCAGTTTGATCCGCAACTAATTTAAAAACATTGGCACCAACATCGTACCGGCCAAGAGTTTTGAGATCCCAGTTTGCTTCAACGGTAGCGATCTGGGAATAATGAGCTACCATTAAAAAATGTTCTAGTTAGCTTAGGAAGTAGCGTTTCGAAACTCAAGCTTCAGTATTACAAGCTGATATGGCGCCTTACTATAATAAGTGTCATCTTTAGTCCCCCTCTTGGTCTTAGAGACAGCATCGCCCAAAAGGATGCTGAAGACTTTGTTCTGCTTAGCATAGGTATCATTCTCGTCGAACGTGACAAGCATGAGAGTATTTTTCAAGAAATTCTGGTTACTCAAAAGTGGGCTAAGCCATGATTCGCCTGTCATACTCCCGAACGATAACATTTTATGTCATTTTTAGCATTCAAATCAATAGCATACGGCAGCTAGGTAATTGGGTTCGCCAGGATGTGTTAATGAGAGATAGTTCGTTAACACAATTCCTTTCTTTGCGAAATAGCTGATATTATCGTCTCCTTCCGCTTTCGCGTAGTCCGTATTCTCGAGGTAAATGATCACGAAACGATCGAAGGCTTTCCCTTTTACATTACTCGTTGGTGACACGGGACTCAAAGCAGTCGTAACAAGAGGCAGGACAAAAAAAAAACCCCTGAGAAGTGCATGTTTACAAGAATTCTAATTTCAAATGAGTGACTTGCAGTGGGTTAGGCCGTTGAAGAAGGCTTGACAGAGGAAGGTAGCCAAAGACGATATAACCGACAATTGCAAGGGTAAGAGCGAAATTGATTCGAAGGTAGACTTTTTTATATTCCAGGCCTCGTGTTCAGATTCTTTATTAGGAATATGAGCGGAGGTATTGTGTAGTGTACATAGTCATCGCTTGTAAAGGCCTATGCGAATTAAATTTCTAGACAGAATGCGAGGTATATTATTGGCACCGATGGCGCGAAGCGGTACATTTTACCGACCCAAGTGTATATAATACAGAAATAACCCTAAACCTTGGCCGAAACACGAATTGCTAGTAGTTTAATGAAGAAACCACCCAATGCATTTACACGGCCACAAGTTCTGGATCATTGTCCGAGGAAACGGATACTTCAACCATTCTCGATATAATCAATTACCACGAACTAATATAATGTATAGAGATACAATAACCATTGAAGCATATGGATGGGTGCTTCTGCGCTTTGTGGCAGATAATCCTGAGTTTGGGCATTTCATTGTATGTAAACTTCAAAAAAATCTTTGATAAGTGCTAATAAATCGGCTTCTAGTTCATAACGTCTGGCATATGGAATCAGGCTTAGTAATGGCACTTTTTGTGCAACCTAAACGGGTAGTTAGATGGAAGATTCCAAAAGAGCTTACGAGGTTCTGTTCGCACCCAAAAGTTGATTTCAGGGAGTTTTGATAGTATAAAGTAACTTGTACCATTAGCTTGGAGGCACCAAAATGGCGAAGTTTAAGTAGTCAGAATAACTTCTAAATTTCCGGGATTAGATGATAAAACTTCGGTACCTACGATCGCGATTTTATAAGCATATTTACGACAAATTCTACTTAATGCTGAAAAGGTTAACATGTTCGTCAAGAATCCCGGTTGGAAGAATATCTTAGTAGCACAGGCTATTTTAGAGCCATAAAAGTACTAGCTTGTGCGAAGCTTTCGTACTAAAGCATAAATAGCCGTCTTGAACTTAGTTGGGCTTAGGTTCACAGCTACTAGTCTACCAAGTCATCGAACTGACACCTAGGTGGGTCAGCTAGCTTTCTGCCAGTGCTTGCGTGTGCAAAATTTATATGTTATCCACGATTCATGGGATAAATTTTAACGCGAGGTGGGATAGATAAGCCTCCATGATCAAATTATGCAACCAAATATAGTTTTACAATCGTAGAATCCAATTCTGAATCTTTTAAGACCCACAGTTAGACTGAGCGTATATATAGTGTCCAAGATTGACGCGTGACGATGGTAAATTCTGCAGACGCATACGTGTAGACAAAGATGGCAAATGCTCTGTAAAACGAGTTTGGAGTAGCCTCGAATCGAGGCTAAGTTTGGAGTTGACAAATCCCGAGCGGAGTACATGTTTGGGATAAATATGATCTGCGTCCTTCTACACTTAGATCTCAAGGCCAGGTTAAAATTCGAATGTTTAGGATCCGATGCAAATGGGAGTTAAGCGACCTCTATGCTCCGTCAGACTAAGACAAAGGGTTTGAAAAATCCAACGCTAGACGACACAAAACATCCGCCGTGTATTACAATGTAACGTAACAGACATTGAAGGGGAATTTCGACTCCCACGTTCTGTCAGTATTCTTGTAATTTTAGTTTTTTAGAAGTTATGATATATGAGGGGACCTAACTCACAAAACGACGGTGTTACTTTCCAGCCAGAGCAAATTACAAACCCGGAACTATATATACACACTTTAACAATATAGCGATAATTTTCGAATTTGTGGCTGGACCATTAATTCAGATATAATAATAGTTATTGACAAGAATTCTAGAATACCATACATGAAGCTGCTTACTGGTCAAATATGAAGACTTATACACTTTTACTGTTCCTCAAGGTCGCTTTTCCTGGTCATGCTGCACCTCAGTACGATAAACAGAGTTACAGTGCTCAGAGTCGACCTCAACACTATCCCGCGCTTCATGGTGACGATCTACCGGTTACTCGTTCCGCGGTATCTACCGGCCTCCGTTCGAATGCAGTGGCAAGCTCGGTTAGTGGTAGCTTGAATTCTCGATTCATAGCCACAGTTATAAGAGGCTCAATCGTTCCTTCGCTGTCTCCTCAGATCTCGAGAAAAGGCTATCAGTCAACTTGCATGTGTAGCAACAACCAAGGTTACATAAACCCCTCTATTTTGAATGGATGTTCATCCGCTCAATCAACATTGAATCTGATGACGTCGAGTTCTACTTCAACGTCTTCACAAGTTGGTTTCTCGAATATATCACCTCCCACAAGTGCAAGTCGTCCAGTCCAAACGACTTCAGTTACAGAACGCAAAAGCCAGGACAACACATACAGGCAAAGTAGTCCAACCCGGTCGAATTTTTATCTTCGAGCATCAGAGTCAATCGCCTTCGACTCAGACCATACAGCTTTGTCCACGCCATATTCAGCTTTGGACATTACTCGTGCTAGTTTATCCGAGCGGAATCGCGAAACGGAGACTGTAACTGTTACCGTATATGCCCCTTGCCATGCACATTTGACAACGTGGATACCGGATAGCTTGCGAGACCAGCCTCTCTCGGTACTAACTAAAAGTAGGGGAAACCTGGACCAGGAACGATATCATTATAAATCTGTAAATTCATTTGCCTCGCAGTCATCTAATCGACCATACCAGAACAAACCGAATCCTTACGTCTCTGAGCGGCCTGCGCCGCAAACCACAAAATTGGTGTCTAATAACCCAGAGAGGCCAAATACCGACGAGTATAGAAGTACATATAGAGTGGAGAGCCTACTACCATCTATTCGAAACCAATTCGAAGAAACGATCAATAGTGATACCAACCAACACGTCTCATCGAAATACACATCCCAGGCTCTATTTCAAGTGACTCCATCACTATCATTTCAACAATCAACGAGATACCCTAAGGTTTCCCATACTCAGACAGTCGAGTCCTCCGAATCCTCAGCCCTGCCTTGCAATTCGACAATACCTTATAAAGGCGCCAATAATATCTCACTGTCTAGTACGACGGAGTCGCGGTCTCTCTCTGCAACAGCGACAATGCTATCGTCGCTGTCCTCTTGTTCTTCGAATGCCTGGACCAGTATGTCTCCAGGCAGTTCTGCTTCAAGAGACATCAAGTCTACCTCTTGTAGACAAGCCCTTTCATCCGTCAAACCTTCGACCTTCTTGACGAGTGCACTCAATCCCCTGTCGACATCATGCATATCAGCGCCCTCTTCGTTTTCCCCGTTCTCCACGCAAACCATTTTGGCATCTTCTTCGGCAATCTCATACGGCTATCCCTCGGAGTCACCTCTGATACTGAATCGGTATCAAAGATCTAAAATTTACGGTTCCCCATCTTCATCTTCACCGGAAGCACCAATAGGCACGTTTACAGCTTTCAGCTTACGAATGCCTAGCCCATCACCACATCCGGGATACTATAAAACCACTGAACAACGAGGCAGTGGATCTAAAAATATATATGACAACCAGGCCGGCGATAGAGCCGCTGTGCCAACTCAAAACTGTGTACAAAGATGGTTTGGGACCGCACCAATTTGCCGAGGCGAATGCCCGGACGGTTGGGAATTGGTCCGAAAGGAAATAAAAGCCCAGGAATGCGATGCAACCTCCTCAGCAAAGATTATCGCAGGTTGTCAAGGCACATCAAACAATAATTGTTTTAATGGAATAAAAGCTCTCTGCGAGAAATGCTCTACAAAGCTATAATTCTTAGCTTAAAACAACAATGTTTCAACTTTTGAATTTTTGAAGTCACATATAAGATTATTGGATGTTCTTATTTCGTAATGCATATATTATTCGTAAATAACCGATTTGGAATTCAATGGACTGCCGAATAATTTACTGAAAAGGTCCGATTTTTTCCGATCGAAATAGTCGACCATTTGTAAAATCAGTAAAATAAAATTTGAGTATTAAATTCAAGATCGGATTAAATTAATACTTTTTGCAGATCTTTAAAAGAAAGTTTACTGGGATTATATAGTTACATGCAAGATCGATCTACCAGGATTCGAAATCGGGTTCAAAACGTCGACTTGAGGTGTCACTTCACCTGATGAGATGCGCGTAAAAGAACAAGCTAGGATTTATATTTCGTATACTAGTGATGATTGCCTCTGTTAACTCAATGCTCAGATATCTAGGGCTTCCACGTGCGAATTCTCAATTTGGTCTTGCCGAAGTTGCACTAGACATGTACAATGAAGGCCGTTAAGACTGCATTCTGATGAAAGAGTAGAATATTATTGCTTCTACGCTGTAGTTAAGCAGGTGTTCAATGAGAAATCGATGTATTAACCAAATCGAAAATATGCATACTACTGTGTGATAACTGAAAGTTAGTTAAGAGACTGTGATCTAGGCCGATACTTGAACACCCTGTTTTAGTTTTATAGGTTGAGGCCCTTTGTCTGATTGAAATTGGTGATCTTGAGTGCGTAGTGCTTTGCGTATATATATGGCGCAACCACCTGACTACTTGGCGTCCCGGACATCCGCCCGGTTGGACAACTCTGCCCTCTACAATCTGGAAAATTGAACTGCAGCTTGGCAAATTCCGTCATTTTTTTCCTTTTCTTGTCGTTGGATACCGTCCGAGAGGTCGAAGAAACATAGCAATGTAAGATATATCACGCAACTGCACTGCGAAATGTGTGGGTATTTTAAGTTGTGTTGTGCAACCTGCCCTCGTCGCGACGGTAAGGCGGCTACAAAATCCGAAAACGCAACGTCTGCTTAATCTGCTCGCGCCGGGTCCAATATCCTCGTACATTGTATAGCGCTACCACCCTGCTTCGGCATCGGTATCGCAAGATCTTGGTCCGCTGCACACGATGTAAACTAGATTTATATTTTAAAACAAGGGTCTAGTATCCCCGTAAATCCACGATGTAGTTCCTGAGTGCGAGCGACAAGTACAAGTACTCTATTGTTGCTCGGAAAGGCAAACCCAACTTACGGGGATACAGCGCTGATATTGAGTCACAATCGAACAAGTATGTTTCCTATCGATTTATCCGTATATATGCAAATATATACACAAGGTGCCGGACGATTATCCAGACCAAGGTGCATACGCCTTGAGATTAGTTCAATACGATCCTATATCGCGCGATCCTCGGGAAGTCAGATCTTAGGATAAACCGGCTCTAAATGATCGAGATTTTAGAATCCCTGCATTACGAGTTATATTTCGTGTTTAACAATATCGCGATACGGCTTATCCAAGTGAATGTCAATACAATTGCCGAAATGTGCCCATGTTACATGTCGATGTGCTAATTTTACGTCCATCCTGATGGGAATTCATATTGATCACACAAGTATAAATATGAGACTAAAAGATATTTGCAAACTTGAACTTGGAAATTGCAAAAGCCTAGCGCAACTCATTTCAATTATATTCAAATACATAGACACACATAAATTAAATCGCTAATTTTCTTTCCACAATGCGAAATCTCCTTTTCTACGCCGCGGTCGCTTCACTCGGAGCTCCAGCATTAGGGGGCGCGATTCTTTCTGAAAGAAGTGGCAATAACAAGGACCGATGTAATCACGACAATCCTTTCAAAGATGTTGAAATCTATGCCAATTCTCTTTATGCCACGAAGGTGCAACGGACTATCGACTTATTTGCGAGTAAAGGAGACCTTTCTGGCGTCGCTACTGCCAAAGCTCTCCAGAAAATACCTACTTTTCAATGGATCAGCTCAATCTACGATGTATGCTAGCCGTTTTTGGGTCCACAATCCTGAGACAGCTATCATCTTCGTTCGAAACTAACGGCTGAGTTATAAGATCGGGTCCATAGAACCACAACTCTTGAATGCGAGAGCGATTCAAGATGCAACTAGGCAGCAACAGACCATCCCCTTGGTCATATATAACCTGCCTGGGCGGGATTGTATGTAGAACCAGTCATCCAACAGTATCCTAGAAATTTCTGACCAATTGTGTTTTCCAGGTGCTGCCGCCGCGTCCGCGGGTGAACTTGAACTCGGGCCTGATGCTCTTGAAAGATATAAGACCGAGTTTATCGATCCTATTGTTGAAATACTGAGAAGATACTCCTCTCTTAGATATATCATTGTTTTAGAACCTGATAGTTTGGCAAATCTGGTCACGAACTTAAACAATCCTCAGTGTTCAAGTGCCGCGCCGGTTTACAAAGCCGGTGTTGCCTATGCTATCAGCCAGCTTCAAGACAGGAATATCGCAGTCTATCTCGACATCGGGCACTCTAATTGGTTGGGTTGGGCTTCCAATCTTCAACCAACCGCTCAGCTCCTTGCTGAGGTCAAAAAATGGGCTGGACAACGCACCAATACGTGGAGAGGTTTCGTTAGTAATGTTGCAAACTACAATGGTAAGAAATTCGAAACATATGCTCTTTCGAACAGACATAGCTAACAAACACCAAGCGTACAACTCAACGACCGCCGACAGCATATATGGCGTAAGTAGTGGCTACGCAGTCTTCGGTATTCCTTTTTGGGGCAGTCAAATACTAATATCAGTACGTCGAGGACCTGTAGCTGGGGCCGGCTAACTCAAACTGGAATGAGTGGAGATATTTCCAGTCCCTAACCCCATATCTTGTCAACCTCGGCCTTCCCAGTAAGTTTATTGTTGACCAGTCGCGATCTGGCCAAATGAATATTCGGTCTTCCGCCAACAGCTGGTGCAATGTCAATGGCGCTGGTCTCGGTACCAGACCTACTATCATCACCGGCGATTGCAATGTAGATGCAATCGTCTGGGTCAAACCACCGGGTGAGAGTGATGGAACGAGCAACCCTACTGCCCCGAGATTCGATCCTATTTGCACAAACTCGGATGCATACATTCCTTCTCCGGAAGCTGGTGACTGGTAGGCTTTGACTTCTATGAAATGCATGACAGAAGTTCACCGCAACTGACAGAACATCTCGTTTAATAGGAATGAACCATACCTGGAGTTACTGATCAAAAATGCCAACCCGCCATTCTGAAACATAATTGGATCTCCAATTTGACGAGTAATTGCATAATTTCGCTACCATGCAAGACAAGCAAGATTTGCATTTCTAAATAACTTCGTTCCTCAGTCTATGTAGATACACATGGTTATACATATCCGGAAATCTTCTAAGGTGGCATGACCATAAAGTTCAAGTTTTACTGATATAACCTAATTATTTCAAGATCTGGTTAAGCAAAAAGCAAGTTTAAAGCCTATGCAAAACAGGTTTCATTTATATTTCCAATGTCAGAGTATGAAGCCCTCCTTAAACCTATGGTCACTAGACTCTGTTTGTATACTCATTAAGACCCTTAAGGCTTTATAAAGTACACCATATTAGATTGAGTCGAACATGAGGTAAAAGGTTTGTTCACTGAACCACAGTCTCGTAGGAGCAGCACTGGTTTTCAGAGCAAGCAAATCTACATAAGCTACTGCACCCTCCTCTTCATCTTGTGAGAGGTTAGCCCCGATCTGAAAATGAGCTTTGTAATATTCATATAGCCACAAGTTATATCAGTGAAAAGCTTTTTTTAAATTTGTATAGCGAGATATTTGGGTTTTTCTTTTAACTAATTTGGTTCAAATTGAGATATATTGCAGATGAGTAAGAACATCACTAATATTGATAAAGCATTGACATTATGCCACGTGTGTGTCTTGGAGAATAACTATTTTCAGCTCTTCAAAGCCAGTATAAGCTGGGTTATAAGTCGAAGGATATTATCGACGAGATACCGATACTTATCGAAATATATCATCTTATCAGTATGTGTCTTCTCGTGAAATTAAGATGTAATATTCTTGAGATTCTCAAGAGCTTTTCTAGAAATTGCCAGCATGCATGTAGCCCGAACTTTATCACTCTCCACCTTGCCTCCAAGATACCTTTTCGATCTAAAGCTAGTAATTCAGAGACCAGTCAGTATTGCCGGTGGCCGTCGTTAACTTAGAATGAAAGGGTTGAAGCATTTCTTATAAAGGTCGATGTACGCCGATCTAAACACAGAAGTTTAAACATACCTCCATTCAAGAGTCCCCCGAATTAAATCAACATACCCCGTCAACAATCTCAAATCCTGATGTCAATCTCGCTGCCCCAACTTGGCAAGTGGATCAGCCCATGCTGCCATTTACTGTATAATTCCGTCAGCATGTCACCCACTTTATCGAGCGCATCTTATATGGAGTAGCCCATTTTGAACAGAACAATAACGATGTTGGCTCCTTCGCCGCTTTGCTGTTGCGATTAGTTATCAATTGAGCTCTGTGCCTTTCCCGCAAGAAAACTATTTAAAGTAGAGAGCCTACTATATCCATTTTTGTAGAGACCACGTCATTACCCCTATAAATATTTTCTTTAGCGGGGTGTCTGAAATACCCATGAAGACGCAGTAGGAGATGGGGAGAGACTTGCAGTAAATAGGTTTTTGAAGAAAGTTACAGACGGGTGTTCTATAACATCATCCGGGATCTTTGCATCCACGTTAACAGCCCACCTAATAATCTATTCGTTAGTATAGTTTGACGATCTGCGCCTGCCACTATCGAATACTCTTACTCTGCAAATCGTATAGTTGTCATCGCTCCAATAGATTTTCGACGAAAATCTAGGTACTGATCTACAGTTAGGGTATCGTTGCCATTCCCAAGCCACTTGATTTGTCGGAGTAATCCAATCATATAGTCCTGGTCACTTCTTAAGAAACGATATTGCTCCTCTGTACTTCGCATCAGAAGGTATTTTCGTCTGAGGTTGTTAGAAAAGGGGTCTTTGTAACTTATATCCTACCTTTTGATCTGTTCTATTGCAGTCAACATGTTAGCGATGGGAAGTTACAGCGCCTGAATGAAAAAGCTGCTCAATTCGCTACTATTCGCAGTCGCAGGAAGTTATGAGGTTTATTTACCGCCCAAATTCTCCGCCACACTTTTTGGTACATGTGCCTAAGACCATTTTCTTGAGCAGAAATGTGTGGGTGGCGATGATCGCTAATTGCTAATGTTACCAGGATTTCCTCTACAGCCGCGATAGGATCACAGGTTAAATCCCCATTGTCGATACCTAAATGACCAAGGGAGTCATAGGTTTGAAGTCTCACTGTCAGTATACTTAGATCTTTGGTTGAAATTAATATTCGACATGCATAGCAGGACTCCATACGTTCGTCAAAGAATATAATCTAAGACAACTACTCCGTCAAGCAACGGAGAGGTTCTTCCGGGGCATCTGGGAGCATGGCGGCGCAAAGAAAGGGTACTTATATCCCTACAAATGCATTCGCCGCCTTTTCACTAGGGCGAAGAACACTACAAACCCAATCATCGGTATCTATTGTGGCCTCCAGCAAATTATTTATTCTGTTTGTTGCGATTGCGAACATTTCGGACTCGTCTAATTTTGGAGTTCTAACCATCATGGATGGTATCCTTATCGTCTAGAGGTGGTGGCTCTGAATCAATAACTATGCCATGAGCATTGGTCCAAGAATAAGCAGAAGGTCCTGTTAACACAGATCGCAGGATTTCAGTTTCCATGTGTCTGATGACTAGTGGGATTAGCCTAGAGGATGAGAAAACGAAAATAGAGCGAGCAACACAAAGTTGATAGAGTCCACAGAAATTGGCGATAGTTAGGAGAAACTGGAAGCTAGAGAATACATAGCACCAAAAATTCCGGAATTTATCTTCTGGATATGGTGAGCAAATGCTAATAATAGCACAGAGATTAGTGAACAGTGAAAAGAAAATTCTAGATAGCGTAATAATGCTGACACAAAATAGAATGTTCTTGCTACCGGAGATGCTTGTTCAATCTTTTCGTCGTCAAATTAGCCGCCTAATCATCTCGCTACTGGATAAGTAACAGGTGCATAAATCCACTCGAGAAAGTGAGACCTACAGTGATTAAGTAATCACGAAGCTTCTGTTGGTAAGATTGCGAGATATTTCGTGATGTTTATTAAGCAAGCCTGAATACATGAATGTCAATTCTACACATCGTAAAGACGAAGAAATCTTAGTGGTAATAAATTGAAAGAATAAGGAAAATCTAGATCAGACTTATGAAAAACAGCTGAAGATGGGAACTAACTCGGCGTTACTTCAAAGTCATCCACATAGAATTCCTGGGAATCATAGTCGACAGGTACAAAATCTATTTGTAAAAGACTTGTCGAATTTCCACTAGACGTAAAATGCCCACTCCATGCCACCCATTCATTTAGTCCAGCTCTAATATTTCCGATTTCTTTACCATCAATCATAACTACAAGGTAGGCATTTTGATTATTGGGGGGATTAAAATTGTACCGAAAGAAAAGGTCGTAGGTGGTATTTGCGCAGGTCATGAGCTCTTGTGCTAGTTTGACCTTGGTGTAGGCACCATGTTCGAGGTCTGACTCGCAGATCGCATGGAATACTTTCGTGTCTAGATCAACAACTTCAACTTAGTATGCCGCAGGCGCTGTCAAGTCTGGGATAAACCAAGGCTTGATGTCTGCGCCAGAGGACTCGCTACCTTCGGCTTCAAACCCTCCATTTACGATCACGGGTGTGAGCGTCGGGTTGCAGGCAGTACTTGTGGTGAATGGTGCTGGCGTCCTTGTTGATGTCGCTGACAGAGACAATAACGATGACAACTCCGTTAACGAGGTTCCCTATTGGTTTAGCGATTAGAAAGTTATCTTCCACTCCCCGCATTCGGAGGGAGGTTACCTCTCCACTTACGAGGGCGCTGTCGGCGCCGTGATCCTTTTTCAAACCAACCCCCAAACCGACTCCTAACGCGATTCCGAATATCACCAAGACCGTAAGAGATAGGGACAATATAAAAGTTGTCCGTCGCAGACCTAGTATTGTTCTTGTTTCCTTTGGCGGTAGAAAAGGAGGCGACGGCGTATATGAACCCAGTTGAAAGTGTGGGTGTTGATACTTCTCCACGACTCCATTGGAAGTCTCGACTACTTGAGGCAAGTCGTCATCGAAATGGTATATGTGAGGCAACGTACTCGCCACCACCTCTGGGAGATGCTCTACCGGATTCAGATTAGAGGTATCGATCCCGACATTTCCACATTAGTCGCGTTCAATTTCGATGATTTTTGCGTTGGCACATTCAATTTTGTAAAGAGAAAGACATTTATGGGATCGCAAAAAATTGGTCGTGGAATGCTTCGTGAACATCATAATTCTCATCCCGATATCCTTAAGAAAAGGGGAAAGGGAATCTGACATGGAGAGAAGAACAATCGGAACAGGGATGGTAACGGGTGCGGTTTCAAATGGGAGAAATTACAGGCTGGGAATTTGAACGAAACATTTTAAATTAATTTGATTTGTCAGGCCCGCAAATCAAGCCAAGATTGTGTCAGATAAGCATCAATACCAAAGAGTTGGATGCAAAAAGAAAATTTCGGTCACGATATCGTACGATACAGTCACTACTGAGTATTCAAGTACCTATATATTGAGCAGATCTTCGGCGGGGTTTTCTAAGAATACTGCTGACCAGTCTACACGCCAGGTTTCAAACTACGAGCATACTTGTGGGCCCTGAATACATGGTTGTGGTGCGAAGAGCTAGCCCTATATATGTCAACGGCAGATTTGCAGTTTGATGATCTTCAATTTCTGAGGCGTGAATATGTATATGAGAAATCTAACACCAAATCCAAAAAAAAAAACCTGAAGGTGCGCGTGCGCAACGTGCTACCATTTATTTAATTCACGATTAACTCACCACCTCACGCATCCGGAGAATGCCGGACTGTCGGCGGTAAACAGAATGTATGTAAATTCCCTGACACTACAAATTTCTGGAAGTAAATTTTTGTTGCTGGAGAAGATAGCTCTGTTCTACAACGAAGGTGTTGCGTCCTTCCTGACAATCTACGTATGAGTCTTTAACTCGTTTTACATGCCGACCGAAGAGATTAGAGTAGACAAATCGTACAACTAGGGCTTATAGCCTGTAGTATAGACGAACGTCGTTTTGGTTTTCAGGTTTAAACGGCATTTTTCTGGGACAAAGCCAAACTAAGCGAGGGGTAGGTCGTAACGAAGGATATTTACGGCATTCGTTCAACCAATAAACAATCTCTATTCCTGGTTAACGTTAGCCGATATTTATTATTCATCATTTACCTTAAAGATTCCTGTTCTTCGCCGCTGCCATGTTCACACGTCGAAGAAAAGTCCTCCTGGGCGGAGTTTTCGTTACCTGGTTGTTTCTTATTTTCCATCTCTCCTACACTTCTCGACATGCCAGAGCCTCTGATCTTGGTGAAGACCAGAACAGAAACAAAGTCACTTCAGGGCTACCCATCTTTAACGACGCGCCGCATAAGCCAGCACTCAGCGCCGCGCCCCTGATCGCGCTGAACTCTTCAAAGCTCGCCATCCTGATCGAAACACGACCACTGACGCATCTTGCGCCTCTGATCCTACATTTTATCAATGTTGTACCGGCAGACTGGATGTTTAGAGTGATAGGTTCACTCGAAACCTTATCATGCATCAAAAATTCATTCGCCATCCAACAGCATACGAATACCGGAAAGCTCGACTTGAGAGTTCTGCCTTCAGAATTCAAAGTCGAAAATACCGAAGCAATTTCCCAAACTCTCACTAGTATTGCCTTTTATGAAAACCTCGTACTACCAGCAGAGCATCTGCTCATTTTCCAACCCGATTCCATATTATGCTCCAATTCCCCCCGGAGCGTGGACGACTTTTTGGAATGGGATTACGTCGGGGCACCTTGGCCAGATTGTGACTATGGTGGCAATGGCGGTCTATCGCTACGAAAAGTGAGCCGGACTATTGAAATACTGAAGCTCAGGCCGCGACCTCCTTACGATTTAGCCCTGGAAGATAACTGGATCAGTCAAGAGATGAAGAAATTGCCAAATCCGAATGTGGCAAACAGTTCAGTAGAGCGGAAATTCAGTGTAGAGATGATATACGAAGAGTGGCCGCTCGGATTTCACCTAGGAAGTGATTCAACTACCGCGAGCTTGATCGACGGCGTATGGGGAGATTCCGCAAAAAGGAACAGAATATATGAATACTGTCCAGAAATTAAGATGATCCTTAACATGGAGCTTGTTGGCCGTATTGGAGGGTTTTGGAAGTTTATTAATATGCTGGCGAGATGGTGGCACAAAATATTCTGATTAGTACATATGAAAGCAAACATATTAGTTAGTATCAAGGATTAAAAGAATACATACAATCTTACTAGATTGAGTTCTCTTTAACTAAGCGAACGATTCCCGTGACATGAAATTTAAACTACTATTTCTGTGTTAGCAAAAACAAGCGCTCGCTCCAACCAAACAGCACCAAAACACGTTGTCAAGATTTGCTAACATAAGTGACCGTGATTGTGACCGCGTAACCAGGGTTAGGTTAGGGTTAGGG